>JAEIFK010000065.1:0-107883 GCA_018901825.1 Drosophila funebris | reverse complement strand
ATATTGCCATTTTTGCACAAATCTGATTTTCGTTGAAAAATCCGTTATTATGTAATTTTTGGATATATTTTTGATTTTTGTCGGAATAACCGATATTTTTGCCATTTTTGCACATATCTGATTTTCGTCGAAAAATTCGTTATTTTGTCATTTTTGGACATATCTGATTTTTGTCGGAATAACCGCTATTTTTGCCATTTTTTTCCCATATCTGATTCTTGTCGGAAAAATCCGTTATTTTGTCATTTTTGGACATATCTGATTTATGTCGAAAAGTCCGTTATATTGTCATTTTTGGACATATCTGATTTTCGTCGAAAAATTCGTTATTTTGCCATTTTTTTACAAATCTGATTTTCGTTGAAAAATCCGTTATTATGTAATTTTTGGATATATTTTTGATTTTTGTCGGAATAACCGATATTTTTGCCATTTTTTTCCATATCTGAGTCTTGTCGAAAAATTCGTTATTTTGTCATTTTTGTACATATCTGATTTTTGTCGGAATAACCGCTATTGTTGCCATTTTTTCCCATATCTGATTCTTGTCGGAAAATCCGTTATTTTGTCATTTTTGGACATATCTGATTTTTTGTCGAAAAATCCGTTATATTGTCATTTTTGGACATATCTGATTTTCGTCGAAAAATTCGTTATTTTGCCATTATTGGACATATCTGATTGTTGTCGAAAAAATCCGTTATTTTGTCATTTTTTTACATATCTGATTTTCGTCAAAGAATCCGTTATTTTGTCATTTTTGTACATATCTGATTTTTGTCGGAATAACCACAATTTTTGCCATTTTTTCCCATATCTGATTCTTGTCGGGAAACTCCGTTATTTTGTCATTTTTGTACATATCTGATTTTTGTCGAAAAATCCGTTATTTTGCCATTATTGGACATATCTGATTGTTGTCGAAAAAACCGTTATGTTGTCATTTTTTACATATCTGATTTTCGTCAAAAAATCCGTTATTTTGTCATTTTTGTACATATCTGATTTTCGTCAAAAAGTCCGTTATTTTGCCATTATTGGACATATCTGATTGTTGTCGAAAAAATCCGTTATGTTGTCATTTTTTTACATATCTGATTTTCGTCAAAAAATCCGTTATTTTGTCATTTTTGTACATATCTGATTTTTGTCGGAATAACCGCTATTTTTGCCATTTTTTCCCATATCTGATTCTTGTCGGGAAACTCCGTTATTTTGTCATTTTTGTACATATCTGATTTTCGTCAAAAAGTCCGTTATTTTGCAATTTTTGAACATATCTGATTTTTGTCGGAATAACCGCTATTTTTGCCATTTTTTCCCATATCTGATTCTTGTCGGAAAATCCGTTATTTTGTCATTTTTGGACATATCTGATTTTCGTCGAAAAATTCGTTATATTGCCATTTTTGCACAAATCTGATTTTCGTTGAAAAATCCGTTATTATGTAATTTTTGGATATATTTTTGATTTTTGTCGGAATAACCGATATTTTTGCCATTTTTGCACATATCTGATTTTCGTCGAAAAATTCGTTATTTTGTCATTTTTGGACATATCTGATTTTTGTCGGAATAACCGCTATTTTTGCCATTTTTTCCCATATCTGATTCTTGTCGGAAAAATCCGTTATTTTGTCATATTTGTACATATCTGATTTTTGTCGGAATAACCGCTATTTTTGCCATTTTTTCCCCATATCTGATTCTTGTCGGAAAATCCGTTATTTTGTCATTTTTGGACATATCTGATTTTTGTCGAAAAATCCGTTATATTGTCATTTTTGGACATATCTGATTTTCGTCGAAAAATTCGTTATTTTGCCATTTTTGCTCAAATCCGATTTTCGTTGAAAAATCCGTTATTATGTAATTTTTGGATATATTTTTGATTTTTGTCGGAATAACCGATATTTTTGCTATTTTTGCACATATCTGATTTTCGTCGAAAAATTCGTTATTTTGTCATTTTTGGACATATCTGAATTTTGTCGGAATAACCGCTATTTTTGCCATTTTTTCCCATATCTGATTCTTGTTGGGAAACTCCGTTATTTTGTCATTTTTGTACATATCTGATTTTTGTCGAAAAATCCGTTATTTTGTCATTATTGGACATATCTGATTGTTGTCGAAAAAATCCGTTATTTTGTCATTTTTTTACATATTTGATTTTCGTCAAAAATCCGTTATTTTGTCATTTTTGTACATATCCGATTTTTGTCGGAATAACCGCTATTTTTGCCATTTTTTCCCATATCTGATTCTTGTCGGGAAACTCCGTTATTTTGTCATTTTTGTACATATCTGATTTTCGTCAAAAAATCCGTTATTTTGCAATTTTTGAACATATCTGATTTTTGTCGGAATAACCACAATTTTTGCCATTTTTTCCAATATCTGATTCTTGTCGGAAAAATCCGTTATTTTGTCATTTTTGGACATATCTGAATTTTGTCGGAATAACCGCTATTTTTGCCATTTTTTCCCATATCTGATTCTTGTTGGGAAACTCCGTTATTTTGTCATTTTTGTACATATCTGATTTTTGTCGAAAAATCCGTTATTTTGTCATTATTGGACATATCTGATTGTTGTCGAAAAAATCCGTTATTTTGTCATTTTTGTACATATCTGATTTTCGTCAAAAAATCCGTTATTTTGTCATTTTTGTACATATCTGATTTTTGTCGGAATAACCACAATTTTTGCCATTTTTTCCAATATCTGATTCTTGTCGGAAAAATCCGTTATTTTGTCATTTTTGTTCATATCTGATTTTTGTCGGAATAACCGCTATTTTTGCCATTTTTTCCCATATCTGAGTCTTGTGGAATAAATCCGTTATTTTGTCATTTTTGTACATATCTGATTTTTGTCAAAAAATCCGTTATTTTGCAATTTTTGAACATATCTTATTTTTGTCGGAATAACCACAATTTTTGCCATTTTTTCCCATATCTGATTCTTGTCGGGAAACTCCGTTCTTTTGTCATTTTTGTACATATCTGATTTTTGTCGAAGAATCCGTTATTTTGCCATTATTGGACATATCTGATTGTTGTCGAAAAAATCCGTTATTTTGTCATTTTTTTACATATCTGATTTTCGTCAAAAAATCCGTTATTTTGTCATTTTTGTACATATCTGATTTTTGTCGGAATAACCGCTATTTTTTTCCATTTTTGCCCATATCTGATTCTTGTCAGAAAATCCGTTATTTTGTCATTTTTGTACATATCTGATTTTTGTCGACAAATCCGTTATATTGTCATTTTTGGACATATATGATTTTCGTCGAAAAATTCGTTATCTTGCCATTTTTGCACAAATCTGATTTTCGTTGAAAAATCCGTTATTATGTAATTTTTGGATATATTTTTGATTTTTGTCGGAATAACCGATATTTTTGCCATTTTTGCACATATCTGATTTTCGTCGAAAAATTCGTTATTTTGTCATTTTTGGACATATCTGATTTTTGTCGAAAAATCCGTTATATTGTCATTTTTGGACATATCTGATTTTCGTCGAAAAATTCGTTATTTTGCCATTTTTTCTCAAATCCGATTTTCGTTGAAAAATCCGTTATTATGTAATTTTTGGATATATTTTTGATTTTTGTCGGAATAACCGATATTTTTGCCATTTTTGCACATATCTGATTTTCGTCGAAAAATTCGTTATTTTGTCATTTTTGGACATATCTGATTTTTGTCGGAATAACCGCTATTTTTGCCGTTTTTTCCCATATCTGATTCTTGTCGGGAAACTCCGTTATTTTGTCATTTTTGTACATATCTGATTTTTGTCGAAAAATCCGTTATTTTGCCATTATTGGACATATCTGATTGTTGTCGAAAAAATCCGTTATTTTGTCATTTTTTTACATATCTGATTTTCATCAAAAAATCCGTTATTTTGTCATTTTTGTACATATCTGATTTTCGGCAAAAAATCCGTTATTTTGCAATTGTTGGACATATCTCATTGTTGTCGAAAAAATCCGTTATTTTGTGATTTTTGAACGTAACTGATTTTCGTTGAAAAATCTATTATTATGTAATTTTTGGATATATTTTTGATTTTTGTCGGAATAACCGCTATTTTGTCATTTTTTACATATCTGATTTTCGTCAAAAAATCCGTTATTTTGCAATTTTTTGACATATCTGATTTTTGTCGGAATAACCCCCTATTTTTGCCATTTTTCCCATATCTGATTCTTGTCGGAAAAATCCGTTATTTTGTCATTTTTGTACATATCTGATTTTTGTCAAAAATCCGTTATTTTGTCATTTGTGTACATATCTGATTTTTGTCGGAATAACCGCTATTTTATCCATTTTTTCCGATATCTGATTCTTGTCGGAAAATCCGTTATTTTGTCATTTTTGGACATATCTGATTTTTGTCGAAAAATCCGTTATATTACCGATAACCGATATTTTTGCATTTTTGCACATATCTGATTTTCGTCGAAAAATTCGTTATTTTGTCATTTTTGGACATATCTGATTTTTGTCGGAATAACCGCTATTTTTGCCATTTTTTCCCATATCTGATTCTTGTCGGGAAACTCCGTTATTTTGTCATTTTTTACATATCTGATTTTCGTCAAAAAATCCGTTATTTTGCAATTTTTGGACATATCTGATTTTTGTCGGAATAACCCCTATTTTTGCCATTTTTTCCCATATCTGATTCTTGTCGGAAAAATCCGTTATTTTGTCATTTTTGTACATATCTGATTTTCGTCGAAAAATCCGTTATTTTGCAATTTTTGGACATATCTGATTCTTGTCGGAAAAATCCGTTATTTTGTCATTTTTGTACATATCTGATTTTTGTCGGAATAAACCCTATTTTTGCCATTTTTTCCCATATCTGATTCTTGTCGGAAAAATCCGTTATTTTGTCATTTTTGTACATATCTGATATTCGGCGAAAAATCCGTTATTTTGCAATTGTTGGACATATCTCATTGTTGTCGAAAAAATCCGTTATTTTGTGATTTTTGAACGTAACTGATTTTCGTTGAAAAATCTATTATTATGTAATTTTTGGATATATTTTTGATTTTTGTCGGAATAACCGCTATTTTGTCATTTTTTACATATCTGATTTTCGTCAAAAAACTCCGTTCTTTTGTCATTTTTGTACATATCTGATTTTTGTCGAAGAATCCGTTATTTTGCCATTATTGGACATATCTGATTGTTGTCGAAAAAATCCGTTATTTTGTCATTTTTTTACATATCTGATTTTCGTCAAAAAATCCGTTATTTTGTCATTTTTGTACATATCTGATTTTTGTCGGAATAACCGCTATTTTTGCCATTTTTTCCCATATCTGATTCTTGTCGGAAAACTCCGTTATTTTGTCATTTTTGTACATATCTGATTTTTGTCGAAAAATCCGTTATATTGTCATTTTTGGACATATCCGATTTTCGTCGATAAATTCGTTATTTTGCCATTTTTGCATAAATCTGATTTTCGTTGAAAAATCCGTTATTATGTAATTTTTGGATATATTTTTGATTTTTGTCGGAATAACCGATATTTTTGCCATTTTTGCACATATCTGATTTTCGTCGAAAAATTCGTTATTTTGTCATTTTTGGACATATCTGATTTTTGTCGGAATAACCGCTATTTTTGCCATTTTTTCCCATATCTGATTCTTGTCGGGAAACTCCGTTATTTTGTCATTTTTGTACATATCTGATTTTTGTCGAAAAATCCGTTATTTTGCCATTATTGGACATATCTGATTGTTGTCGAAAAAATCCGTTATTTTGTCATTTTTTTACATATCTGATTTTCATCAAAAAATCCGGTATTTTGTCATTTTTGTACATATCTGATTTTCGGCAAAAACTCCGTTATTTTGCAATTGTTGGACATATCTCATTGTTGTCGAAAAAATCCGTTATTTTGTGATTTTTGAACGTAACTGATTTTCGTTGAAAAATCTATTATTATGTAATTTTTGGATATATTTTTGATTTTTGTCGGAATAACCGCTATTTTGTCATTTTTTACATATCTGATTTTCGTCAAAAAATCCGTTATTTTGCAATTTTTTGACATATCTGATTTTTTGTCGGAATAACCCCTATTTTTGCCATTTTTCCCATATCTGATTCTTGTCGGAAAAATCCGTTATTTTGTCATTTTTGTAATTATCAGATTTTCGTCGAAAAATCCGTTATTTTGCCATTATTGGACATATCTGATTGTTGTCGAAAAAATCCGTTATTTTGTCATTTTTGTACATATCTGATTTTCCTCGAAAAATCCGTTATTTTGTCATTTTTGTACATATCTGATTTTCGTCGAAAAATCCGTTATTTTGCCATTATTGGACATATCTCATTGTCGTCGAAAAAGTCCGTTATTTTGTGATTTTTGAACGTAACTGATTTTCGTTGAAAAATCCGTTATTATGTAATTTTTGGATATATTTTTGATTTTTGTCGGAATAACCGATATTTTTGCCATTTTTGCACATATCTGATTTTCGTCGAAAAATTCGTTATTTTGTCATTTTTGGACATATCTGATTTTTGTCGGAATAACCGCTATTTTTGCCGTTTTTTCCCATATCTGATTCTTGTCGGGAAACTCTGTTATTTTGTCATTTTTGTACATATCTGATTTTTGTCGAAAAATCCGTTATTTTGCCATTATTGGACATATCTGATTGTTGTCGAAAAAATCCGTTATTTTGTCATTTTTTTACATATCTGATTTTCATCAAAAAAATCCGTTATTTTGTCATTTTTGTACATATCTGATTTTCGTCGAAAAATCCGTTATTTTGCCATTATTGGACATATCTCATTGTCGTCGGAAAAATCCGTTATTTTGTCATTTTTGTACATATCTGATTTTCGTCGGAATAACCGCTATTTTTGTCATTTTTGTACATATCTGATTTTCGGCAAAAAATCCGTTATTTTGCAATTGTTGGACATATCTCATTGTTGTCGAAAAAATCCGTTATTTTGTGATTTTTGAACGTAACTGATTTTCGTTGAAAAATCTATTATTATGTAATTTTTGGATATATTTTTGATTTTTGTCGGAATAACCGCTATTTTGTCATTTTTTACATATCTGATTTTCGTCAAAAAATCCGTTATTTTGCAATTTTTTGACATATCTGATTTTTGTCGGAATAACCCCTATTTTTGCCATTTTTCCCATATCTGATTCTTGTCGGAAAAATCCGTTATTTTGTCATTTTTGTAATTATCTGATTTTCGTCGAAAAATCCGTTATTTTGCCATTATTGGACATATCTGATTGTTGTCGAAAAAATCCGTTATTTTGTCATTTTTGTACATATCTGATTTTCCTCGAAAAATCCGTTATTTTGTCATTTTTGTACATATCTGATTTTCGTCGAAAAATCCGTTATTTTGCCATTATTGGACATATCTCATTGTCGTCGAAAAAGTCCGTTATTTTGTGATTTTTGAACGTAACTGATTTTCGTTGAAAAATCCGTTATTATGTAATTTTTGGATATATTTTTGATTTTTGTCGGAATAACCGATATTTTTGCCATTTTTGCACATATCTGATTTTCGTCGAAAAATTCGTTATTTTGTCATTTTTGGACATATCTGATTTTTGTCGGAATAACCGCTATTTTTGCCGTTTTTTCCCATATCTGATTCTTGTCGGGAAACTCCGTTATTTTGTCATTTTTGTACATATCTGATTTTTGTCGAAAAAATCCGTTATTTTGCCATTATTGGACATATCTGATTGTTGTCGAAAAAATCCGTTATTTTGTCATTTTTTTACATATCTGATTTTCATCAAAAAATCCGTTATTTTGTCATTTTTGTACATATCTGATTTTCGTCGAAAAATCCGTTATTTTGCCATTATTGGACATATCTCATTGTCGTCGGAAAAATCCGTTATTTTGTCATTTTTGTACATATCTGATTTTCGTCGGAATAACCGCTATTTTTGCCATTTTTTCCCATATCTGATTCTTGTCGGAAAATCCGTTATTTTGTCATTTTTGGACATATCTGATTTTTGTCGAAAAATCCGTTATATTGTCATTTTTGGACAAATCTGATTTTCGTCGAAAAATTCGTTATTTTGTCATTTTTTTACATATCTGATTTTTTGTCAAAAATCCGTTATTTTGTCATTTGTGTACATATCTGATTTTTTGTCGGAATAACCGCTATTTTATCCATTTTTTCCGATATCTGATTCTTGTCGGAAAATCCGTTATTTTGTCATTTTTGGACATATCTGATTTTTGTCGAAGAATCCGTTATATTACCGATAACCGATATTTTTGCATTTTTGCACATATCTGATTTTCGTCGAAAAATTCGTTATTTTGTCATTTTTGGACATATCTGATTTTTGTCGGAATAACCGCTATTTTTGCCATTTTTTCCCATATCTGATTCTTGTCGGGAAACTCCGTTATTTTGTCATTTTTTACATATCTGATTTTCGTCAAAAAATCCGTTATTTTGCAATTTTTTGACATATCTGATTTTTGTCGGAATAACCCCTATTTTTGCCATTTTTTCCCATATCTGATTCTTGTCGGAAAAATCCGTTATTTTGTCATTTTTGTACATATCTGATTTTCGTCGAAAAATCCGTTATTTTGCAATTTTTGGACATATCTGATTCTTGTCGGAAAAATCCGTTATTTTGTCATTTTTGTACATATCTGATTTTTGTCGGAATAACCCCTATTTTTGCCATTTTTTCCCATATCTGATTCTTGTCGGAAAAATCCGTTATTTTGTCATTTTTGTACATATCTGATATTCGGCGAAAAATCCGTTACTTTGCCATTTTTGTACATATCTGATTTTTGTCGGAATAACCGCTATTTTTGCCATTTTTGCACATATCTGATTTTCGTCGAAAAATTCGTTATTTTGTCATTTTTGGACATATCTGATTTTTGTCGAAGAATCCGTTATTTTGCCATTATTGGACATATCTGATTGTTGTCGAAAAAATCCGTTATTTTGTCATTTTTTTACATATCTGATTTTCGTCAAAAAATCCGTTATTTTGTCATTTTTGTACATATCTGATTTTTGTCGGAATAACCGCTATTTTTGCCATTTTTTCCCATATCTGATTCTTGTCGGAAAACTCCGTTATTTTGTCATTTTTGTACATATCTGATTTTTGTCGAAAAATCCGTCATATTGTCATTTTTGGACATATCCGATTTTCGTCGATAAATTCGTTATTTTGCCATTTTTGCATAAATCTGATTTTCGTTGAAAAATCCGTTATTATGTAATTTTTGGATATATTTTTGATTTTTGTCGGAATAACCGATATTTTTGCCATTTTTGCACATATCTGATTTTCGTCGAAAAATTCGTTATTTTGTCATTTTTGGACATATCTGATTTTTGTCGGAATAACCGCTATTTTTGCCATTTTTTCCCATATCTGATTCTTGTCGGGAAACTCCGTTATTTTGTCATTTTTGTACATATCTGATTTTTGTCGAAAAATCCGTTATTTTGCCATTATTGGACATATCTGATTGTTGTCGAAAAAATCCGTTATTTTGTCATTTTTTTACATATCGGATTTTTGTCAAAAATCCGTTATTTTGTCATTTTTGTACATATCTGATTCTTGTCGGAAAATCCGTTATTTTGTCATTTTTGGACATATCTGATTTTTGTCGAAAAATCCGTTATATTGTCATTTTTGGACATATCTGATTTTCGTCGGAATAACCGCTATTTTTGCCATTTTTTCCCATATCTGATTCTTGTCGGGAAACTCCGTTATTTTGTCATTTTTGTACATATCTGATTTTTGTCGAAAAATCCGTTATTTTGCCATTATTGGACATATCTGATTGTTGTCGAAAAAATCCGTTATTTTGTCATTTTTTTACATATCGGATTTTTGTCAAAAATCCGTTATTTTGTCATTTTTGTACATATCTGATTTTTGTCGAAAAATCCGTTATATTGTCATTTTTGGACATATCTGATTTTCGTCGAAAAATTCGTTATTTTGCCATTTTTGCACAAATCTGATTTTCGTTGAAAAATCCGTTATTATGTAATTTTTGGATATATTTTTGATTTTTGTCGGAATAACCGATATTTTTGCCATTTTTGCACATATCTGATTTTCGTCGAAAAATTCGTTATTTTGTCATTTTTGGACATATCTGATTTTTGTCGGAATAACCGCTATTTTTGCCATTTTTTCCCATATCTGATTCTTGTCGGGAAACTCCGTTATTTTGTCATTTTTGTACATATCTGATTTTTGTCGAAAAATCCGTTATTTTGCCATTATTGGACATATCTGATTGTTGTCGAAAAAATCCGTTATTTTGTCATTTTTTACATATCGGATTTTTGTCAAAAATCCGTTATTTTGTCATTTTTGTACATATCTGATTCTTGTCGGAAAATCCGTTATTTTGTCATTTTTGGACATATCTGATTTTTGTCGAAAAATCCGTTATATTGTCATTTTTGGACATATCTGATTTTCGTCGAAAAATTCGTTATTTTGCCATTTTTGCACAAATCTGATTTTCGTTGAAAAATCCGTTATTATGTAATTTTTGGATATATTTTTGATTTTTGTCGAAATAACCGCTATTTTGTCATTTTTTACATATCTGATTTTCGTCAAAAAATCCGTTATTTTGCAATTTTTTGACATATCTGATTTTTGTCGGAATAACCCCTATTTTTGCCATTTTTTTCCCATATCTGATTCTTGTCGGAAAAATCCGTTATTTTGTCATTTTTGTACATATCTGATTTTCGTCGGAATAACCGCTATTTTAGCCATTTGTTCCCATATCTGATTCTTGTCGGAAAATCCGTTATTTTGTCATTTTTGGACATATCTGATTTTTGTCGAAAAATCCGTTATATTGTCATTTTTGGACATATCTGATTTTCGTCGAAAAATTCGTTATTTTGCCATTTTTGCTCAAATCCGATTTTCGTTGAAAAATCCGTTATTATGTAATTTTTGGATATAGTTTTGATTTTTGTCGGAATAACCGATATTTTTTCCATTTTTGCACATATCTGATTTTCGTCGAAAAATTCGTTATTTTGTCATTTTTGGACATATCTGATTTTTGTCGGAATAACCGCTATTTTTGCCATTTTTTTCCCATATCTGATTCTTGTCGGGAAACTCCGTTATTTTGTCATTTTTGTACATATCTGATTTTTGTCGAAAAATCCGTTATTTTGCCATTATTGGACATATCTGATTGTTGTCGAAAAAATCCGTTATTTTGTCATTTTTTTACATATCGGATTTTTGTCAAAAATCCGTTATTTTGTCATTTTTGTACATATCTGATTTTTGTCGGAATAACCGCCCTTTTTATCCATTTTTTTCCGATATCTGATTCTTGTCGGAAAATCCGTTATTTTGTCATTTTTGGACATATCTGATTTTCGTCGAAAAATTCGTTATTTTGCCATTTTTGCACAAATCTGATTTTCGTTGAAAAATCCGTTATTATGTAATTTTTGGATATATTTTTGATTTTTGTCGAAATAACCAATATTTTTGCCATTTTTGCACATATCTGATTTTCGTCGAAAAATTCGTTATTTTGCCATTTTTGCTCAAATCCGATTTTCGTTGAAAAATCCGTTATTATGTAATGTTTGGATATAGTTTTGATTTTTGTCGGAATAACCGATATTTTTGCCATTTTTGCACATATCTGATTTTCGTCGAAAAATTCGTTATTTTGTCATTTTTGGACATATCTGATTTTTGTCGGAATAACCGCTATTTTTGCCATTTTTTCCCATATCTGATTCTTGTCGGGAAACTCCGTTATTTTGTCATTTTTGTACATATCTGATTTTTGTCGAAAAATCCGTTATTTTGCCATTATTGGACATATCTGATTGTTGTCGAAAAAATCCGTTATTTTGTCATTTTTTTACATATCTGATTTTTGTCAAAAATCCGTTATTTTGTCATTTTTGTACATATCTGATTTTTGTCGGAATAACCGCCCTTTTATCCATTTTTTTCCGATATCTGATTCTTGTCGGAAAATCCGTTATTTTGTCATTTTTGGACATATCTGATTTTTGTCGAAAAATCCGTTATATTGTCATTTTTGGACATATCTGATTTTCGTCGAAAAATTCGTTATTTTGCCATTTTTGCACAAATCTGATTTTCGTTGAAAAATCCGTTATTATGTAATTTTTGGATATATTTTTGATTTTTGTCGAAATAACCAATATTTTTACAATTTTGCACATATCTGATTTTCGTCGAAAAATTCGTTGTTTTGCCATTTTTGCTCAAATCCGATTTTCGTTGAAAAATCCGTTCTTATGTAATTTTTGGATATAGTTTTGATTTTTGTCGGAATAACCGATATTTTTGCCATTTTTGCACATATCTGATTTTCGTCGAAAAATTCGTTATTTTGTCACTTTTGTACATATCTGATTTTCGTCGAAAAATCCGTTATTTTGATATTATTGGACATATCTGATTGTTGTCGAAAAAATCCGTTATTTTGTCATTTTTTTTACATATCTGATTTTTGTCAAAAATCCGTTATTTTGTCATTTTTGTACATATCTGATTTTTGTCGGAATAACCGCTATTTTATCCATTTTTTCCGATATCTGATTCTTGTCGGAAAATCCGTTATTTTGTCATTTTTGGACATATCTGATTTTTGTCGAAAAATCCGTTATATTGTCATTTTTGGACATATCTGATTTTCGTCGAAAAATTCGTTATTTTGCCATTTTTGCACAAATCTGATTTTCGTTGAAAAATCCGTTATTATGTAATTTTTGGATATATTTTTGATTTTTGTCGAAATAACCAATATTTTTGCCAATTTTGCACATATCTGATTTTCGTCGAAAAATTCGTTGTTTTGCCATTTTTGCTCAAATCCGATTTTCGTTGAAAAATCCGTTATTATGTAATTTTTGGATATAGTTTTGATTTTTTGTCGGAATAACCGATATTTTTGCCATTTTTGCACATATCTGATTTTCGTCGAAAAATTCGTTATTTTGTCATTTTTGGACATATCTGATTTTTGTCGGAATAACCGCTATTTTTGCCATTTTTTCCCATATCTGATTCTTGTCGGGAAACTCCGTTATTTTGTAATTTTTTACATATCTGATTTTCGTCAAAAAATCCGTTATTTTGCAATTTTTTGACATATCTGATTTTTGTCGGAATAACCCCTATTTTTCCCATTTTTTCCCATATCTGATTCTTGTCGGAAAATCCGTTATTTTGTCATTTTTGTACATATCTGATTTTCGTCGAAAAATCCGTTATTTTGCAATTTTTGGACATATCTGATTCTTGTCGGAAAAATCCGTTATTTTGTCATTTTTGTACATATCTGATTTTTGTCGGAATAGCCGCTATTTTTGTTATTTTTTCTCATATCTGAATCTTGTCGAATAAATCCGTTATTTTGTCATTTTCTTACATATCTGATTTTCGTCAAAAAATCCATTATTTGGCAATTTTTGGACAAATCTGAATTTTGTCGGAATAACCGCTATTTTTGCCATTTTTTCCCATATCTGATTCTTGTCGGAAAAATCCGTTATTTTGTCACTTTTGTACATATCTGATTTTCGTCGAAAAATCCGTTATTTTGCCATTATTGGACATATCTGATTGTTGTCGAAAAAATCCGTTATTTTGTCATTTTGTACATATCTGATTTTCGTTAAAAAATCCGTTATTTTGTCATTTTTGTACATATCTGATTTTTGTCGGAGTAACCGCTATTTTTGCCGTTTTTTCCCCATATCTGATTCTTGTCGGAAAAATCCGTTATTTTGTAATTTTTGGACATATCTGGTTTTTGTCGAAAAATCCGTTATATTGTCATTTTTGGACATATCTGATTTTCGTCGAAAAATTCGTTATTTTGCCATTTTTGCACAAATCTGATTTTCGTTGAAAAATCCGTTATTATGTAATTTTTGGATATATTTTTGATTTTTGTCGAAATAACCAATATTTTTGTCATTTTTGCACATATCTGATTTTCGTCGAAAAATTCGTTATTTTGCCATTTTTGCTCAAATCCGATTTTCGTTGAAAAATCCGTTATTATGTAATTTTTGGATATAGTTTTGATTTTTGTCGGAATAACCGATATTTTTGCCATTTTTGCACATATCTGATTTTCGTCGAAAAATTCGTTATTTTGTCATTTTTGTACATATCTGATTTTTGTCGGAATAGCCGCTATTTTTGTTATTTTTTCTCATATCTGAATCTTGTCGAATAAATCCGTTATTTTGTCATTTTCTTACATATCTGATTTTCGTCAAAAAAACCATTATTTTGCAATTTTTGGACATATCTGAATTTTGTCGGAATAACCGCTATTTTTGCCATTTTTTCCCATATCTGATTTTTTGTCGGAAAAATACGTTGTTTTGTCATATTTGTACATATCTGATTTTCGTCAAAAAATCCGTTATTTTGTCATTTTTGTACATATCTGATTTTTGTCGGAGTAACCGCTATTTTTGCCGTTTTTTCCCCATATCTGATTCTTGTCGGAAAAATCCGTTATTTTATCACTTTTGTACATATCTGATTTTCGTCGAAAAATCCGTTATTTTGCCATTATTGGACATATCTGATTGTTGTCGAAAAAATCCGTTATTTTGTCATTTTGTACATATCTGATTTTCGTCAAAAAATCCGTTATTTTGTCATTTTTGTACATATCTGATTTTTTGTCGGAGTAACCGCTATTTTTGCCGTTTTTTCCCATATCTGATTCTTGTCGGAAAAATCCGTTATTTTGTCATTTTTGGACATATCTGATTTTTGTCGAAAAATCCGTTATATTGTTATTTTTAGACATATCTGATTTTTGTCGAAAAATCCGTTATTGTGCCATTATTGAACATATCTGATTGTTGTCGAAAAAATCCGTTATTTTGTAATTTTTTTACATATCTGATTTTCGTCAAAAAATCCGTTATTTTGTCATATTTGTACATATCTGATTTTTGTCGGAATAACCGCTATTTTTTCCATTTTTTCCCATATCTGATTCTTGTCATGAAACTCCGTTATTTTGTCATTTTTGTACATATCTGCTTTTCGTCGAAAATTTCGTTTTTTGCAATTTTTTCCCATATCTGATTCTTGTCGGAAAATTCCGTTATTTTGTCATTTTTGGACATATTTGATTTTCGTCGAAAAATCCGTTATTTTGGAATTTTTGGACATATCTGATTTTTGTCGGAATAACCCCTATTTTTGCCATTTTTTTCCCATATCTGATTCTTGTCGGAAAAATCCGTTATTTTGTCATTTTTGTACATATCTGATTTTCGTCGAAAAATCCGTTATTTTGCCATTATTGGACATATCTGATTGTTGTCGAAAAAAATCCGTTATATTGTGATTTTTGAACGTAACTGATTTTCGTTGAAAAATCCGTTATTTTGTAATTTTTGGATATATTTTTGATTTTTGTCGGAATAACCGCTATTTTGTCATTATTTACATATCTGATTTTCGTCAAAAAATCCGTTATTTTACAATTTTTGGACATATCTGATTTTTGTCGGAATAACCCCTATTTTTGCCATTTTTTCCCATATCTGATTCTTGTCGGAAAAATCCGTTATTTTGTCATTATTGTACATATCTGATTTTCGGCGAAAAATCCGTTATTTTGCAATTTTTGGACATATCTGATTTTTGTCGGAATAACCGCTATTTTTGCCATTTTTTCCCATATCTGATTCTAGTCGGAAAAACCCGTTATTTTGTCATTTTTGTACATATCTGATTTTTGTCGAAATAACCGCTATTTTTGCCATTTTTTCCCATATCTGATTCTTGTCGGAAAAATCCGTTATATTGTCACTTTTGTACATATCTGATTTTCGTCGAAAAATCCGTTATTTTGCCATTATTGGACATATCTGATTTTCGTCGAAAAATTCGTCATTTTGCTATTTTTGCACAAATCTGATTTTCGTCGAAAAATCCGTTATTTTGTTATTTTTCGACATATCTGATTTTTGTCGTAATAACCGCTGTTTTGTCATTTTTTTACTTATCTGATTTTCGTCAAGAAATCCGTTATTTTGCAATTTTTGGACATATCTGATTTTTGTCGGGAAACTCCGTTATTTTGTAATTTTTGTACATATCTGATTTTCGTCGAAAAATCCGTTATTTTGCCATTATTGGACATATCTGATTGTTGTCGAAAAAATCCGTTATTTTGTCATTTTTTTACATATCTGATTTTCGTCAAAAAATTCGTTATTTTGTCATTTTTGGACATATCTGATTTTTGTTGGAATAACCGCTATTTTTGCCATTTTTTCCCATATCTGATTCTTGTCGGAAAAATCCGTTATTTTGTCATTTTTGGACATATCTGATTTTTGTCGGAATAACCGCTATTTTTGCCATTTTTTCCCATATCTGAGTCTTGTCGAATAAATCCGTTATTTTGTCATTTTTGTACATATCTGATTTTCGTCAAAAAATCCGTTGTTTTGCAATTTTTGGACATATCTGATTTTTGTCGAAAAATCCGTTATTTTGCCATTATTGGACATATCTGATTGTTGTCGAAATAATTTTTCTTACATATCTGATTTTCGTCAAAAAATCCATTATTTTGTAATTTTTGGACATATCTGAATTTTTGTCGGAATAACCGCTATTTTTGCCATTTTTTCCCATATGTGATTCTTGTCGAAAAATCCGTTATTTTGTCGTTTTTGTACATATCTGATTTTCGTCGAAAAATCCGTTATTTTGCCATTATTGGACATATCTGATTGTTGTCGAAAAAATCCGTTATTTTGTGATTTTTGAACGTAGCTGATTTTCGTTGAAAAATCCATTATTATGTAATTATACCCTGTACAGGGATATATTAACTTTGTGCAAAAATGTCCGTCTGTCTGTCTGTCTGTCTGTCTGTCTGTCCGTCTGTATGAACGCGTCGATCTTAGCAACTATAAGAGCTAGAGACTCCAAATTTGGCATGAAGGTTCCTCTATACCGTCCGCAGATCAAGTTTGTTTCAAATTTTGGATACCTCCCCGCCTTCCCCCCGCAAATCGATCAAAACTCTTTATACCCTGTTAACAGCATGTATTTCTGAACGTACACATTTCTAATTTAACAGGTATTTTAAAAATACTGTTCTGAAACACATGTGAAAGTTTCATAAAGATCGGTCCAGGAATAAAGAAAGGAAAAAAGAATAAAGAAGAAAATAGATGGAAAAGACTAGAACATTTTGCAACGAATCGCACTGCTTTACCAACAATTAGAATTCATTGCATGCTTATAGCAGCTAGCTTTTGAAAGTGAGCACATTCTCGCCGTTAAGCTGAGTTGTGTTACTTCAAATGTCATACTGCTTGCTGACAATTATATTGCAAGTCTAAACGTAATGTATGCAGAGATTTGTAAAAAATAATCATTTAATATGATATTTGTAATATTAGAGTTTGCTTTTCAAGAATTGATTATTTTAATGATAATTTGCATTTTAACTATTGGCGAGCAAGTGAGGCCCATGAAAAAACTAAGATATTTTTTTTCCATTGAATCGTTGCGGTTGCGTCAAGCAGCACATGTGTGCGTATATGAAATGACGTAGCACTAAGCTTTTCATCAAAAACTTGCTGATATAAGCATACAAAGAATTCATATGCTAAATGACAGTTTCAAAAGAGTATTCTTTAAACACCTGTTATGTTCTTACTTTTATTTTAATCAACATACATATTATCAAAATACTTTTAATATTTTTTGGATATATTTTTGATTTTTGTCGGAATAACCCCTATTTTTGCCATTTTTTCCCATATCTGATTCTTGTCGGAAAAATCCGTTATTTTGTCATTATTGTACATATCTGATTTTCGGCGAAAAATCCGTTATTTTGCAATTTTTGGACATATCTGATTTTTGTCGGAATAACCGCTATTTTTGCCATTTTTTCCCATATCTGATTCTAGTCGGAAAAACCCGTTATTTTGTCATTTTTGTACATATCTGATTTTTGTCGAAATAACCGCTATTTTTGCCATTTTTTTCCCATATCTGATTCTTGTCGGAAAAATCCGTTATATTGTCACTTTTGTACATATCTGATTTTCGTCGAAAAATCCGTTATTTTGCCATTATTGGACATATCTGATTTTCGTCGAAAAATTCGTCATTTTGCTATTTTTGCACAAATCTGATTTTCGTCGAAAAATCCGTTATTTTGTTATTTTTCGACATATCTGATTTTTGTCGTAATAACCGCTGTTTTGTCATTTTTTTACTTATCTGATTTTCGTCAAGAAATCCGTTATTTTGCAATTTTTGGACATATCTGATTTTTGTCGGGAAACTCCGTTATTTTGTAATTTTTGTACATATCTGATTTTCGTCGAAAAATCCGTTATTTTGCCATTATTGGACATATCTGATTGTTGTCGAAAAAATCCGTTATTTTGTCATTTTTTTACATATCTGATTTTCGTCAAAAAATTCGTTATTTTGTCATTTTTGGACATATCTGATTTTTGTTGGAATAACCGCTATTTTTGCCATTTTTTTCCCATATCTGATTCTTGTCGGAAAAATACGTTGTTTTGTCATTTTTGTACATATCTGATTTTCGGCGAAAAATCCGTTATTTTGCAATTTTTGGACATATCTGATTTTTGTCAAAATAACCGCTATTTTTGCCATTTTTTCCCATATCTGATTCTTGTCGGAAAAATCCGTTATTTTGTCATTTTTGGACATATCTGATTTTTGTCGGAATAACCGCTATTTTTGCCATTTTTTCCCATATCTGAGTCTTGTCGAATAAATCCGTTATTTTGTCATTTTTGTACATATCTGATTTTCATCAAAAAATCCGTTGTTTTGCAATTTTTGGACATATCTGATTTTTTGTCGGAATAACCGCTATTTTGCCATTTTTTCCCATATCTGATTCTTGTCGGGAAACTCCGTTATTTTGTAATTTTTGTACATATCTGATTTTCATCGAAAAATCCGTTATTTTGCCATTATTGGACATATCTGATTGTTGTCGAAATAATTTTTCTTACATATCTGATTTTCGTCAAAAAAATCCATTATTTTGTAATTTTTGGACATATCTGAATTTTGTCGGAATAACCGCTATTTTTGCCATTTTTTCCCATATGTGATTCTTGTCGAAAAATCCGTTATTTTGTCGTTTTTGTACATATCTGAATTTCGTCGAAAAATCCGTTATTTTGCCATTATTGGACATATCTGATTGTTGTCGAAAAAATCCGTTATTTTGTGATTTTTGAACGTAGCTGATTTTCGTTGAAAAATCCATTATTATGTAATTATACCCTGTACAGGGATATATTAACTTTGTGCAAAAATGTCCGTCGGTCTGTCTGTCTGTCTGTCCGTCTGTATGAACGCGTCGATCTTAGCAACTATAAGAGCTAGAGACTCCAAATTTGGCATGAAGGTTCCTCTATACCGTCCGCAGATCAAGTTTGTTTCAAATTTTGGATACCTCCCCGCCTTCCCCCGCAAATCGATCAAAACTCTTTATACCCTGTTAACAGCATGTATTTCTGAACGTACACATTTCTAATTTAACAGGTATTTTAAAAATACTGTTCTGAAACACATGTGAAAGTTTCATAAAGATCGGTCCAGGAATAAAGAAAGGAAAAAGAATAAAGAAGAAAATAGATGGAAAAGACTAGAACATTTTGCAACGAATCGCACTGCTTTACCAACAATTAGAATTCATTGCATGCTTATAGCAGCTAGCTTTTGAAAGTGAGCACATTCTCGCCGTTAAGCTGAGTTGTGTTACTTCAAATGTCATACTGCTTGCTGACAATTATATTGCAAGTCTAAACGTAATGTATGCAGAGATTTGTAAAAAATAATCATTTAATATGATATTTGTAATATTAGAGTTTGCTTTTCAAGAATTGATTATTTTAATGATAATTTGCATTTTAACTATTGGCGAGCAAGTGAGGCCCATGAAAAAACTAAGATATTTTTTTTTCATTGAATCGTTGCGGTTGCGTCAAGCAGCACATGTGTGCGTATATGAAATGACGTAGCACTAAGCTTTTCATCAAAAACTTGCTGATATAAGCATACAAAGAATACATATGCTAAATGACAGTTTCAAAAAGAGTATTCTTTAAACACCTGTTATGTTCTTACTTTTATTTTAATCAACATACATATTATCAAAATACTTTTAATATTTTTTGGATATATTTTTGATTTTTGTCGGAATAACCGCTATTTTGTCATTTTTTACATATCTGAATTTCGTCAAAAAATCCGTTATTTTGCAATTTTTGGAAATATCTGATTTTTGTCGAAAAAATCCGTTATTTTGTCATTTTTTACATATCTGATTTTCGTCAAAAAATCCGTTATTTTGTCATTTTTGTACATATCTGATTTTTGTCGGAATAACCGCAATTTTTTGCCATTTTTTCCCATATCTGATTCTTGTCGGAAAAATCCGTTATTTTGTCACTTTTGTACATATCTGATTTTCTTCGAAAAATCCGTTATTTTGCCATTATTGGACATATCTGATTGTTGTCGAAAAAATCCGTTATTTTGTCAATTTGTACATATCTGATTTTCGTCAAAAAAATCCGTTATTTTGTCATTTTTGTACATATCTGATTCTTGTCGGAAAAATCCGTTATTTTATCATTTTTGGACATATCTGATTTTTGTCGAAAAATCCGTTATATTGTCATTTTTGGACATATCTGATTTTCGTCGAAAAATTCTTTATTTTTCCATTTTTGCACAAATCTGATTTTCGTCGAAAAATCCGTTATTTTGCTATTTTTAGACATATCTGATTTTTGTCGGAATAACCGCTATTTTTGCCATTTTTTCCCATATCTGATTCTTGTCGGAAAAATCCGTTATTTTGTCATTTTTGTACATATCTGATTTTTGTCGGAATAACCGCTATTTTTGCCATTTTTTCCCATATCTGATTTTTGTCGAATAAATCCGTTATTTTGTCATTTTTGTACATATCTGATTTACGTCAAAAAATCCGTAATTTTGCAATTTTTGGACATATCTGACTTTTGTCGGAATAACCACAATTTTTGCCATTTTTTCCCATATCTGATTCTTGTCGGGAAACTCCGTAATTTTGTCATTTTTGTACATATCTGATTTTTGTCGAAAAATCCGTTATTTTGCCATTATTGGACATATCTGATTGTTGTCGAAAAAATCCGTTATTTTGTGATTTTTGAACGTAACTGATTTTCGTTGAAAAATCCATTATTATGTAATTTTTGGATATATTTTTGATTTTTGTCGGAATAACCGCTATTTTGTCATTTTTTACATATCTGAATTTCGTCAAAAAATCCGTTATTTTGCAATTTTTGGACATATCTGATTTTTGTCGAAAAAATCCGTTATTTTGTCATTTTTTACATATCTGATTTTCGTCAAAAAATCCGTTATTTTGTCATTTTTGTACATATCTGATTTTTGTCAGAATAACCGCAATTTTTTGCCATTTTTTCCCATATCTGATTCTTGTCGGAAAAATCCGTTATTTTGTCACTTTTTTACATATCTGATTTTCGTCGAAAAATCCGTTATTTTGCCATTATTGGACATATCTGATTGTTGTCGAAAAAATCCGTTATTTTGTCATTTTGTACATATCTGATTTTCGTCAAAAAATCCGTTATTTTGTCATTTTTGTACATATCTGATTCTTGTCGGAAAAATCCGTTATTTTATCATTTTTGGACATATCTGATTTTTGTCGAAAAATCCGTTATATTGTCATTTTTGGACATATCTGATTTTCGTCGAAAAATTCTTTATTTTGCCATTTTTGCACAAATCTGATTTTCGTCGAAAAATCCGTTATTTTGTTATTTTTAGACATATCTGATTTTTGTCGTAATAACCGCTGTTTTGTCATTTTTCCCATATCTGTTTTTCGTCAAAAAAATCCGTTATTTTGAAATTTTTGGACATATCTGATTTTTGTCGGAATAACCGCTATTTTTGCCATTTTTTCCCATATCTGATTCTTGTCGGAAAAATCCGTTATTTTGCCATTTTTGGACATATCTGATTTTTGTCGAAAAATCCGTTATTTTGCCATTATTGGACATATCTGATTGTTGTCGAAAAAATCCGTTATTTTGTCATTTTTTTTACATATCTGATTTTCGTCAAAAAATCCGTTATTTTGTCATTTTTGTACATATCTGATTTTTGTCGGAATAACCGCTATTTTTTTCATTTTTTCCCATATCTGATTCTTGTCGTGATACTCCGTTATTTTGTCATTTTTGTACATATCTGATTTTCGTCGAAAATTTCGTTATTTTGCCATTTTTGCACAAATCTGATTTTCGTCGAAAAATCCGTTATTTTGTTATTTTTGGACATATCTGATTGTTGTCGAAAAAATCCGTTATTTTGACATTTTTTACATATCTGATTTTCGTCAAAAAATCCGTTATTTTGTCATTTTTGTACATATCTGATTTTTGGCGGAATAACCTCTTTTTTTTCAATTTTTTCCCATATCTGATTCTTGTTGGAAAATTCCGTTATTTTGTTATTTTTGGACATATCTGATTTTCGTCGAAAAATCCGTTATTTTGCAATTTTTGGACATATCTGATTTTTGTCGGAATAACCCCTATTTTTGCCATTTTTTCCCATATCTGATTCTTGTCGGAAAAATCCGTTATTTTGTCATTATTGTACATATCTGATTTTCGGCGAAAAATCCGTTATTTTGCAATTTTTGGACATATCTGATTTTTGTCGGAATAACCGCTATTTTTGCCATTTTTTCCCATATCTGATTCTAGTCGGAAAAACCCGTTATTTTGTCATTTTTGTACATATCTGATTTTTTGTCGAAATAACCGCTATTTTTGCCATTTTTTCCCATATCTGATTCTTGTCGGAAAAATCCGTTATATTGTCACTTTTGTACATATCTGATTTGCGTCGAAAAATCCGTTATTTTGCCATTATTGGACATATCTGATTTTCGTCGAAAAATTCGTCATTTTGCTATTTTTGCACAAATCTGATTTTCGTCGAAAAATCCGTTATTTTGTTATTTTTCGACATATCTGATTTTTGTCGTAATAACCGCTGTTTTGTCATTTTTTTACTTATCTGATTTTCGTCAAGAAATCCGTTATTTTGCAATTTTTGGACATATCTGATTTTTGTCGGGAAACTCCGTTATTTTGTAATTTTTGTACATATCTGATTTTCGTCGAAAAATCCGTTATTTTGCCATTATTGGACATATCTGATTGTTGTCGAAAAAATCCGTTATTTTGTCATTTTTTTACATATCTGATTTTCGTCAAAAAATTCGTTATTTTGTCATTTTTGGACATATCTGATTTTTGTTGGAATAACCGCTATTTTTGCCATTTTTTCCCATATCTGATTCTTGTCGGAAAAATACGTTGTTTTGTCATTTTTGTACATATCTGATTTTCGGCGAAAAATCCGTTATTTTGCAATTTTTGGACATATCTGATTTTTGTCAAAATAACCGCTATTTTTGCCATTTTTTCCCATATCTGATTCTTGTCGGAAAAATCCGTTATTTTGTCATTTTTGGACATATCTGATTTTTGTCGGAATAACCGCTATTTTTGCCATTTTTTCCCATATCTGAGTCTTGTCGAATAAATCCGTTATTTTGTCATTTTTGTACATATCTGATTTTCATCAAAAAATCCGTTGTTTTGCAATTTTTGGACATATCTGATTTTTGTCGGAATAACCGCTATTTTGCCATTTTTTCCCATATCTGATTCTTGTCGGGAAACTCCGTTATTTTGTAATTTTTGTACATATCTGATTTTCATCGAAAAATCCGTTATTTTGCCATTATTGGACATATCTGATTGTTGTCGAAATAATTTTTCTTACATATCTGATTTTCGTCAAAAAATCCATTATTTTGTAATTTTTGGACATATCTGAATTTTGTCGGAATAACCGCTATTTTTGCCATTTTTTCCCATATGTGATTCTTGTCGAAAAATCCGTTATTTTGTCGTTTTTGTACATATCTGAATTTCGTCGAAAAATCCGTTATTTTGCCATTATTGGACATATCTGATTGTTGTCGAAAAAATCCGTTATTTTGTGATTTTTGAACGTAGCTGATTTTCGTTGAAAAATCCATTATTATGTAATTATACCCTGTACAGGGATATATTAACTTTGTGCAAAAATGTCCGTCGGTCTGTCTGTCTGTCTGTCCGTCTGTATGAACGCGTCGATCTTAGCAACTATAAGAGCTAGAGACTCCAAATTTGGCATGAAGGTTCCTCTATACCGTCCGCAGATCAAGTTTGTTTCAAATTTTGGATACCTCCCCCGCCTTCCCCCGCAAATCGATCAAAACTCTTTATACCCTGTTAACAGCATGTATTTCTGAACGTACACATTTCTAATTTAACAGGTATTTTAAAAATACTGTTCTGAAACACATGTGAAAGTTTCATAAAGATCGGTCCAGGAATAAAGAAAGGAAAAAAGAATAAAGAAGAAAATAGATGGAAAAGACTAGAACATTTTGCAACGAATCGCACTGCTTTACCAACAATTAGAATTCATTGCATGCTTATAGCAGCTAGCTTTTGAAAGTGAGCACATTCTCGCCGTTAAGCTGAGTTGTGTTACTTCAAATGTCATACTGCTTGCTGACAATTATATTGCAAGTCTAAACGTAATGTATGCAGAGATTTGTAAAAAATAATCATTTAATATGATATTTGTAATATTAGAGTTTGCTTTTCAAGAATTGATTATTTTAATGATAATTTGCATTTTAACTATTGGCGAGCAAGTGAGGCCCATGAAAAAACTAAGATATTTTTTTTCCATTGAATCGTTGCGGTTGCGTCAAGCAGCACATGTGTGCGTATATGAAATGACGTAGCACTAAGCTTTTCATCAAAAACTTGCTGATATAAGCATACAAAGAATTCATATGCTAAATGACAGTTTCAAAAGAGTATTCTTTAAACACCTGTTATGTTCTTACTTTTATTTTAATCAACATACATATTATCAAAATACTTTTAATATTTTTTGGATATATTTTTGATTTTTGTCGGAATAACCGCTATTTTGTCATTTTTTACATATCTGAATTTCGTCAAAAAATCCGTTATTTTGCAATTTTTGGAAATATCTGATTTTTGTCGAAAAAATCCGTTATTTTGTCATTTTTTACATATCTGATTTTCGTCAAAAAATCCGTTATTTTGTCATTTTTGTACATATCTGATTTTTGTCGGAATAACCGCAATTTTTTGCCATTTTTTCCCATATCTGATTCTTGTCGGAAAAATCCGTTATTTTGTCACTTTTGTACATATCTGATTTTCTTCGAAAAATCCGTTATTTTGCCATTATTGGACATATCTGATTGTTGTCGAAAAAATCCGTTATTTTGTCAATTTGTACATATCTGATTTTCGTCAAAAAAAAATCCGTTATTTTGTCATTTTTGTACATATCTGATTCTTGTCGGAAAAATCCGTTATTTTATCATTTTTGGACATATCTGATTTTTGTCGAAAAATCCGTTATATTGTCATTTTTGGACATATCTGATTTTCGTCGAAAAATTCTTTATTTTTCCATTTTTGCACAAATCTGATTTTCGTCGAAAAATCCGTTATTTTGCTATTTTTAGACATATCTGATTTTTGTCGGAATAACCGCTATTTTTGCCATTTTTTCCCATATCTGATTCTTGTCGGAAAAATCCGTTATTTTGTCATTTTTGTACATATCTGATTTTTGTCGGAATAACCGCTATTTTTGCCATTTTTTTCCCATATCTGATTTTTGTCGAATAAATCCGTTATTTTGTCATTTTTGTACATATCTGATTTACGTCAAAAAATCCGTAATTTTGCAATTTTTGGACATATCTGACTTTTGTCGGAATAACCACAATTTTTGCCATTTTTTCCCATATCTGATTCTTGTCGGGAAACTCCGTAATTTTGTCATTTTTGTACATATCTGATTTTTGTCGAAAAATCCGTTATTTTGCCATTATTGGACATATCTGATTGTTGTCGAAAAAATCCGTTATTTTGTGATTTTTGAACGTAACTGATTTTCGTTGAAAAATCCATTATTATGTAATTTTTGGATATATTTTTGATTTTTGTCGGAATAACCGCTATTTTGTCATTTTTTACATATCTGAATTTCGTCAAAAAATCCGTTATTTTGCAATTTTTGGACATATCTGATTTTTGTCGAAAAAATCCGTTATTTTGTCATTTTTTACATATCTGATTTTCGTCAAAAAATCCGTTATTTTGTCATTTTTGTACATATCTGATTTTTGTCAGAATAACCGCAATTTTTTGCCATTTTTTCCCATATCTGATTCTTGTCGGAAAAATCCGTTATTTTGTCACTTTTTTACATATCTGATTTTCGTCGAAAAATCCGTTATTTTGCCATTATTGGACATATCTGATTGTTGTCGAAAAAATCCGTTATTTTGTCATTTTGTACATATCTGATTTTCGTCAAAAAATCCGTTATTTTGTCATTTTTGTACATATCTGATTCTTGTCGGAAAAATCCGTTATTTTATCATTTTTGGACATATCTGATTTTTGTCGAAAAATCCGTTATATTGTCATTTTTGGACATATCTGATTTTCGTCGAAAAATTCTTTATTTTGCCATTTTTGCACAAATCTGATTTTCGTCGAAAAATCCGTTATTTTGTTATTTTTAGACATATCTGATTTTTGTCGTAATAACCGCTGTTTTGTCATTTTTCCCATATCTGTTTTTCGTCAAAAAAAATCCGTTATTTTGAAATTTTTGGACATATCTGATTTTTTGTCGGAATAACCGCTATTTTTGCCATTTTTTCCCATATCTGATTCTTGTCGGAAAAATCCGTTATTTTGCCATTTTTGGACATATCTGATTTTTGTCGAAAAATCCGTTATTTTGCCATTATTGGACATATCTGATTGTTGTCGAAAAAAATCCGTTATTTTGTCATTTTTTTACATATCTGATTTTCGTCAAAAAATCCGTTATTTTGTCATTTTTGTACATATCTGATTTTTGTCGGAATAACCGCTATTTTTTATTTTTTTTTTCCCATATCTGATTCTTGTCGTGATACTCCGTTATTTTGTCATTTTTGTACATATCTGATTTTCGTCGAAAATTTCGTTATTTTGCCATTTTTGCACAAATCTGATTTTCGTCGAAAAATCCGTTATTTTGTTATTTTTGGACATATCTGATTGTTGTCGAAAAAATCCGTTATTTTGACATTTTTTACATATCTGATTTTCGTCAAAAAATCCGTTATTTTGTCATTTTTGTACATATCTGATTTTTGGCGGAATAACCTCTTTTTTTTGCAATTTTTTCCCATATCTGATTCTTGTTGGAAAATTCCGTTATTTTGTCATTTTTGGACATATCTGATTTTCGTCGAAAAATCCGTTATTTTGCAATTTTTGGACATATCTGATTTTTGTCGGAATAACCCCTATTTTTGCCATTTTTTCCCATATCTGATTCTTGTCGGAAAAATCCGTTATTTTGTCATTTTTGTACATATCTGATTTTCGTCGAAAAATCCGTTATTTTGCCATTATTGGACATATCTGATTGTTATCGAAAAAATCCGTTATATTGTGATTTTTGAACGTAACTGATTTTCGTTGAAAAATCCGTTATTATGTAATTTTTGGATATATTTTTGATTTTTGTCGGAATAACCGCTATTTTGTCATTTTTTACATATCTGATTTTCGTCAAAAAATCCGTTATTTTGCAATTTTTGGACATATCTGATTTTTGTCGGAATAACCCCTATTTTTGCCATTTTTTCCCATATCTGATTCTTGTCGGAAAAATCCGTTATTTTGTCATTATTGTACATATCTGATTTTCGGCGAAAAATCCGTTATTTTGCAATTTTTGGACATATCTGATTTTTTTCGGAATAACCGCTATTTTTGCCATTTTTTCCCATATCTGATTCTAGTCGGAAAAACCCGTTATTTTGTCATTTTTGTACATATCTGATTTTGGTCGAAATAACCGCTATTTTTGCCATTTTTTCCCATATCTGATTCTTGTCGGAAAAATCCGTTATTTTGTCACTTTTGTACATATCTGATTTTCGTCGAAAAATCCGTTATTTTGCCATTATTGGACATATCTGATTGTTGTCGAAAAAATCCGTTATTTTGTCATTTTTTTACATATCTGATTTTCGTCAAAAAATCCGTTATTTTGTCATTTTTGTACATATCTGATTTTTGTCGGAATAACCGCTATTTTTGCCATTTTTTCCCATATCTGATTCTTGTCGGAAAATCCGTTATTTTGTCATTTTTGTTCATATCTGATTTTTGTCGGAATAACCGCTATTTTTGCCATTTTTTCCCATATCTGAGTCTTGTGGAATAAATCCGTTATTTTGTCATTTTTGTACATATCTCATTTTCGTCAAAAAATTCGTTATTTTGTCATTTTTGGACATATCTGATTTTTGTCGGAATAACCGCTATTTTTGCCATTTTTGCCCATATCTGATTCTTGTAGGAAAAATCCGTTATTTTGTCACTTTTGTACATATCTGATTTTCGTCGAAAAATCCGTTATTTTGCCATTATTGGACATATCTGATTGTTGTCGAAAAAATCCGTTATTTTGTCACTTTTGTACATATCTGATTTTCGTCGAAAAATCCGTTATTTTGCCATTATTGGACATATCTGATTGTTGTCGAAAAAACCGTTATTTTGTCATTTTTTTACATATCTGATTTTCGTCAAAAAATCCGTTATTTTGTCATTTTTGTACATATCTGATTTTTGTCGGAATAACCGCTGTTTTTGCCATTTTTTCCCATATCTGATTCTTGTCGGAAAATCCGTTATTTTGTCATTTTTGTTCATATCTGATTTTTGTCGGAATAACCGCTATTTTTGCCATTTTTTCCCATATCTGAGTCTTGTGGAATAAATCCGTTATTTTGTCATTTTTGTACATATCTCATTTTCGTCAAAAAATTCGTTATTTTGTCATTTTTGGACATATCTGATTTTTGTCGGAATAACCGCTATTTTTGCCATTTTTGCCCATATCTGATTCTTGTCGGAAAAATCCGTTATTTTGTCACTTTTGTACATA
Organism: Drosophila funebris; assembly: GCA_018901825.1. NCBI lineage: Eukaryota > Metazoa > Arthropoda > Insecta > Diptera > Drosophilidae > Drosophila > Drosophila funebris. The sequence goes on along the minus strand of JAEIFK010000065.1, from coordinate 78,558 downwards.
TCTGATTTTCGTCGAAAAATCCGTTATTTTGCCATTATTGGACATATCTGATTGTTGTCGAAAAAATCCGTTATTTTGTCATTTTGTACATATCTGATTTTCGTCAAAAAATCCGTTATTTTGTCATTTTTGTACATATCTGATTTTTGTCGGAATAACCACAATTTTTTGCCATTTTCTCCCATGTCGAAAAATCCGTTATATTGTAATTTTTGGACATATCTGATTTTCGTCGAAAAATTCTTTATTTTGCCATTTTTGCACAAATCTGATTTTCGTCGAAAAATCCGTTATTTTGTTATTTTTAGACATATCTGATTTTTGTCGTAATAACCGCTGTTTTGTCATTTTTTCCCATATCTGATTTTCGTCAAAAAAATCCGTTATTTTGCAATTTTTGGACATATCTGATTTTTGTCGGAATAACCGCTATTTTTGCCATTTTTTCCCATATCTGATTCTTGTCGGAAAAATCCGTTATTTTGTCATTTTTGTTCATATCTGAATTTTGTCGGAATAACCGCTATTTTTGCCAATTTTTCCCATATCTGAGTCTTGTCGAAAAAATCCGTTATTTTGTCATTTTTGTACATATCTCATTTTCGTCAAAAAATTCGTTATTTTGTCATTTTTGGACATATCTGATTTTTGTCGGAATAACCGCTATTTTTGCCATTTTTTCCCATATCTGATTCTTGTCGGAAAAATACGTTGTTTTGTCATATTTGTACATATCTGATTTTCGTCGAAAAATCCGTTATTTTGCCATTATTGGACATATCTGATTGTTGTCGAAAAATTCGTTATTTTGTCATTTTTTTACTTATCTGATTTTTGTCAAAAAAATCCGTTATTTTGCAATTTTTGGACATATCTGATTTTTGTCGGAATAACCGCTATTTTTGCCATTTTTTCCCATATCTGATTTTTGTCGAAAAAATCCGTTATATTGTGATTTTTGAACGTAACTGATTTTCGTTGAAAAATCCGTTATTATGTAATTGGATTTATTTTTTATTTTTGTCGGAATAACCGCTATTTTGTCATTTTTTACATATCTGATTTTCGTCAAAAAATCCGTTATTTTGCAATTTTTGGACATATCTGATTTTTGTCGGAATAACCCCTATTTTTGCCATTTTTTTCCCATATCTGATTCTTGTCGGAAAAATCCGTTATTTTGTCATTTTTGTACATATCTGATTTTCGTCGAAAAATCCGTTATTTTGCCATTACTGGACTTATCTGATTTTTGTCGGAATAACACCTATTTTTGCCATTTTTTCCCATATCTGATTCTTGTCGGAAAAATCCGTTATTTTGTCATTTTTGTACATATCTGATTTTCGTCAAAAAATCCGTTATTTTGCAATTTTTGGACATATCTGATTTTTGTCGGAATAACCGCTATTTTTGCCATTTTTTCCCATATCTGATTCTTGTCGGAAAAATCCGTTATTTTGTCATTTTTGTTCATATCTGATTTTTGTCGGAATAACCGCTATTTTTGCCATTTTTTCGCATATCTGAGTCTTGTCGAACAAATCCGTTATTTTGTCATTTTTGTACATATCTGATTTTCGTCAAAAAATCCGTTATTTTGCAATTTTTGGACATATCTGATTTTTGTCGGAATAACCGCTATTTTTGCCATTTTTGCACATATCTCATTTTCGTCAAAAAATTCGTTATTTTGTCATTTTTGGACATATCTGATTTTTGTCGAAATAACCGCTATTTTTGCCATTTTTTCCCATATCTGATTCTTGTGGGAAAAATACGTTTTTTTGTCATTTTTGTACATATCTGATTTTCGGCGAAAAATCCGTTATTTTGCAATTTTTGGACATATCTGATTTTTGTCGGAATAACCGCTATTTTTGCCATTTTTTTCCATATCTGAGTCTTGTCGAACAAATCCGTTATTTTGTCATTTTTGTACATATCTGATTTTCGTCAAAAAATCCGTTATTTTTCAATTTTTGGACATATCTGATTTTTGTCGGAATAACCGCAATTTTTCCCATATCTGATTCTTGTCGGAAAAATCCGTTATTTTGTCACTTTTGTACATATTTGATTTTCGTCGAAAAATCCGTTATTTTGTTATTTTTGGAAATATCTGATTTTTGTCGTAATAACCGCTGTTTTGTCATTTTTTTACTTATCTGATTTTCGTCAAGAAATCCGTTATTTTGCAATTTTTGGACATATCTGATTTTTGTCGGAATAACCGCTATTTTGCCATTTTTTGCCATATCTGATTCTTGTCGGGAAACTCCGTTATTTTGTAATTTTTGTACATATCTGATTTTCGTCGAAAAATCCGTTATTTTGCCATTATTGGACATATCTGATTGTTGTCGACAAAATCCGTTATTTTGTGATTTTTGAACGTATCTGATTTTCATTGAAAAATCCGTTATTATGTAATTTTTGGATATATTTTTGATGTTTGTCGGAATAACCGCTATTTTTGCACATATCTCATTTTCGTCAAAAAATTCGTTATTTTGTCATTTTTGGACATATCTGATTTTTATCGGAATAACCGCTATTTTTGCCATTTTTTCCCATATCTGATTTTTGTCGGAAAAATACGTTGTTTTGTCATTTTTGTACATATCTGATTTTCGTCAAAAAATCCGTTATTTTGCAATTTTTGGACATATCTGATTTTTGTCGGAATAACCCCTATTTTTGCCATTTTTTCCCATATCTGATTCTTGTCGGAAAAATCCGTTATTTTGTCATTTTTGTACATATCTGATTTTCGTCGAAAAATCCGTTATTTTGCCATTACTGGACTTATCTGATTTTTGTCGGAATAACACCTATTTTTGCCATTTTTTCCCATATCTGATTCTTGTCGGAAAAATCCGTTATTTTGTCATTTTTGTACATATCTGATTTTCGTCAAAAAATCCGTTATTTTGCAATTTTTGGACATATCTGATTTTTGTCGGAATAACCGCTATTTTTGCCATTTTTTCCCATATCTGATTCTTGTCGGAAAAATCCGTTATTTTGTCATTTTTGTTCATATCTGATTTTTGTCGGAATAACCGCTATTTTTGCCATTTTTTCGCATATCTGAGTCTTGTCGAACAAATCCGTTATTTTGTCATTTTTGTACATATCTGATTTTCGTCAAAAAATCCGTTATTTTGCAATTTTTGGACATATCTGATTTTTGTCGGAATAACCGCTATTTTTGCCATTTTTGCACATATCTCATTTTCGTCAAAAAATTCGTTATTTTGTCATTTTTGGACATATCTGATTTTTGTCGAAATAACCGCTATTTTTGCCATTTTTTCCCATATCTGATTCTCGTGGGAAAAATACGTTTTTTTGTCATTTTTGTACATATCTGATTTTCGGCGAAAAATCCGTTATTTTGCAATTTTTGGACATATCTGATTTTTGTCGGAATAACCGCTATTTTTGCCATTTTTTTCCATATCTGAGTCTTGTCGAACAAATCCGTTATTTTGTCATTTTTGTACATATCTGATTTTCGTCAAAAAAATCCGTTATTTTTCAATTTTTGGACATATCTGATTTTTGTCGGAATAACCGCAATTTTTTCCCATATCTGATTCTTGTCGGAAAAATCCGTTATTTTGTCACTTTTGTACATATTTGATTTTCGTCGAAAAATCCGTTATTTTGTTATTTTTGGAAATATCTGATTTTTGTCGTAATAACCGCTGTTTTGTCATTTTTTTACTTATCTGATTTTCGTCAAGAAATCCGTTATTTTGCAATTTTTGGACATATCTAATTTTGTCGGAATAACCGCTATTTTGCCATTTTTTGCCATATCTGATTCTTGTCGGGAAACTCCGTTATTTTGTAATTTTTGTACATATCTGATTTTCGTCGAAAAATCCGTTATTTTGCCATTATTGGACATATCTGATTGTTGTCGACAAAATCCGTTATTTTGTGATTTTTGAACGTATCTGATTTTCATTGAAAAATCCGTTATTATGTAATTTTTGGATATATTTTTGATGTTTGTCGGAATAACCGCTATTTTTGCACATATCTCATTTTCGTCAAAAAAATTCGTTATTTTGTCATTTTTGGACATATCTGATTTTTATCGGAATAACCGCTATTTTTGCCATTTTTCCCATATCTGATTTTTGTCGGAAAAATACGTTGTTTTGTCATTTTTGTACATATCTGATTTTCGGCGAAAAATCCGTTATTTTGCAATTTTTGGACATATCTGATTTTTGTCGGAATAACCGCTATTTTTGCCATTTTTTCCCAAATCTGATTCTTGTCGGAAAAATCCGTTATTTTGTCATTTTTGTTCATATCTGATTTTTGTCGGAATAACCGCTATTTTTGCCATTTTTTCCCATATCTGAGTCTTGTCGAATAAATCCGTTATTTTGTCATTTTTGTACATATCTGATTTTCGTCAAAAAAATCCGTTTTTTTGCAATTTTTGGACATATCTGATTTTTGTCGGAATAACCGCTATTTTGCCATTTTTTCCCATATCTGATTCTTGTCGGGAACCTCCGTTATTTTGTAATTTTTGTACATATCTGATTTTCATCGAAAAATCCGTTATTTTGCCATTATTGGACATATCTGATTGTTGTCGAAAAAATCCGTTATTTTGTGATTTTTGAACGTATCTGATTTTCGTTTAAAAATCCATTATTATGTAATTTTTGGATATATTTTTGATGTTTGTCGGAATAACCGCTATTTTTGCACATATCTCATTTTCGTCAAAAAATTCGTTATTTTGTCATTTTTGGACATATATGATTTTTTGTCGAAAAATCCGTTATATTGTCATTTTTGGACATATCTGATTTTCGTCGAAAAATACGTTATTTTGCTATTTTTGCACAAATCTGATTTTCGTCGAAAAATCCGTTATTTTGTTATTTTTGGACATATCTGATTTTTGTCGTAATAACCGCTGTTTTGTCATTTTTTTACTTATCTGATTTTCGTCAAGAAATCCGTTATTTTGCAATTTTTGGACATATCTAATTTTGTCGGAATAACCGCTATTTTGCCATTTTTTCCCATATCTGATTCTTGTCGGGAAACTCCGTTATTTTGTAATTTTTGTACATATCTGATTTTCGTCGAAAAATCCGTTATTTTGCCATTATTGGACATATCTGATTGTTGTCGACAAAATCCGTTATTTTGTGATTTTTGAACGTATCTGATTTTCATTGAAAAATCCGTTATTATGTAATTTTTGGATATATTTTTGATGTTTGTCGGAATAACCGCTATTTTTGCACATATCTCATTTTCGTCAAAAAATTCGTTATTTTGTCATTTTTGGACATATCTGATTTTTGTCGGAATAACCGCTATTTTTGCCATTTTTCCCATATCTGATTTTTGTCGGAAAAATACGTTGTTTTGAGATTTTTGTACATATCTGATTTTCGGCGAAAAATCCGTTATTTTGCAATTTTTGGACATATCTGATTTTTGTCGGAATAACCGCTATTTTTGCCATTTTTTCCCAAATCTGATTTTTGTCGGAATAACCGCTATTTTGCCATTTTTTCCCATATCTGATTCTTGTCGGGAAACTCCGTTATTTTGTAATTTTTGTACATATCTGATTTTCATCGAAAAATCCGTTATTTTGCCATTATTGGACATATCTGATTGTTGTCGAAAAAATCCGTTATTTTGTGATTTTTGAACGTATCTGATTTTCGTTTAAAAATCCATTATTATGTAATTTTTGGATATATTTTTGATGTTTGTCGGAATAACCGCTATTTTTGCCATTTTTGCACATATCTCATTTTCGTCAAAAAATACGTTGTTTTGTCATTTTTGTACATATCTGATTTTCGGCGAAAAATCCGTTATTTTGCAAATTTTGGACATATCTGATTTTTGTCGGAATAACCGCTATTTTTGCCATTTTTTCCCATATCTGATTCTTGTCGGGAAACTCCGTTATTTTGTAATTTTTGTACATATCTGATTTTCGTCGAAAAATCCGTTACTTTGCGATTATTTGACATATCTGATTGTTGTCGGAATAACCGCTATTTTTGCCATTTTTTCCCATATCTGATTCTTGTCGGAAAAATACGTTGTTTTGTCATTTTTGTACATATCTGATTTTCGGCGAAAAATCCGTTATTTTGTCATTTTTTGACATATCTGTTTTTTGTCAGAATAACCGCTATTTTTGCCATTTTTCCCATATCTGATTCTTGTCGGGAAAATCCGATATTTTGTAATTTTTGTACATATCTGATTTTCGTCGAAAAATCCGTTATTTTGCCATTATTGGACATATCTGATTGTTGTCGAAAAAATCCGTTATTTTGTCATTTTTTTACATATATGATTTTCGTCAAAAAATCCGTTATTTTGTCATTTTTTTACATATCTGATTTTTCTCGGAATAACCGCTATTTTTGCCATTTTTTCCCATATCTGATTCTTTTCGGAAAAATCCGTTATTTTGTCATTTTTGTTCATATCTGATTTTTGTCGGAATAACCGCTATTTTTGCCATTTTTTCCCATATCTGAGTCTTGTCGAATAAATCCGTTATTTTGTCATTTTTGTACATATCTGATTTTCGTCAAAAAATCCGTTATTTTGCAATTTTTGGGCATATCTGATTTTTGTCGGAATAACCGCCATTTTGCCATTTTTTTCCCATATCTGATTCTTGTCGGGAAACTCCGTTATTTTGTAATTTTTGTACATATCTGATTTTCATCGAAAAATCCGTTATTTTGCCATTATTGGACATATCTGATTGTTGTCGAAAAAATCCGTTATTTTGTGATTTTTGAACGTATCTGATTTTCGTTTAAAAATCCATTATTATGTAATTTTTGGATATATTTTTGATGTTTGTTGGAATAACCACTATTTTTGCCATTTTTGCACATATCTCATTTTCGTCAAAAAATTCGTTATTTTGTCATTTTGGACATATCTGATTTTTGTCGGAATAACCGCTATTTTTGCCATTTTTTCCCATATCTGATTCTTGTGGGAAAAATACGTTGTTTTGTCATTTTTGTACATATCTGATTTTCGGCGAAAAATCCGTTATTTTGCAATTTTTGGACATATCTGATTTTTGTCGGAATAACCGCTATTTTTGCCATTTTTTCCCATATCTGATTCTTGTCGGAAAAATCCGTTATTTTGTCATTTTTGTTCATATCTGATTTTTGTCGGAATAACCGCTATTTTTGCCATTTTTTCCCATATCTGAGTCTTGTCGAAGAATTCCGTTATTTTGTCATTTTTGTACATATCTGATTTTCGTCAAAAAATCCGTTATTTTGCAATTTTTGGACATATCTGATTTTTGTCGGAATAACCACAATTTTTGCCATTTTTTCCCATATTTGATTCTTGTCGGGAAACTCCGTTATTTTGTCGTTTTTGTACATATCTGATTTTTGTCGAAAAATCCGTTATTTTGCCATTATTGGACATATCTGATTGTTGTCGAAAAAATCCGTTATTTTGTCATTTTTTTACATATCTGATTTTCGTCAAAAAATCCGTTATTTTGTCATTTTTTTACATATCTGATTTTTCTCGGAATAACCGCTATTTTTGCCATTTTTTCCCATACCTGATTCTTGTCGGAAAAGTCCGTTATTTTGTCATTTTTGTACATATCTGATTTTTGTCGAAAAAATTCGTTATATTGTCATTTTTGGACATATCTGATTTTCGTCGAAAAATTCGTTATTTTGTCATTTTTTTACTTACCTGATTTTCGTCAAAAAATCCGTTATTTTGTAATTTTTGTACATATCTGATTTTCGTCGAAAAATCCGTTATTTTGCCATGATTGGACATATTTTTGCCATTTTTTCCCATATCTGAGACTTGTCGAATAAATCCGTTATTTTGTCATTTTTGTACATATCTGATTTTCGTCAAAAAAATCCGTTATTTTGCAATTTTTGGACATATCTGATTTTTGTCGGAATAACCACAATTTTTGCCATTTTTTCCCATATTTGATTATTGTCGGGAAACTCCGTTATTTTGTCATTTTTGTACATATCTGATTTTTGTCGAAAAATCCGTTATTTTGCCATTATTGGACATATCTGATTGTTGTCGAAAAAATTCGTTATTTTGTCATTTTTGTACATATCTGATTTTTGTCGAAAAATTCGTTATATTGTCATTTTTGGACATATCTGATTTTCGTCGAAAAATTCGTTATTTTGCCATTTTTTCCCATATCTGATTCTTGTCGGGAAACTCCGTTATTTTGTAATTTTTGTACATATCTGATTTTCATCGAAAAATCCGTTATTTTGCCATTATTGGACATATCTGATTGTTGTCGAAAAAATCCGTTATTTTGTGATTTTTGAACGTATCTGATTTTCGTTTAAAAATCCATTATTATGTAATTTTTGGATATATTTTTGATGTTTGTCGGAATAACCGCTATTTTTGCCATTTTGGCACATATCTCATTTTCGTCAAAAAATTCGTTATTTTGTCATTTTTGGACATATCTGACTTTTTGTCGGAATAACCGCTATTTTTGCCATTTTTTCCCATATCTGATTCTTGTGGGAAAATCCGTTATTTTGTCATTTTTGTTCATATCTGATTTTTGTCGGAATAACCGCTATTTTTGCCATTTTTTCCCATATCTGAGTCTTGTCGAAGAAATCCGTTATTTTGTCATTTTTGTACATATCTGATTTTCGTCAAAAAATCCGTTATTTTGCAATTTTTGGACATATCTGATTTTTTGTCGGAATAACCACAATTTTTGCCATTTTTTCCAATATCTGATTCTTGTCGGAAAAATCCGTTATTTTGTCATTTTTGTTCATATCTGATTTTTGTCGGAATAACCGCTATTTTTGCCATTTTTTCCCATATCTGAGTCTTGTCGAAGAAATCCGTTATTTTGTCATTTTTGTACATATCTGATTTTCGTCAAAAAATCCGTTATTTTGCAATTTTTGGACATATCTGATTTTTGTCGGAATAACCACAATTTTTGCCATTTTTTCCCATATTTGATTATTGTCGGGAAACTCCGTTATTTTGTCATTTTTGTACATATCTGATTTTTGTCGAAAAATCCGTTATTTTGCCATTATTGGACATATCTGATTGTTGTCGAAAAAATTCGTTATTTTGTCATTTTTGTACATATCTGATTTTTGTCGAAAAATTCGTTATATTGTCATTTTTGGACATATCTGATTTTCGTCGGAAAATTCGTTATTTTGCCATTTTTTCCCATATCTGATTCTTGTCGGGAAACTCCGTTATTTTGTAATTTTTGTACATATCTGATTTTCATCGAAAAATCCGTTATTTTGCCTTTATTGGACATATCTGATTGTTGTCGAAAAAAATCCGTTATTTTGTGATTTTTGAACGTATCTGATTTTCGTTTAAAAATCCATTATTATGTAATTTTTGGATATATTTTTGATGTTTGTCGGAATAACCGCTATTTTTGCCATTTTGGCACATATCTCATTTTCGTCAAAAAATTCGTTATTTTGTCATTTTTGGACATATCTGACTTTTGTCGGAATAACCGCTATTTTTGCCATTTTTTCCCATATCTGATTCTTGTGGGAAAAATCCGTTATTTTGTCATTTTTGTTCATATCTGATTTTTGTCGGAATAACCGCTATTTTTGCCATTTTTTCCCATATCTGAGTCTTGTCGAAGAAATCCGTTATTTTGTCATTTTTGTACATATCTGATTTTCGTCAAAAAATCCGTTATTTTGCAATTTTTGGACATATCTGATTTTTTGTCGGAATAACCACAATTTTTGCCATTTTTTCCAATATCTGATTCTTGTCGGAAAAATCCGTTATTTTGTCATTTTTGTTCATATCTGATTTTTGTCGGAATAACCGCTATTTTTGCCATTTTTTCCCATATCTGAGTCTTGTCGAATAAATCCGTTATTTTGTCATATTTGTACATATCTGATTTTCGTCAAAAAATCCGTTATTTTGCAATTTTTGGACATATCTGATTTTTGTCGGAATAACCACAATTTTTGCCATTTTTTCCCATATTTGATTCTTGTCGGGAAACTCCGTTATTTTGTCATTTTTGTACATATCTGATTTTTGTCGAAAAATCCGTTATTTTGCCATTTTTGGACATATCTGATTGTTGTCGAAAAAATCCGATATTTTGTCATTTTTTTACATATCTGATTTTCGTCAAAAAATCCGTTATTTTGTCATTTTTTTACATATCTGATTTTTTGTCGGAATAACAGCTATTTTTGCCATTTTTTCCCATATCTGATTCTCGTCGGAAAAATCCGTTATTTTGTCATTTTTGTACATATCTGATTTTTGTCGGAATAACAGCTATTTTTGCCATTTTTTCCCATATCTGATTCTCGTCGGAAAAATCCGTTATTTTGTAATTTTTGTACATATCTGATTTTCATCGAAAAATCCGTTATTTTGCCATTATTGGACATATCTGATTGTTGTCGAAAATATCCGTTATTTTGTGATTTTTGAACGTATCTGATTTTCGTTGAAAAATCCGTTATTATGTAATTTTTGGATATATTTTTGATTTTTGTCGGAATAACCGCTATTTTTGCCATTTTTGCACATATCTGATTTTCGTCTAAAAATTCTTTATTTTGTAATTTTGGAAATATCTGATTTTTGTCGGAATAACCGCTATTTTTGCCATTTTTTCCCATATCTGATTCTTGTCGGAAAAATCCGTTATTTTGTCATTTTTGTACATATCTGATTTTTGTCGGAATAACAGCTATTTTTGCCATTTTTTCCCATATCTGATAATTGTCGGAAAATCCGTTATTTTGTCATTTTTGGACATATCTGATTTTCGTCGAAAAAATCCGTTATATTGTCATTTTTGGACATATCTGATTTTTTGTCGGAATAACCGCTGTTTTTGCCATTTTTTCCCATATTTATTTCTTGTCGGAAAAATACGTTATTTTGCCATTTTTGTACATATCTGATTTTCGGCGAAAAATACGTTATTTTGCAGTTTTTGGACATATCTGATTGTTGTCGAAAAAATCCGTTATATTGTCATTTTTGAACGTAACTGATTTTCGTTGAAAAATCCGTTATTATGTAATTTTTGGATATATTTTTGATTGTTGTCGGAAAAATCCGTTATTTTGTCATTTTTGTACATATCTGATTTTCGTCGTAAAATCCGTTATTTTGCCATTATTGGACATATCTGATTGTTGTCGAAAAAATCCGTTATTTTGTCATTTTTGTACATATCTGATTTTCGTCAAAAAATCCGTTATTTTGCAATTTTTGGACATATCTGATTTTTGTCGGAATAACCACAATTTTTGCCCATATCTGATTCTTGTCGGAAAAATCCGTTATTTTGCCATTTTTGTACATATCTGATTTTTGTCGAAAAATCCGTTAGTTTACCATTATTGGACATATCTGAGTAGAAAAAATCCGTTATTTTGTGATTTTTGTACATATCTGATTTTCGTCAAAAAAATCCATTATTTTGCAATTTTTGGACATATCTGAATTTTGTCGGAATAACCGCTATTTTTGCCATTTTTTCCCCATATGTGATTCTTGTCGAAAAATCCGTCATTTTGTCATTTTTGTACATATCTGATTTTCGTCGAAAAATCCGTTATTCTGCCATTATTGGACATATCTGATTGTCGTCGAAAAAATCCGTTATTTTGTGATTTTTGAACGTAACTGATTTTCGTTGAAAAATCCGTTATTATGTAATTTTTGGATATATTTTTGATTTTTGTCGGAATAACCGCTATTTTTGCCATTTTTTTCCCATATCTGATTCTCGTCGGAAAAACACGTTATTTTGTCATTTTTGTACATATCTGATTTTTATCGAAAAATCCGTTATTTTGCCATTATTGGACATATCTGATTGTTGTCGAAAAAATCCGTTATTTTGTGATTTTTTGAACGTAACTGATTTTCGTTGAAAAATCCGTTATTATGTAATTTTAGTATATATTTTTGATTTTTTTCGGAATAACCACTATTTTTGCCATTTTTTGCACATATCTGATTTTCGTCGAAAAATTCGTTATTTAGTCATTTTTGGACATATCTGATTTTTGTCGGAATAACCGCTATTTTTGCCATTTTTTCCCAAATCTGATTCTTGTCGGAAAAACCCGTCATTTTGTCATTTTTGTACATATCTGATTTTCGGCGAAAAATCCGTTATTTTGCAGTTTTTGGACATATCTGATTGTTGTCGAAAAAATCCGTTATATTGTCATTTTTGAACGTAACTGATTTTCGTTGAAAAATCCGTTATTATGTAATTTTTGGATATATTTTTGATTCTTGTCGGAAAAATCCGTTATTTTACCATTATTGGACATATCTGATTGTTGTCGAAAAAATCCGTTATTTTGTGATTTTTTTACATATCTGATTTTCGTCAAAAAATCCATTATTTTGCAATTTTTGGACATATCTGAATTTTGTCGGAATAACCGCTATTTTTGCCATTTTTTTCCCATATGTGATTCTTGTCGAAAAATCCGTCATTTTGTCATTTTTGTACATATCTGATTTTCGTCGAAAAATCCGTTATTTTACCATTATTGGACATATCTGATTGTTGTCGAAAAAATCCGTTATTTTGTGATTTTTTTACATATCTGATTTTCGTCAAAAAATCCATTATTTTGCAATTTTTGGACATATCTGAATTTTGTCGGAATAACCGCTATTTTTGCCATTTTTGCCCATATCTGATTCTTGTCGGAAAAATCCGTTATTTTGCCATTTTTGTACATATCTGATTTTTGTCGGAATAACCACAATTTTTGCCATTTTTGCCCATATCTGATTCTTGTCGGAAAAATCCGTTATTTTGTCATTTTTGGACATATCTGATTTTTGTCGAAAAATCCGTTATATTGTCATTTTTGGACATATCTGATTTTCGTCGAAAAATTCGTTATTTTGCCATTTTTGCACAAATCTGATTTTCGTCGAAAAATCCGTTATTTTGTTATTTTTGGACATATCTGAATTTTATCGGAATAACCACAATTTTTGCCATTTTTGCCCATATCTGATTCTTGTCGGAAAAATCCGTTATTTTGCCATTTTTGTACATATCTGATTTTTGTCGAAAAATCCGTTATTTTACCATTATTGGACATATCTGATTTTTGTCGAAAAAATCCGTTATTTTGTGATTTTTTTACATATCTGATTTTCATCAAAAAATCCATTATTTTGCAATTTTTGGACATATCTGAATTTTGTCGGAATAACCGCTATTTTTGCCATTTTTTCCCATATGTGATTCTTGTCGAAAAATCCGTCATTTTGTCATTTTTGTACATATCTGATTTTCGTCGAAAAATCCGTTATTTTGCCATTATTGGACATATCTGATTGACGTCGAAAAAATCTGTTATTTTGTGATTTTTGAACGTAACTGATTTTCGTTGAAAAATCCGTTATTATGTAATTTTTTGATATATTTTTGATCTTTGTCGGAATAACCGCTATTTTTGCCATTTTTTCCCATATCTGATTCTCGTCGGAAAAATCCGTTATTTTGTCATTTTTTGTACATATCTGATTTTCATCGAAAAATCCGTTATTTTGCCATTATTGGACATATCTGATTGTTGTCGAAAATATCCGTTATTTTGTGATTTTTGAACGTATCTGATTTTCGTTGAAAAATCCGTTATTATGTAATTTTTTGATATATTTTTGATTTTTGTCGGAATAACCGCGATTTTTGCCATTTTTGCACATATCTGATTTTCGTCGAAAAATTCGTTATTTTGTCATTTTTGGACATATCTGATTTTTGTCGGAATAACCGCTATTTTTGCCATTTTTTCCCATATCTGATTCTTGTCGGAAAAATCCGTTATTTTGTCATTTTTGTACATATCTGATTTTTGTCGGAATAACAGCTATTTTTGCCATTTTTTCCCATATCTGATTCTTGTCGGAAAAATACGTTATTTTGTCATTTTTGGACATATCTGACTTTTGTCGTAAAATCCGTTATATTGTCATTTTTGGACATATCTGATTTTCGTAGAAAAATTCTTTTTTTTTGCCATTTTTGCACAAATCTGATTTTCATTGAAAAATCCGTTATTTTGTTATTATTGGACATATCTGACTTTTGTCGGAATAACCGCTGTTTTTGCCATTTTTCCCATATCTGTTTCTTGTCGGAAAAATACGTTATTTTGCCATTTTTGTACATATCTGATTTTCGGCGAAAAATCCGTTATTTTGCAATTTTTGGACATATCTGATTCTTGTCGAAAAAATACGTTATTTTGTCATTTTTGTACATATCTGTTTTTCGTCGAAAAATCCGTTATTTTGCCATTATTGGACATATCTGATTGTTGTCGAAAAAATCCGTTATTTTGTCATTTTTGTACATATCTGATTTTCGTCGAAAAATTCGTTATTTTGCCATTTTTGCCCATTTCTGATTCTTGTCGGAAAAATCCGTTATTTTGCCATTTTTGTACATATCTGAATTTTGTCGGAATAACCGCTATTTTTGCCATTTTTTCCTATATGTGATTCTTGTCGAAAAATCCGTTATTTTGTCATTTTTGTACATATCTGATTTTCGTCGGAATAACAGCTATTTTTGCCATTTTTTCCCATATCTGATTCTTGTCGGAAAAATACGTTATTTTGTCATTTTTGTACATATCTGATTTTCGTCGAAAAATCCGTTATTTTGTCATTTTTGGACATATCTGATTGTCGTCGAAAAAATCCGTTATTTTGTGATTTTTGAACGTAACTGCTTTTCGTTGAAAAATCCGTTATTATGTAATTTTTGGATATATTTTTGATTTTTGTCGGAATAACCGCAAATTTTTTTACATATGTGATTTTCGTCGAAAAAATTCGTTATTTTGTCATTTTTGGACATATCTGATTTTTGTCGGAATAACCGCTATTTTTGCCATTTTTTCCCATATCTGATTCATGTCGGAAAAATCCGTTATTTTGTCATTTTTGGACATATCTGATTTTTGTCGGAATAACCGCTATTTTTGCCATTTTTTCCCATATCTGATTCTCGTCGGAAAAATCCGTTATTTTGTCATTTTTGTACATATCTGATTTTCATCGAAAAATCCGTTATTTTGCCATTATTGGACATATCTGATTGTTGTCGAAAATATCCGTTATTTTGTGATTTTTTAACGTATCTGATTTTCGTTGAAAAATCCGTTATTATGTAATTTTTGGATATATTTTTGAATTTTGTCAGAATAACCGATATTTTTGCCATTTTTGCACATATCTGATTTTCGTCGAAAAATTCGTTATTTTGTAATTTTTGGACATATCTGATTTTTTGTCGGAGTAACCGCTATTTTTGCCATTTTTTCCCATATCTGATTCTTGTCGGAAAAATCCGTTATTTTGTCATTTTTGTACATATCTGATTTTTGTCGGAATAACAGCTATTTTTGCCATTTTTCCCATATCTGATTCTTGTCGGAAAAATCAGTTATTTTGTCATTTTTGGACATATCTGATTTTTGTCGAAAAATCCGTTATATTGTCATTTTTGGACATATCTGATTTTCGTCGAAAAATTCGTTATTTTGCAATTTTTGGACATATCTGATTCTTGTCGGAAAAATCCGTTATTTTGTCATATTTGTACATATCTGATTCTAGTCGGAAAAATCAGTTATTTTGTCATTTTTGGACATATCTGATTGTTGTCGAAAAAATCCGTTATTTTATCATTTTTGGACATATCTGATTTTCGGCAAAAAATCCGTTATTTTGCAATTTTTGGACATATCTGATTTTTGTCGGAATAACCACAATTTTTGCCATTTTTTCCCATATCTGATTCTTGTCGGAAAAATCCGTTATTTTGCCATTTTTTCCCATATCTGATTCTTGTCGGAAAAATCAGTTATTTTGTCATTTTTGGACATATCTGATTTTTGTCGAAGAATCCGTTATATTGTCATTTTTGGACATATCTGATTTTCGTCGAAAAATTCGTTATTTTGCAATTTTTGGACATATCTGATTCTTGTCGGAAAAATCCGTTATTTTGTCATATTTGTACTTATCTGATTTTCGTCGAAAAATCCGTTATTTTGCCATTATTGGACATATCTGATTGTTGTCGAAAAAATCCGTTATTTTAACATTTTTGGACATATCTGATTTTCGGCAAAAAATCCGTTATTTTGCAATTTTTGGACATATCTGATTTTTGTCGGAATAACCACAATTTTTGCCATTTTGGCCCATATCTGATTCTTGTCGGAAAAATCCGTTATTTTGCCATTTTTTGTACATATCTGATTTTTGTCGAAAAATCCGTTATTTTACCATTATTGGACATATCTGATTGTTGTCGGAAAAAATCCGTTATTTTGTAATTTTTTTACATATCTGATTTTCGTCAAAAAATCCGTTATTTTACAATTTTTTGGACATATCTGATTTTTGTCGGAATAACCACAATTTTTGCCATTTTTGCCCATATCTGATTCTTGTCGGAAAAATCCGTTATTTTGTCATTTTTTTACATATCTGATTTTCGTCAAAAAATCCGTTATTTTACAATTTTTGGACATATCTGATTTTTGTCGGAAAAATCCGTTATTTTGTCATATTTGTACATATCTGATTTTCGTCGAAAAATCCGTTATTTTGCCATTATTGGACATATCTGATTGTTGTCGAAAAAATCCGTTATTTTATCATTTTTGGACATATCTGATTTTTGTCGGAATAACCGCTATTTTTGCCATTTTTTCCCATATCTGATTCTTGTCGGAAAAATCCGTTATTTTGTCATTTTTGGACATATCTCATTTTTGTCGAAAAATCCGTTATTTTGTTATTGTTGGACATATCTGAATTTTGTCGGAATAACCGCTAATTTTGCCATTTTTTCCCATATGTGATTCTTGTCGAAAAATCCGTTATTTTGTCATTTTTGTACATATCTGATTTTTGTCGAAAAATCCGTTATTTTGCCATTATTGGACATATCTGATTGTCGTCGAGAAAATCCGTTATTTTGTGATTTTTGAACGTAACTGCTTTTCGTTAAAAAATTCGTTATTATGTAATTTTTGGATATATTTTTGATTTTTGTCGGAATAACCGCTAATTTTGCCATTTTTGCACATATCTGATTTTCGTCGAAAAATTCGTTATTTTGTCATTTTTGGACATATCTGATTTTTGTCGGAATAACCGCTATTTTTGCCATTTTTTCCTATATCTGATTCATGTCGGAAAAATCCGTTATTTTGTCATTTTTGTACATATCTGATTTTTGTCGGAATAACCGCTATTTTTGCCATTTTTTCCCATATCTGATTCTTGTCGGAAAAATCCGTTATTTTATCATTTTTGTACATATCTGATTTTTGTCGGAATAACAGCTATTTTTGCCATTTTTTCCCCATATCTGATTCATGTCGGAAAAATCCGTTATTTTGCAATTTTTGGACATATCTGATTTTTGTCGGAATAACCCCTATTTTTGCCATTTTTTCCCATATTTGATTCTTGTCGGAAAAATCCGTTATTTTGTCATTTTTGTACATATCTGATTTTCGTCGAAAAGTCCGTTATTTTGCCATTATTGGACATATCTGACTGTTGTCGAAAAATCCGTTATTTTGTCATTTTTTTACATATCTGATTTTCGTCAAAAAATCCATTATTTTGCAATTTTTGGACATATCTGAATTTTGTCGGAATAACCGCTATTTTTGCCACTTTTTCCCATATGTGATTCTTGTCGAAAAATCCGTTATTTTGTAATTTTTGTACATATCTGATTTTTGTCGAAAAATCCGTTATTTTGCCATTATTGGACTTATCTGATTGTCGTCGAAAAAATCCATTATATTGTGATTTTTGAACGTAACTGATTTTCGTTGAAAAATCCGTTATTATGTAATTTTTGGATATATTTTTGATTTTTGTCGGAATAACCGATATTTTTGCCATTTTTGCACATATCTGATTTTCGTCGAAAAATTCGTTATTTTGTCATTTTTGGACATATCTGATTTTTGTCGGAATAACCGCTATTTTTGCCATTTTTTCCCCCTATCTGATTCTTGTCGGAAAATTCCGTTATTTTGTCATATTTGTGCATATCTGATTTTTGTCGGAATAACCGCTATTTTTGCCATTTTTTCCCATATCTGATTCATGTCTGATTCATGTATCTGATTGTTGTCGAAAATATCCGTTATTTTGTGATTTTTGAACGTATCTGATTTTCGTTGAAAAATCCGTTATTATGTAATTTTTGGATATATTTTTGATTTTTTCGGAATAACCGCTATTTTTGCCATTTTTTTCCCATATCTGATTCTCGTCGGAAAAATCCGTTATTTTGTCATTTTTGTACATATCTGATTTTCATCGAAAAATCCGTTATTTTGCCATTATTGGACATATCTGATTGTTGTCGAAAATATCCGTTATTTTGTGATTTTTGAACGTATCTGATTTTCGTTGAAAAATCCGTTATTATGTAATTTTTTGATATATTTTTGATTTTTGTCGGAATAACCGCGATTTTTGCCATTTTTGCACATATCTGATTTTCGTCGAAAAATTCGTTATTTTGTCATTTTTGGACATATCTGATTTTTGTCGGAATAACCGCTATTTTTGCCATTTTTTCCCATATCTGATTCTTGTCGGAAAAATCCGTTATTTTGTCATTTTTGTACATATCTGATTTTTGTCGGAATAACAGCTATTTTTGCCATTTTTTCCCATATCTGATTCTTGTCGGAAAAATACGTTATTTTGTCATTTTTGGACATATCTGACTTTTGTCGTAAAATCCGTTATATTGTCATTTTTGGACATATCTGATTTTCGTAGAAAAATTCTTTTTTTTGCCATTTTTGCACAAATCTGATTTTCATTGAAAAATCTGTTATTTTGTTATTATTGGACATATCTGACTTTTGTCGGAATAACCGCTGTTTTTGCCATTTTTCCCATATCTGTTTCTTGTCGGAAAAATCCGTTATTTTGTCATTATTGTACATATCTGATTTTCGGCGAAAAATCCGTTATTTTGCAATTTTTGGACATATCTGATTCTTGTCGAAAAAATACGTTATTTTGTCATTTTTGTACATATCTGTTTTTCGTCGAAAAATCCGTTATTTTGCCATTATTGGACATATCTGATTGTTGTCGAAAAAATCCGTTATTTTGTCATTTTTGTCTGATTTTCGTCGAAAAAATTCGTTATTTTGCCATTTTTGCCCATATCTGATTCTTGTCGGAAAAATCCGTTATTTTGCCATTTTTGTACATATCTGAATTTTGTCGGAATAACCGCTATTTTTGCCATTTTTTCCTATATGTGATTCTTGTCGAAAAATCCGTTATTTTGTCATTTTTGTACATATCTGATTTTCGTCGGAATAACAGCTATTTTTGCCATTTTTTCCCATATCTGATTCTTGTCGGAAAAATACGTTATTTTGTCATTTTTGTACATATCTGATTTTCGTCGAAAAATCCGTTATTTTGTCATTTTTGGACATATCTGATTGTCGTCGAAAAAATCCGTTATTTTGTGATTTTTGAACGTAACTGATTTTCGTTGAAAAATCCGTTATTATGTAATTTTTGGATATATTTTTGAATTTTGTCAGAATAACCGATATTTTTGCCATTTTTGCACATATCTGATTTTCGTCGAAAAATTCGTTATTTTGTAATTTTTGGACATATCTGATTTTTGTCGGAGTAACCGCTATTTTTGCCATTTTTTCCCATATCTGATTCTTGTCGGAAAAATCCGTTATTTTGTCATTTTTGTACATATCTGATTTTTGTCGGAATAACAGCTATTTTTGCCATTTTTCCCATATCTGATTCTTGTCGGAAAAATCAGTTATTTTGTCATTTTTGGACATATCTGATTTTTGTCGAAAAATCAGTTATTTTGTCATTTTTGGACATATCTGATTGTTGTCGAAAAAATCCGTTATTTTATCATTTTTGGACATATCTGATTTTCGGCAAAAAATCCGTTATTTTGCAATTTTTGGACATATCTGATTTTTGTCGGAATAACCACAATTTTTGCCATTTTTTCCCATATCTGATTCTTGTCGGAAAAATCCGTTATTTTGCCATTTTTTTCCCATATCTGATTCTTGTCGGAAAAATCAGTTATTTTGTCATTTTTGGACATATCTGATTTTTGTCGAAGAATCCGTTATTTTGCCATTATTGGACATATCTGATTGTTGTCGAAAAAATCCGTTATTTTAACATTTTTGGACATATCTGATTTTCGGCAAAAAATCCGTTATTTTGCAATTTTTGGACATATCTGATTTTTGTCGGAATAACCACAATTTTTGCCATTTTGGCCCATATCTGATTCTTGTCGGAAAAATCCGTTATTTTGCCATTTTTGTACATATCTGATTTTTGTCGAAAAATCCGTTATTTTACCATTATTGGACATATCTGATTGTTGTCGGAAAAAATCCGTTATTTTGTAATTTTTTTACATATCTGATTTTCGTCAAAAAATCCGTTATTTTACAATTTTGGACATATCTGATTTTTTGTCGGAATAACCACAATTTTTGCCATTTTTGCCCATATCTGATTCTTGTCGGAAAAATCCGTTATTTTGTCATTTTTTTACATATCTGATTTTCGTCAAAAAATCCGTTATTTTACAATTTTTGGACATATCTGATTTTTGTCGGAATAACCACAATTTTTGCCATTTTTGCCCATATCTGATTCTTGTCGGAAAAATCCGTTATTTTGTCATTTTTGTACATATCTGATTTTTGTCGAAAAATCCGTTATTTTGCAATTTTTGGACATATCTGATTCTTGTCGGAAAAATCCGTTATTTTGTCATATTTGTACATATCTGATTTTCGTCGAAAAATCCGTTATTTTGCCATTATTGGACATATCTGATTGTTGTCGAAAAAATCCGTTATTTTATCATTTTTGGACATATCTGATTTTTGTCGGAATAACCGCTATTTTTGCCATTTTTTTCCCATATCTGATTCTTGTCGGAAAAATCCGTTATTTTGTCATTTTTGGACATATCTCATTTTTGTCGAAAAATCCGTTATTTTGTTATTGTTGGACATATCTGAATTTTGTCGGAATAACCGCTAATTTTGCCATTTTTTCCCATATGTGATTCTTGTCGAAAAATCCGTTATTTTGTCATTTTTGTACATATCTGATTTTTGTCGAAAAATCCGTTATTTTGCCATTATTGGACATATCTGATTGTCGTCGAGAAAATCCGTTATTTTGTGATTTTTGAACGTAACTGCTTTTCGTTAAAAAATTCGTTATTATGTAATTTTTGGATATATTTTTGATTTTTGTCGGAATAACCGCTAATTTTGCCATTTTTTGCACATATCTGATTTTCGTCGAAAAATTCGTTATTTTGTCATTTTTGGACATATCTGATTTTTGTCGGAATAACCGCTATTTTTGCCATTTTTTCCTATATCTGATTCATGTCGGAAAAATCCGTTATTTTGTCATTTTTGTACATATCTGATTTTTGTCGGAATAACCGCTATTTTTGCCATTTTTTCCCATATCTGATTCTTGTCGGAAAAATCCGTTATTTTATCATTTTTGTACATATCTGATTTTTGTCGGAATAACAGCTATTTTTACCATTTTTTCCCATATCTGATTCATGTCGGAAAAATCCGTTATTTTGCAATTTTTGGACATATCTGATTTTTGTCGGAATAACCCCTATTTTTGCCATTTTTTCCCATATTTGATTCTTGTCGGAAAAATCCGTTATTTTGTCATTTTTGTACATATCTGATTTTCGTCGAAAAGTCCGTTATTTTGCCATTATTGGACATATCTGACTGTTGTCGAAAAATCCGTTATTTTGTCATTTTTTTACATATCTGATTTTCGTCAAAAAAATCCATTATTTTGCAATTTTTGGACATATCTGAATTTTGTCGGAATAACCGCTATTTTTGCCATTTTTTTCCCATATGTGATTCTTGTCGAAAAATCCGTTATTTTGTAATTTTTGTACATATCTGATTTTTGTCGAAAAATCCGTTATTTTGCCATTATTGGACATATCTGATTGTCGTCGAAAAAATCCGTTATATTGTGATTTTTGAACGCAACTGATTTTCGTTGAAAAATCCGTTATTATGTAATTTTTGGATATATTTTTGATTTTTGTCGGAATAACCGATATTTTTGCCATTTTTGCACATATCTGATTGTCGTCGAAAAATCCGTTATTTTGTGATTTTTGAACGTAACTGCTTTTCGTTGAAAAATCCGTTATTTTGTAATTTTTGGATATATTTTTGATTTTTGTCGGAATAACCGCTAATTTTGCTATTTATGCACATATCTGATTTTCGTCGAAGAATTCGTTATTATGTCATTTTTGGACATATCTGATTTTTGTCGGGATAACCGCTATTTTTGCCATTTTTTCCCATATCTGATTCATGTCGGAAAAATCCGTTATTTTGTCATTTTTGTACATATCTGATTTTTGTCGGAATAACCGCTATTTTTGCCATTTTTTCCCATATCTGATTCTTGTCGGAAAAATCCGTTATTTTATCATTTTTGTACATATCTGATTTTTGTCGGAATAACAGCTATTTTTGCCATTTTAGCACATATCTGATTTTCGTCGAAAAAAATCCGTTATTTTGCAATTTTTGGACATATCTGATTGTTGTCGGAATAACCCCTATTTTTGCCATTTTTTCCCATATCTGATTCTTGTCGGAAAAATCCGTTATTTTGTCATTTTTGTACATATCTGATTTTCATCGAAAAATCCGTTATTTTGCCATTATTGGACATATCTGATTGTTGTCGAAATATCCGTTATTTTGTGATTTTTGAACGTATCTGATTTTCGTTGAAAAATCCGTTATTATGTAATTTTTGGATATATTTTTGATTTTTGTCGGAATAACCGCTATTTTTGCCATTTTTCCCATATCTGATTCTCGTCGGAAAAATCCGTTATTTTGTCATTTTTGTACATATCTGATTTTCATCGAAAAATTCGTTATTTTTGCCATTTTTTTCCCATTACAGATTCTTGTCGGAAAAATCCGTTATTTTGTCATTTTTGTACATATCTGATTTTCATCGAAAAATCCGTTATTTTGCCATTATTGGACATATCTGATTGTTGTCGAAATATCCGTTATTTTGTGATTTTTGAACGTATCTAATTTTCGTTGAAAAATCCGTTATTATGTAATTTTTGGATATATTTTTGATTTTTGTCGGAATAACCGATATTTTTGCCATTTTTGCACATATCTGATTTTCGTCGAAAAATTCGTTATTTTGTCATTTTTGGACATATCTGATTTTTGTCGGAATAACCGCTATTTTTGCCATTTTTTTCCCCTATCTGATTCTTGTCGGAAAATTCCGTTATTTTGTCATATTTGTGCATATCTGATTTTTGTCGGAATAACCGCTATTTTTGCCATTTTTTCCCATATCTGATTCTTGTCGGAAAAATCCGTTATTTTGTCATTTTTGTACATATCTGATTTTTGTCGGAATAACCGCTATTTTTGCCATTATTAGACATATCTGATTGTTGTCGAAAAAATTCGTTATTTTGTGATTTTTGAACGTAACTGATTTTCGTTGAAAAATCCGTTATTATGTAATTTTTGTTTATATTTTTGATTTTTGTCGGAATAACCGCTATTTTGTCATTTTTTACACATCTGATTTTTGTCAAAAAATCCGTTATTTTGCAATTTTTGGACATATCTGATTTTTGTCGGAATAACCGCTATTTTTGCCATTTTTGTACATATCTGATTTTCGTCGAAAAATCCGTTATTTTGCAATTTTTGGACATATCTGATTTTTGTCGGAATAACCGCTATTTTTGCCATTTTTTCCCATATCTGATTCTTGTCGGAAAAATCCGTTATTTTGTCATTTTTGTACATATCTGATTTTTGTCGGAATAACCGCTATTTTTGCCATTATTAGACATATCTGATTGTTGTCGAAAAAATCCGTTATTTTGTGATTTTTGAACGTAACTGATTTTCGTTGAAAAATCCGTTATTATGTAATTTTTGTTTATATTTTTTGATTTTTGTCGGAATAACCGCTATTTTGTCATTTTTTTACACATCTGATTTTTGTCAAAAAATCCGTTATTTTGCAATATTTTGGACATATCTGATTTTTGTCGGAATAACCGCTATTTTTGCCATTTTTTCCCATATCTGATTCTTGTCGGAAAAATCCGTTATTTTGTCATTTTTGTACATATCTGATTTTTGTCGGAATAACCGCTATTTTTGCCATTTTTTTCCCATATCTGATTCTTGTCGGAAAAATCCGTTTTTTTGTTTTTTTTTGTACATATCTGATTTTTGTCGAAAAATCCGTTGTATTGTCATTTTTGGACACATCTGATTTTTGTGGAAAAATTGGTTATTTTGCCATTTTTGCTCAAATCTGATTTTCGTAGAAATATCCGTTATTTTGCCATTATTGGACATATCTGATTGTTGTCGGAATAACCGCTGTTTTTGTCATTTTTTTCCCATATCTGTTTCTTGTCGGAAAAATACGTTATTTTGCCATTTTTGTACATATCTGATTTTCGGCGAAAAATCCGTTATTTTGCAATTGTTGGACATATCTGATTGTTGTCGAAAAAATCCGTTATTTTGTGATTTTTGAACGTAACTGATTTTCGTTGAAAAATCCATTATTATGTAATTTTTTGATATATTTTTTTATTTTTGTCGGAATAACCGCTATTTTGTCATTTTTTACATATCCGATTTTCGTCAAAAAATCCGTTATTTTGCAATTTTTTGACATATCTGATTTTTGTCGGAGTAACCCCTATTTTTGCCATTTTTTCCCATATCTGATTCTTGTCGGAAAAATCCGTTATTTTATCATTTTTGTACATATCTGATTTTCGTCGAAAAATCCGTTATTTTGTAATTTTTGGACATATCTGATTTTTTGTCGGAATAACCGCTATTTTTGCCATTTTTTCCCATATCTGATTGTTGTCGGAAAATCCGTTATTTTGTCATTTTTCTACATATCTGATTTTCGTCGAAAAATCCGTTATTTTGCAATTTTTGGACATATCTGATTTTTGTCGGAATAACCGCTATTTTTGCCATTTTTTCGCATATCTGATTCTTGTCGGAAAATCCGTTATTTTGTAATTTTTCTACATATCTGATTTTTGTCGGAATAACCGCTATTTTTGTTATTTTTTCCCATATCTGAGTATTGTCGAATAAATCCGTTATTTTGTCATTTTCTTACACATCTGATTTTCGTCGAAAAATCCGTTGTATTGTCATTTTTGGACATATCTGATTTTTGCCGAAAAATTGGTTATTGCCATTTTTGCACAAATCTGATTTTCGTCAAAAAATCCGTTATTTTGCAATTTTTTGACATATCTGATTTTTGTCGGAATAACCCCTATTTTTGCCATTTTTTCCCATATCTGATTCTTGTCGGAAAAATCCGTTATTTTGTCATTTTTGTACATATCTGATTTTCGTCGAAAAATCCGTTATTTTGCAATTTTTGGACATATCTGATTTTTGTCGGAATAACCGCTATTTTTGCCATTTTTTCCTATATCTGATTCTTGTCGGAAAATCCGTTATTTTGTCATTTTTCTACATATCTGATTTTCGTCGAAAAATCCGTTATTTTGCAATTTTTGGACATATCTGATTTTTGTCGGAATAACCCCTATTTTTGCCATTTTTTCCCATATCTGATTCTTGTCGGAAAAATCCGTTATTTTTGTCATTTTTGTACATATCTGATTTTCGTCGAAAAATCCGTTATTTTGCAATTTTTGGACATATCTGATTTTTGTCGGAATAACCGCTATTTTTGCCATTTTTTCCCATATCTGATTCTTGTCGGAAAAATCCGTTATTTTGTCATTTTTGTACATATCTGATTTTTGTCGGAATAACCGTTATTTTGCAATTTTTGGACATATCTGATTTTTGTCGGAATAACCGCTATTTTTGCCATTTTTTTCCCATATCTGATTCTTGTCGGAAAATCCGTTATTTTGTCATTTTTCTACATATCTGATTTTCGTCGAAAAATCCGTTATTTTGCAATTTTTGGACATATCTGATTTTTGCCGAAAAATTGGTTATTGCCATTTTTGCCACAAATCTGATTTTCGTAGAAATATCCGTTATTTTGCCATTATTGGACATATCTGATTGTTGTCGGAATAACCGCTGTTTTTGTCATTTTTTCCCATATCTGTTTCTTGTCGGAAAAATACGTTATTTTGTCATTTTTGTACATATCTGATTTTCGGCGAAAAATCCGTTATTTTGCAATTATTGGACATATCTCATTGTTGTCGAAAAAATCCATTATTTTGTGATTTTTGAACGTAACTGATTTTCGTTGAAAAATCCATTATTATGTAATTTTTTGATATATTTTTGATTTTTGTCGGAATAACCGCTATTTTGTCATTTTTTACATATCTGATTTTCGTCAAAAAATCCGTTATTTTGCAATTTTTTGACATATCTGATTTTTGTCGGAATAACCCCTATTTTTGCCATTTTTTTCCCATATCTGATTCTTGTCGGAAAAATCCGTTATTTTGTCATTTTTGTACATATCTGATTTTCGTCGAAAAATCCGTTATTTTGCAATTTTTGGACATATCTGATTTTTGTCGGAATAACCGCTATTTTTGCCATTTTTTCCCATATCTGATTCTTGTCGGAAAAATCCGTTATTTTGTCATTTTTGTACATATCTGATTTTTGTCGGAATAACCGTTATTTTGCAATTTTTGGACATATCTGATTTTTGTCGGAATAACCGCTATTTTTGCCATTTTTTCCCATATCTGATTCTTGTCGGAAAATCCGTTATTTTGTCATTTTTCTACATATCTGATTTTCGTCGAAAAATCCGTTATTTTGCAATTTTTGGACATATCTGATTTTTGTCGGAATAACCGCTATTTTTACCATTTTTTCCCATATCTGATTTTCGTCGAAAAATCCGTTATTTTGCAATTTTTGGGCATATCTGAATTTTGTCGGAATAACCGCTATTTTTGCCATTTTTTCCCATATGTGATTCTTGTCGAAAAATCCGTTATTTTGTCATTTTTGTACATATCTGATTTTCGTCGAAAAATCCGTTATTTTGCCATTATTGGACATATCTGATTGTTGTCGAATAAATCCGTTATTTTGTGATTTTTGAACGTAACTGATTTTCGTTTAAAAATCCGTTATTTTGCAATTTTTGGACATATCTGACTTTTTGTCGGAATAACCGCTATTTTTGCCATTTTTTCCCATATCTGATTCTTGTTCGGAAACTCCGTTATTTTGCAATTTTTGGACATATCTGATTTTTGTCGGAATAACCGCAATTTTTTTGCCATTTTTTCCCATATCTGATTCATGTCGGAAAAATCCGTTATTTTGTCATTTTTGTACATATCTGATTTTCGTCAAAAAATCCGTTATTTTGTCATTTTTGTACATATCTGATTTTTGTCGGAATAACCGCTTTTTTTTGCAATTTTTTCCCATATCTGATTCTTGTCGGAAAAATCCGTTTTTTTGTCATTTTTGGACATATCTGATTTTTGTCGAAAAATCCGTTATATTGTCATTTTTGGACATATCTGATTTTCGTCGAAAAATTCGTTATTTTGCCATTTTTGGACATATCTGATTGTTGTCGAAAAAATCCGTTATTTTGTGATTTTTGAACGTAACTGATTTTCGTTGAAAAATCCGTTATTATGTAATTTTTGGATATATTTTTGATTTTTTTCGGAATAACCGCTATTTTGTCATTTTTTACATATCTGATTTTCATCAAAAAATCCGTTATTTTGCAATTTTTGGACATATCTGATTGTTGTCGAAAAAATCCGTTATTTTTGTCATTTTTTTACATATCTGATTTTCGTCGAAAAATCCGTTATTTTGCCATTATTGGACATATCTGATTGTTGTCGAATAAATCCGTTATTTTGTGATTTTTGAACGTAACTGATTTTCGTTTAAAAATCCGTTATTTTGCAATTTTTGGACATATCTGACTTTTGTCGGAATAACCGCTATTTTTGCCATTTTTTCCCATATCTGATTCTTGTTCGGAAACTCCGTTATTTTGCAATTTTTGGACATATCTGATTTTTGTCGGAATAACCACAATTTTTTGCCATTTTTTCCCATATCTGATTCATGTCGGAAAAATCCGTTATTTTGTCATTTTTGTACATATCTGATTTTCGTCGAAAAATCCGTTATTTTGCCATTATTGGACATACCTGATTGTTGGCGAAAAAATCCGTTATTTTGTCATTTTTTACATATCTGATTTTCGTCAAAAAATCCGTTATTTTGTCATTTTTGTACATATCTGATTTTTGTCGGAATAACCGCTATTTTTGCCATTTTTTCCCATATCTGATTCTTGTCGGAAAAATCCGTTATTTTGTAATTTTTGGACATATCTGATTTTTGTCGAAAAATCCGTTATTTTGTCATTTATGGACATATCTGATTTTCGTCGAAAAATCCGTTATTTTGTCATTTTTGGACATATCTGATTGTTGTCGAAAAAATCCGTTATTTTGTCATTTTTGTACATATCTGATTTTTGTCGAAAAATCCGTTATTTTAACATTATTGGACAAATCTGATTTTCGTCAAAAAATCCGTTATTTTGTCATTTTTGTACATATCTGATTTTTGTCGGAATAACCGCTTTTTTTTGCAATTTTTTCCCATATCTGATTCTTGTCGGAAAAATCCGTTTTTTGTCATTTTTGGACATATCTGATTTTTGTCGAAAAATCCGTTATATTGTCATTTTTGGACATATCTGATTTTCGTCGAAAAATTCGTTATTTTGCCATTTTTGGACATATCTGATTGTTGTCGAAAAAATCCGTTATTTTGTGATTTTTGAACGTAACTGATTTTCGTTGAAAAATCCGTTATTATGTAATTTTTGGATATATTTTTGATTTTTTTCGGAATAACCGCTATTTTGTCATTTTTTACATATCTGATTTTCATCAAAAAATCCGTTATTTTGCAATTTTTGGACATATCTGATTGTTGTCGAAAAAATCCGTTATTTTTGTCATTTTTTTACATATCTGATTTTCGTCAAAAAATCCGTTATTTTGTCATTTTTGTACATATCTGATTTTTGTCGGAATAACCGCTATTTTTGCCATTTTTTCCCATATCTGATTCGTGTCGGAAAAATCCGTTATTTTGTCATTTTTGTACATATCTGATTTTCGTCGAAAAATCCGTTATTTTGCAATTTTTGGACATATCTGATTTTTGTCGGAATAACCCCTATTTTTGCCATTTTTTCCCATATCTGATTCTTGTCGGAAAAATCCGTAGTTTTGTCATTATTGTACATATCTGATTTTCGGCGAAAAATCCGTTATTTTGCAATTTTTTCCCATATCTGATTCTTGTCGGAAAAATCCGTTATTTTGTCATTTTTGTACATATTTGATTTTTGTCGGAAGAACCGCTATTTTTGCCATTTTTTCTTATATCTGAGTCTTGTCGAATAAATCCGTTATTTTGTCATTTTTGTACATATCTAATTTTCGTCAAAAAATCCGTTATTTTGCAATTTTTGGACATATCTGATTTTTGTCGGAATAACCGCAATTTTTTGCCGTTTTTTCCCATATCTGATTCTTGTCGGAAAAATCCGTTATTTTGTCACTTTTGTACATATCTGATTTTCGTCGAAAAATCCGTTATTTTGCCATTATTGGACATATTTGATTGTTGTCGAAAAAATCCATTATTTTGTCATTTTTTTACATATCTGATTTTCGTCAAAAAATCCGTTTTTTTGTCATTTTTGTACATATCTGATTTTTGTCGGAATAACCGCTCTTTTTGCCATTTTTTCCCATATCTGATTCTTGTCGGAAAATCCGTTATTTTGTCATTTTTGGACATATCTGATTTTTGTCGAAAAATCCGTTATATTGTCATTTTTTTACTTATCTGATTTTCGTTGAAAAATCCGTTATTTTGCAATTTTTGGACATATCTGACTTTTGTCGGAATAACCGCTATTTTTGCCATTTTTTCCCATATCTGATTCTTGTTCGGAAACTCCGTTATTTTGCAATTTTTGGACATATCTGATTTTTGTCGGAATAACCGCAATTTTTTGCCATTTTTTCCCATATCTGATTCATGTCGGAAAAATCCGTTATTTTGTCATTTTTGTACATATCTGATTTTCGTCGAAAAATCCGTTATTTTGCCATTATTGGACATACCTGATTGTTGGCGAAAAAATCCATTATTTTGTCATTTTTTTACATATCTGATTTTCGTCAAAAAATCCGTTATTTTGTCATTTTTGTACATATCTGATTTTTGTCGGAATAACCGCTATTTTTGCCATTTTTTCCCATATCTGATTCTTGTCGGAAAAATCCGTTATTTTGTCATTTTTGTACATATCTGATTTTTGTCGGAATAACCGCTATTTTTGTTATTTTTTCCCATATCTGAGTATTGTCGAATAAATCCGTTATTTTGTCATTTTTGTTCATATCTGATTTTTGTCGGAATAACCGCTATTTTTGCCATTTTTTCCCATATGTGATTCTTGTCGAAAAATCCGTTATTTTGTCATTTTTGTACATATCTGATTTTCGTCGAAAAATCCGTTATTTTGCCATTATTGGACATATCTGATTGTTGTCGAATAAATCCGTTATTTTGTGATTTTTGAACGTAACTGATTTTCGTTGAAAAATCCGTTATTTTGCAATTTTTGGACATATCTGACTTTTGTCGGAATAACCGCTATTTTTGCCATTTTTTCCCATATCTGATTCTTGTTCGGAAACTCCGTTATTTTGCAATTTTTGGACATATCTGATTTTTGTCGGAATAACCGCAATTTTTTGCCATTTTTTCCCATATCTGATTCATGTCGGGAAACTCCGTTATTTTGTAATTTTTGTACATATCTGATTTTCGTCGAAAAATCCGTTATTTTGCCAGTATTGGACATATCTGATTGTTGTCGAAAAAATCCGTTATTTTGTGATTTTTGAACGTATCTGATTTTCATTGAAAAATCCGTTATTATGTAATTTTTGGATATATTTTTGATGTTTGTCGGAATAACCGCTATTTTTGCCATTTTTGCACATATCTCATTTTCGTCAAAAAATTCGTTATTTTGTCATTTTTGGACATATCTGATTTTTGTCGGAATAACCGCTATTTTTGCCATTTTTTCCCGTATCTGATTCTTGTCGGAAAAATACGTTATTTTGTCATTTTTGTACATATCTGATTTTTGTCGGAATAACTGCTATTTTTGTTATTTTTTCCCATATCTGAGTATTGTCGAATAAATCCGTTATTTTGTCATTTTTGTTCATATCTGATTTTTGTCGGAATAACCGCTATTTTTGCCATTTTTTCCCATATGTGATTCTTGTCGAAAAATCCGTTATTTTGTCATTTTTGTACATATCTGATTTTCGTCGAAAAATCCGTTATTTTGCCATTATTGGACATATCTGATTGTTGTCGAATAAATCCGTTATTTTGTGATTTTTGAACGTAACTGATTTTCGTTGAAAAATCCGCTATTTTGGACATATCTGACTTTTGTCGGAATAACCGCTATTTTTGCCATTTTTTCCCATATCTGATTCTTGTTCGGAAAATCCGTTATTTTGCAATTTTTGGACATATCTGATTTTTGTCGGAATAACCGCAATTTTTTGCCATTTTTTCCCATATCTGATTCTTGTCGGAAAAATCCGTTATTTTGTCATTTTTGTACATATCTGATTTTCGTCGAAAAAATCCGTTATTTTGCCATTATTGGACATACCTGATTGTTGGCGAAAAAATCCGTTATTTTGTCATTTTTTACATATCTGATTTTCGTCAAAAAATTCGTTATTTTGTCATTTTTGGACATATCGGATTTTTGTCGAGAAATCCGTTATATTGTCATTTTTGGACATATCTGATTTTTGTCGAAAAAATCCGTTATTTTGTCATTTTTGGACATATCTGATTTTCGTCGAAAAATCCGTTATTTTGTTATTTTTGGACATATCTGATTTTTGTCGGAATAACCGCTATTCTTGCCATTTTTTCCCATATCTGTTTCTTGTCGGAAAAATACGTTATTTTGTGATTTTTGTACA
Source organism: Drosophila funebris (assembly GCA_018901825.1). Classification (NCBI taxonomy): domain Eukaryota; kingdom Metazoa; phylum Arthropoda; class Insecta; order Diptera; family Drosophilidae; genus Drosophila; species Drosophila funebris. The sequence continues at coordinate 46,190 of JAEIFK010000065.1, read as the reverse complement.
TATCTGATTTTCGTCGAAAAATCCGTTATTTTGCCATTTCTGGACATATCTGATTTTTGTCGGAATAATCCGCTATTTTTTCCATTTTTTCCCATATCTGATTCTTGTCGGAAAAATCTGTTATTTTGTCATTTTTGTACATATCTGATTTTTGGCGGAATAACCGCTATTTTTGCCATTTTTTCCCATATCTGAGTCTTGTCGGAAAAATACGTTATTTTGTCATTTTTGTACATATCTGATTTTCGGCGAAAAATCCGTTATTTTGCAATTTTTGGACATATCTGATTTTTGTCGGAATAACCGCTATTTTTGCCATTTTTTCCCATATCTGATTCTTGGCGGAAAAATCCGTTATTTTGTCATTTTTGTACATATCTGAATTTTGTCGGAATAACCGCTATTTTTGCCATTTTTCCCCATATGTGATTCTTGTCGAAAAATCCGTTATTTTGTCATTTTTGTACATATCTGATTTTCGTCGAAAAATCCGTTATTTTGCCATTACTGGACATATCTGATTGTTGTCGAAAAAATCCGTTATTTTGTGATTTTTGAACGTATCTGATTTTCGTTGAAAAATCCGTTAATTTGTAATTTTTGGATATATTTTATTTTTGTCCGAATAACCGCTATTTTTGCCATTTTTGCACATATCTAATTTTCGTCGAAAAATTCGTTATTTTGTCATTTTTGGACATATCGGATTTTTGTCGAGAAATCCGTTATATTGTCATTTTTGGACATATCTGATTTTTGTCGAAAAATCCGTTATATTGTCATTTTTGGACATATCTGATTTTCGTCGAAAAATTCGTTATTTTGCCATTTTTGCACAAATCTGATTTTCGTCGAAAAATCCGTTATTTTGTTATTTTTGGACATATCTGATTTTTGTCGGAATAACCGCTATTCTTGCCATTTTTTCCCATATCTGTTTCTTGTCGGAAAAATACGTTATTTTGTGATTTTTGTACATATCTGATTTTCGGCGAAAAATCCGTTATTTTGAAATTTTTGGACATATCTGATTTTTGTCGGAATAACCGTTATTTTTGCCATTTTTTCCCATATCTGATTCTTGTCGGAAAAATCCGTTATTTTGTCATTTTTGTATATATCTGATTTTTGTCGGAATAACCGCTATTTTTGCCATTTTTTCCCATATCTGAGTCTTGTCGGAAAAATACGTTATTTTGTCATTTTTGTACATATCTGATTTTCGGCGAAAAATCCGTTATTTTGCAATTTTTGGACATATCTGATTTTTGTCGGAATAATCGCTATTTTTCCATTTTTCCCATATCTGATTCTTGTCGGAAAAATCCGTTATTTTGTCATTTTTGTACATATCTGATTTTTGTCGGAATAACCGCTATTTTTGCCATTTTTTCCCATATCTGATTATTGTCGAATAAATCCGTTATTTTGTCATTTTTGTTCATATCTGATTTTTGTCGGAATAACCGCTATTTTTGCCATTTTTTCCCATATCTGATTCTTGTCGAAAAATCCGTTATTTTGTCATTTTTGTACATATCTGATTTTCGTCGAAAAATCCGTTATTTTGCCATTTTTGGACATATCTGATTTTTGTCGAATAAATCCGTTATTTTGTGATTTTTGAACGTAACTGATTTTCGTCGAAAAATCCGTTATTTTGTCATTTTGGACATATCTGATTTTTGTCGGAATAACCGCTATTTTTGCCATTTTTTCCCATATCTGATTCTTGTTCGAAAAATCCGTTATTTTGCAATTTTTGGACATATCTGATTTTTGTCGGAATAACCGCTATTTTTTGCCATTTTTTCCCATATCTGATTCTTGTCGGAAAAATCCGTTATTTTGTCATTTTTGTACATATCTGATTTTTGTCGAAAAAACCGTTATTTTGCCATTTTTGGACATATCTGATTGTTGTCGAAAAAATCCGTTATTTTGTCATTTTTGTACATATCTGATTTTCGTCAAAAAATCCGTTATTTTGTCATTTTTGGACATATCTGATTTTTGTCGAAAAATCCGTTATTTTGTCATTTTTGGACATATCTGATTTTCGTCGAAAAATCCGTTATTTTGTTATTTTTGGACATATCTGATTTTTGTCGGAATAACCGCTATTTCTTGCCATTTTTTCCCATATCTGTTTCTTGTCGGAAAAATCCGTTATTTTGTGATTTTTGTACATATCTGATTTTCGTCGAAAAATCCGTTATTTTGCCATTACTGGACATATATGATTTTTGTCGGAATAATCCGCTATTTTTTCCATTTTTTCCCATATCTGATTCTTGTCGGAAAAATCCGTTATTTTGTCATTTTTGTACATATCTGATTTTTGTCGGAATAACCGCTATTTTTGCCATTTTTTCCCATATCTGATTCTTGTCGGAAAAATACGTTATTTTGTCATTTTTGTACATATCTGAATTTTGTCGGAATAACCGCTATTTTTGCCATTTTTCCCATATGTGATTCTTGTCGAAAAATCCGTTATTTTGTCATTTTTGTACATATCTGATTTTCGTCGAAAAATCCGTTATTTTGCCATTACTGGACATATCTGATTGTTGTCGAAAAAATCCGTTATTTTGTGATTTTTGAACGTATCTGATTTTCGTTGAAAAATCCGTTAATTTGTAATTTTTGGATATATTTTATTTTTGTCCGAATAACCGCTATTTTTGCCATTTTTGCACATATCTAATTTTCGTCGAAAAATTCGTTATTTTGTCATTTTTGGACATATCGGATTTTTGTCGAGAAATCCGTTATATTGTCATTTTTGGACATATCTGATTTTTGTCGAAAAATCCGTTATATTGTCATTTTTGGACATATCTGATTTTCGTCGAAAAATTCGTTATTTTGCCATTTTTGCACAAATCTGATTTTCGTCGAAAAATCCGTTATTTTGTTATTTTTGGACATATCTGATTTTTGTCGGAATAACCGCTATTCTTGCCATTTTTTCCCATATCTGTTTCTTGTCGGAAAAATACGTTATTTTGTGATTTTTGTACATATCTGATTTTCGGCGAAAAATCCGTTATTTTGAAATTTTTGGACATATCTGATTTTTGTCGGAATAACCGTTATTTTTGCCATTTTTTCCCATATCTGATTCTTGTCGGAAAAATCCGTTATTTTGTCATTTTTGTATATATCTGATTTTTGTCGGAATAACCGCTATTTTTGCCATTTTTTCCCATATCTGAGTCTTGTCGGAAAAATACGTTATTTTGTCATTTTTGTACATATCTGATTTTCGGCGAAAAATCCGTTATTTTGCAATTTTTGGACATATCTGATTTTTGTCGGAATAATTGCTATTTTTTCCATTTTTTCCCATATCTGTTTCTTGTCGGAAAAATCCGTTATTTTGTCATTTTTGTACATATCTGATTTTTGTCGAAAAATCCGTTATTTTGCCATTTTTGGACATATCTGATTGTTGTCGAAAAAATCCGTTATTTTGTCATTTTTGACGATATCTGATTTTTGTCGAAAAAATCCGTTATTTTGCCATTTTTGCACAAATCTGATTTTCGTCGAAAAATTCGTTATTTTGTCATTTTTGGACATATCTGATTTTTGTCGGAATAACCGCTATTTTTGCCATTTTTTCCGATATCTGATTCTTGTCGGGAAAATCCGTTATTTTGTCATTTTTGTACATATCTGATTTTCGTCGAAAAATCCGTTATTTTGCCATTTTTGCACAAATCTGATTTTCGTTGAAAAAACCGTTATTATGTAATTTTTGGATATATTTTTGATTTTTGTCGGAATAACCGCTATTTTTGCCATTTTTGCGCATATCTAATTTTCGTCGAAAAATTCGTTATTTTGTCATTTTTGGACATATCTGATTTTTGTCGGAATAAACACTATTTTTGCCATTTTTTCCCATATCTGATTCTTGTCGGAAAAATCCGTTATTTTGTTATTTTTGTACATATCTGATTTTTGTCGGAATAACCGCTATTTTTGCCATTTTTCCCATATCTGATTCTTGTCGGGAAAATCCGTTATTTTGTCATTTTTGTACATATCTGATTTTCGTCGAAAAATCCGTTATTTTGCCATTTTTGCACAAATCTGATTTTCGTTGAAAAAACCGTTATTATGTAATTTTTGGATATATTTTTGATTTTTGTCGGAATAACCGCTATTTTTGCCATTTTTGCGCATATCTAATTTTCGTCGAAAAATCCGTTATTTTGTTATTTTTGTACATATCTGATTTTTGTCGGAATAACCGCTATTTTTGCCATTTTTTCCCATATCTGATTCTTGTCGAAAAAATACGTTATTTTGTCATTTTTGTACATATCTGATTTTCGGCGAAAAATCCGTATTTTGCCATTTTTGGACATATCTGATTGTTGTCGAAAAAACCGTTATTTTGTCATTTTTTTACATATCTGATTTTCGTCGAAAAAATCCGTTATTTTGCAATTTTTGGACATATCTGATTTTTGTCGGAATAACCGCTATTTTTGCAATTTTTTCCCATATGTGATTCTTGTCGAAAAATCCGTTATTTTGTCATTTTTGTACATATCTGATTTTCGTCGAAAAATTCGTTATTTTGTCATTTTTGGACATATCTGATTTTTGTCGGAATAACCGCTATTTTTGCCATTTTTTCCGATATCTGATTCTTGTCGGGAAAATCCGTTATTTTGTCATTTTTGTACATATCTGATTTTCGTCGAAAAATCCGTTATTTTGCCATTTTTGCACAAATCTGATTTTCGTCGAAAAAACCGTTATTATGTAATTTTTGGATATATTTTTGATTTTTGTCGGAATAACCGCTATTTTTGCCATTTTTGCGCATATCTGATTTTCGTCGAAAAATCCGTTATTTTGTTATTTTTGTACATATCTGATTTTTGTCGGAATAACCGCTATTTTTGCCATTTTTTCCCATATCTGATTCTTGTCGGAAAAATACGTTATTTTGTCATTTTTGTACATTTCTGATTTTCGGCGAAAAATCCGCTATTTTATAATTTTTGGACATATCTGATTTTTGTCGGAAAAATCCGTTATTTTGTCATTTTTGTACATATCTGAATTTTGTCGGAATAACCGCTATTTTTGCCATTTTTTCCCATATGTGATTCTTGTCGAAAAATCCGTTATTTTGTCATTTTTGTACATATCTGATTTTCGTCGAAAAATCCGTTATTTTGCCATTACTGGACATATCTGATTGTTGTCGAAAAAATCCGTTATTTTGTGATTTTTGAACGTATCTGATTTTCGTTGAAAAATCCGTTATTTTGTAATTTTTGGATATATTTTATTTTTGTCGGAATAACCGCTATTTTTGCCATTTTTGCACATATCTAATTTTCGTCGAAAAAATTCGTTATTTTGTCATTTTTGGACATATCGGATTTTTGTCGAGAAATCCGTTATATTGTCATTTTTGGACATATCTGATTTTTGTCGAAAAATCCGTTATATTGTCATTTTTGGACATATCTGATTTTCGTCGAAAAATTCGTTATTTTGCCATTTTTGCACAAATCTGATTTTCGTCGAAAAATCCGTTATTTTGTTATTTTTGGACATATCTGATTTTTGTCGGAATAACCGCTATTCTTGCCATTTTTTCCCATATCTGTTTCTTGTCGGAAAAATACGTTATTTTGTGATTTTTGTACATATCTGATTTTCGGCGAAAAATCCGTTATTTTGAAATTTTTGGACATATCTGATTTTTGTCGGAATAACCGTTATTTTTGCCATTTTTTCCCATATCTGATTCTTGTCGGAAAAATCCGTTATTTTGTCATTTTTGTATATATCTGATTTTTGTCGGAATAACCGCTATTTTTGCCATTTTTTCCCATATCTGAGTCTTGTCGGAAAAATACGTTATTTTGTCATTTTTGTACATATCTGATTTTCGGCGAAAAATCCGTTATTTTGCCATTTTTGGACATATCTGATTTTTGTCGGAATAATCCGCTATTTTTTCCATTTTTTCCCATATCTGATTCTTGTCGGAAAAATCCGTTATTTTGTCATTTTTGTACATATCTGATTTTTGTCGAAAAATCCGTTATTTTGCCATTTTTGGACATATCTGATTGTTGTCGAAAAAATCCGTTATTTTGTCATTTTTGTACGATATCTGATTTTCGTCAAAAAATCCGTTATTTTGCCATTTTTGCACAAATCTGATTTTCGTCGAAAAATTCGTTATTTTGTCATTTTTGGACATATCTGATTTTTGTCGGAATAACCGCTATTTTTGCCATTTTTTCCGATATCTGATTCTTGTCGGGAAAAATCCGTTATTTTGTCATTTTTGTACATATCTGATTTTCGTCGAAAAATCCGTTATTTTGCCATTTTTGCACAAATCTGATTTTCGTTGAAAAAACCGTTATTATGTAATTTTTGGATATATTTTTGATTTTTGTCGGAATAACCGCTATTTTTGCCATTTTTGCGCATATCTAATTTTCGTCGAAAAATTCGTTATTTTGTCATTTTTGGACATATCTGATTTTTGTCGGAATAACCACTATTTTTGCCATTTTTTCCCATATCTGATTCTTGTCGGAAAAATCCGTTATTTTGTTATTTTTGTACATATCTGATTTTTGTCGGAATAACCGCTATTTTTGCCATTTTTCCCATATCTGATTCTTGTCGAAAAATACGTTATTTTGTCATTTTTGTACATATCTGATTTTCGGCGAAAAATCCGTTATTTTGCCATTATTGGACATATCTGATTGTTGTCGAAAAAATCCGTTATTTTGTCATTTTTGTACATATCTGATTTTCGTCGAAAAATCCGTTATTTTGCAATTTTTGGACATATCTGATTTTTGTCGGAATAACCGCTATTTTTGCAATTTTTCCCATATGTGATTCTTGTCGAAAAAATCCGTTATTTTGTCATTTTTGTACATATCTGATTTTCGTTCGAAAAATCCGTTATTTTGTAATTTTTGGATATATTTTATTTTTTGTCGGAATAACCGCTATTTTTGCCATTTTTGCACATATCTGATTTTCGTCGAAAAATCCGTTATTTTGTCATTTTTGGACATATCTGATTTTTGTCGAAAAATCCGTTATTTTGTCATTTTTGGACATATCTGATTTTTGTCGAAAAATCCGTTATTTTGTCATTTTTGGACATATCTGATTTTCGTCGAAAAATCCGTTATTTTGCCATTTTTGCACAAATCTGATTTTCGTCGAAAAATCCGTTATTTTGTTATTTTTGGACATATCTGATTTTTGTCGGAATAACCGCTATTTTTGCCATTTTTTCCCATATCTGTTTCTTGTCGGAAAAATACCGTTATTTTGTGTTTTTTGTACATATCTGATTTTCGTCGAAAAATCCGTTATTTTGTAATTTTTGGACATATCTGATTTTTGTCGGAAAAAATCCGTTATTTTGCCATTTTTGACATATCTGATTTTCGTCGAAAAATCCGTTATTTTGTCATTTTTGTACATATCTGATTTTTGTCGAAAAATCCGTTATTTTGCCATTTTTGTACATATCTGATTTTTGTCGAAAAAACCGTTATTATTTAATTTTTGGAAATATTTGTTATTTTTGTTATTTTTGCGCATATCTGATTTTCGTCGAAAAATCCGTTATTTTGTCATTTTTGGACATATCTGATTTTTGTCGGAATAAACCCGTTATTTTTGCCATTTTTGCCCATATCTGATTCTTGTCGGAAAAATCCGTTATTTTGTTATTTTTGTACATATCTGATTTTTGTCGGAATAACCGCTATTTTTGCCATTTTTCCCATATCTGATTCTTGTCGGAAAAATCCGTTATTTTGTCATTTTTGTACATATCTGATTTTTGTCGAAAAATCCGTTATTTTGCCATTTTTGCACATATCTGATTTTTGTTGAAAAATCCGTTATTTTGTAATTTTTGGATATATTTTTGATTTTTGTCGGAATAACCGCTATTTTTGCCATTTTTGCGCATATCTAATTTTCGTCGAAAAAATCCGTTATTTTGTTATTTTTGTACATATCTGATTTTTGTCGGAATAACCGCTATTTTTGCCATTTTTTCCCATATCTGATTCTTGTCGGAAAAATCCGTTATTTTGTCATTTTTGTACATATCTGATTTTCGTCGAAAAATCCGTTATTTTGTAATTTTTGGACATATCTGATTTTTGTCGGAATAACCGCTATTTTTGCCATTTTTTCCCATATCTGATTCTTGTCGGAAAAATCCGTTATTTTGTCATTTTTGTACATATCTGATTTTTGTCGGAAAAATCCGCTATTTTTGCCATTTTTGGCATATCTGATTCTTGTCGGAAAAATCCGTTATTTTGTCATTTTTGTACATATCTGATTTTTGTCGAAAAATCCGCTATTTTTGCCATTTTTCCCATATGTGATTCTTGTCGAAAAATCCGTTATTTTGTCATTTTTGTACATATCTGATTTTCGTCGAAAAATCCGTTATTTTGCCATTTTTGGACATATCTGATTGTTGTCGAAAAAACCCGTTATTTTGTGATTTTTGAACGTATCTGATTTTCGTTCAAAAATCCGTTATTTTGTAATTTTTGGATATATTTTATTTTTGTCCGAATAACCGCTATTTTTGCCATTTTTGCACATATCTAATTTTCGTCGAAAAATTCGTTATTTTGTCATTTTTGGACATATCGGATTTTTGTCGGAATAACCGTTATTTTTGCCATTTTTCATATCTGATTTCGTCGAAAAATCCGTTATTTTGTCATTTTTGGACATATCTGATTTTTGTCGAAAAATCCGTTATATTGTCATTTTTGGACATATCTGATTTTTGTCGAAAAATTCGTTATTTTGCCATTTTTGCACAAATCTGATTTTCGTCGAAAAATCCGTTATTTTGTTATTTTTGGACATATCTGATTTTTGTCGGAATAACCGCTATTCTTGCCATTTTTTCCCATATCTGTTTCTTGTCGGAAAAATACGTTATTTTGTCATTTTTGTACATATCTGATTTTCGGCGAAAAATCCGTTATTTTGAAATTTTTGGACATATCTGATTTTTGTCGGAATAACCGTTATTTTTGCCATTTTTTCCCATATCTGATTCTTGTCGGAAAAATCCGTTATTTTGTCATTTTTGTACATATCTGATTTTTGTCGGAATAACCGCTATTTTTGCCATTTTTTCCCATATCTGTTTCTTGTCGGAAAAATACGTTATTTTGTCATTTTTGTACATATCTGATTTTCGGCGAAAAATCCGTTATTTTGCCATTTTTGGACATATCTGATTTTTGTCGGAATAATCGCTATTTTTTCCATTTTTTCCCATATCTGATTTCTTGTCGGAAAAATCCGTTATTTTGTCATTTTTGTACATATCTGATTTTTGTCGAAAAAATCCGTTATTTTGCCATTATTGGACATATCTGATTGTTGTCGAAAAAATCCGTTATTTTGTCATTTTTGTACGATATCTGATTTTCGTCGAAAAATCCGTTATTTTGCCATTTTTGCACAAATCTGATTTTCGTCGAAAAATTCCGTTATTTTGTCATTTTTGGACATATCTGATTTTTGTCGGAATAACCGCTATTTTTGCCATTTTTTCCGATATCTGATTCTTGTCGGGAAAAATCCGTTATTTTGTCATTTTTGTACATATCTGATTTTCGTCGAAAAATCCGTTATTTTGCCATTTTTGCACAAATCTGATTTTCGTTGAAAAAACCGTTATTATGTAATTTTTGGATATATTTTGATTTTTGTCGGAATAACCGCTATTTTTGCCATTTTTGCGCATATCTGATTTTCGTCGAAAAATTCGTTATTTTGTCATTTTTGGACATATCTGATTTTTGTCGGAATAACCGCTATTTTTGCCATTTTTCCCATATCTGATTCTTGTCGGAAAAATCCGTTATTTTGTTATTTTTGTACATATCTGATTTTTGTCGGAATAACCGCTATTTTTGCCATTTTTCCCATATCTGATTCTTGTCGAAAAAATACGTTATTTTGTCATTTTTGTACATATCTGATTTTCGGCGAAAAATCCGTTATTTTGCCATTATTGGACATATCTGATTGTTGTCGAAAAATTCCGTTATTTTGTCATTTTTGTACATATCTGATTTTCGTCGAAAAATTCCGTTATTTTGTTATTTTTGGACATATTTGATTTTTGTCGGAATAACCGCTATTTTTGCCATTTTTGCACATATCTGATTTTCGTCGAAAAATCCGTTATTTTGTCATTTTTGGACATATTTGATTTTTGTCGGAATAACCACTATTTTTGCCATTTTTTCCCATATCTGATTCTTGTCGGAAAAATCCATTATTTTGTTATTTTTGTACATATCTGATTTTTGTCGGAATAACCGCTATTTTTGCCATTTTTTCCCATATCTGATTCTTGTCGGAAAAATACGTTATTTTGTCATTTTTGTACATATCTGATTTTCGTCGAAAAATCCGCTATTTTATAATTTTTGGACATATCTGATTTTTGTCGGAAAAATCCGTTATTTTGTCATTTTTGTACATATCTGATTTTTGTCGAAATAACCGCTATTTTTGCCATTTTTCCCATATGTGATTCTTGTCGAAAAATCCGTTATTTTGTCATTTTTGTACATATCTGATTTTCGTCGAAAAATCCGTTAATTTGTAATTTTTGGATATATTTTATTTTTGTCCGAATAACCGCTATTTTTGTCATTTTTGCACATATCTAATTTTTGTCGAAAAATTCATTATTTTGTCATTTTTGGACATATCTGATTTTTGTCGAAAAATCCGTTATTTTGTCATTTTTGGACATATCTGATTTTTGTCGAAAAATCCGTTATATTGTCATTTTTGGACATATCTGATTTTCGTCGAAAAATTCGTTATTTTGCCATTTTTGCACAAATCTGATTTTCGTCGAAAAATCCGTTATTTTGTTATTTTTGGACATATCTGATTTTTGTCGGAATAACCGCTATTCTTGCCATTTTTTCCCATATCTGTTTCTTGTCGGAAAAATACGTTATTTTGTGTTTTTTGTACATATCTGATTTTCGGCGAAAAATCCGTTATTTTGAAATTTTTGGACATATCTGATTTTTGTCGGAATAACCGTTATTTTTGCCATTTTTTCCCATATCTGATTCTTGTCGGAAAAATCCGTTATTTTGTCATTTTTGTATATATCTGATTTTTGTCGGAATAACCGTTATTTTTGCCATTTTTTCCAATATCTGAGTCTTGTCGGAAAAATACGTTATTTTGTCATTTTTGTACATATCTGATTTTCGGCGAAAAATCCGTTATTTTGCAATTTTTGGACATATCTGATTTTTGTCGGAATAATTGCTATTTTTTCCATTTTTTCCCATATCTGTTTCTTGTCGGAAAAATCCGTTATTTTGTCATTTTTGTACATATCTGATTTTTGTCGAAAAATCCGTTATTTTGCCATTATTGGACATATCTGATTGTTGTCGAAAAAATCCGTTATTTTGTCATTTTTGTACATATCTGATTTTCGTCAAAAAATCCGTTATTTTGCCATTTTTGCACAAATCTGATTTTCGTCGAAAAATTCGTTATTTTGTCATTTTTGGACATATCTGATTTTTGTCGGAATAACCGCTATTTTTGCCATTTTTTCCGATATCTGATTCTTGTCGGGAAAATCCGTTATTTTGCCATTTTTGCACAAATCTGATTTTCGTTGAAAAAACCGTTATTATGTAATTTTTGGATATATTTTTGATTTTTGTCGGAATAACCGCTATTTTTGCCATTTTTGCGCATATCTAATTTTCGTCGAAAAATTCGTTATTTTGTCATTTTTGGACATATCTGATTTTTGTCGGAATAACCACTATTTTTGCCATTTTTTCCCATATCTGATTCTTGTCGGAAAAATCCGTTATTTTGTTATTTTTGTACATATCTGATTTTTGTCGGAATAACCGCTATTTTTGCCATTTTTCCCATATCTGATTCTTGTCGAAAAAATACGTTATTTTGTCATTTTTGTACATATCTGATTTTCGGCGAAAAATCCGTTATTTTGCCATTATTGGACATATCTGATTGTTGTCGAAAAAATCCGTTATTTTGTCATTTTTTTACATATCTGATTTTCGTCAAAAAATCCGTTATTTTGCAATTTTTGGACATATCTGAATTTTGTCGGAATAACCGCTATTTTTGCAATTTTTCCCATATGTGATTCTTGTCGGAAAAATCCGTTATTTTGTCATTTTTGTACATATCTGATTTTCGGCGAAAAATCCGTTATTTTGCAATTTTTGGACATATCTGATTTTTGTCGGAATAACCGCTATTTTTGCCATTTTTTCCCATATCTGATTCTTGTCGGAAAAATCCGTTATTTTGTCATTTTTGTACATATCTGATTTTTGTCGGAATAACCGCTATTTTTGCCATTTTTGCCCATATCTGATTCTTGTCGGAAAAATCCGTTATTTTGTCATTTTTGTACATATCTGATTTTTGTCGAAAAATCCGTTATTTTGCCATTTTTGGACATATCTGATTGTTGTCGAAAAAATCCATTATTTTGTCATTTTTTTACATATCTGATTTTCGTCGAAAAAATGCGTTATTTTGCAATTTTTGGTCATATCTGATTTTTGTCGGAATAACCGCTATTTTTGCCATTTTTTCCCATATCTGGTTCTTGTCGAAAAATCCGTTATTTTGTCATTTTTGTACATATCTGATTTTTGTCGAAAAATCCGTTAATTTTGCCATTATTGGACATATCTGATTGTTGTCGAAAAAATCCGTTATTTTGTGATTTTTGAACATAATCTGATTTTCGTTGAAAAATCCGTTATTTTGTAATTTTTGGATATATTTTTGATTTTGTCTGATTTTCGTCGAAAAATCCGTTATTTTGCCATTTTTTCCCATATCTGATTCTTGTCGGAAAAATCCGTTATTTTGTCATTTTTGTACATATCTGATTTTTGTCGGAATAACCGCTATTTTTGCCATTTTTTCCATATCTGATTCTTGTCGGAAAAATACGTTATTTTGTCATTTTTGTACATATCTGATTTTCGGCGAAAAATCCGTTATTTTACAATTTTTGGACATATCTGATTTTTGTCGGAATAACCGCTATTTTTGCCATTTTTTCCCATATGTGATTCTTGTCGGAAAAATACGTTATTTTGCCATTTTTGTACATATCTGATTTTTGTCGAAAAATCCGTTATTTTGCCATTATTGGACATATCTGATTGTTGTCGAAAAAATCCGTTATTTTGTCATTTTTGCACATATCTGATTTTCGGCGAAAAATCCGTTATTTTGTCAAATTTTTGTACATATCCAATTTTTGTCGGAATAACCGCTATTTTTGCAATTTTTTCCCATATGTGGTTCTTGTCGAAAAATACGTTATTTTGCCATTTTTGCACAAATCTGATTTTCGTCGAAAAATCCGTTATTTTGTTATTTTTGGACATATCTTATTTTTGTCGGAATAACCGCTATTTTTGCCATTTTTTCCCATATCTGTTTCTTGTCGGAAAAATACGTTATTTTGTCATTTTTGTACATATCTGATTTTCGGCGAAAAATCCGTTATTTTACAATTTTGGACATATCTGATTGTTGTCGAAAAAATCTGTTATTTTGTGATTTTTGAACGTAATCTGATTTTCGTTGAAAATTCCGTTATTATATAAATTTTGGATATATTTTTGATTTTGTCTGATTTTCGTCGAAAAATCCGTTATTTTGCCATTATTGGACATATCTGATTGTTGTCGAAAAAATCGGTTATTTTGTCATTTTTTACATATCTCATTTTCGTCAAAAAATCCGTTATTTTGCAATTTTTTGACATATCTGATTTTTGTCGGAATAACCGCTATTTTTGCCATTTTTTCCCATATCTGATTCTTGTCGGAAAAATCTGTTATTTTGTCATTTTTGTACATATCTGATTTTTGTCGGAATAACCGCTATTTTTGCCATTTTTTCCCATATCTTATTCTTGTCAGAAAAATACGTTATTTTGTCATTTTTGTACATATCTGATTTTCTGCGAAAAACCCACTATTTTACAATTTTTGGACATATCTGAATTTTTGTCGGAATAACCGCTATTTTTGCCATTTTTTCCCATATCTGATTCTTGGCGGAAAAATCCGTTATTTTGTCATTTTTGTACATACCTGAATTTTGTCGGAATAACCGCTATTTTTGCTATTTTTGCCCATATCTGATTCTTGTCGGAAAAATCCGTTATTTTGTCATTTTTGTACATATCTGATTTTTGTCGAAAAATCCGTTATTTTGCCATTATTGGACATATCTGATTGTTGTCGAAAAAATCCATTATTTTGTCATTTTTTTACATATCTCATTTTCGTCAAAAAAATGCGTTATTATGCAATTTTTGGTCATATCTGAATTTTTTCAGAATAACCGCTATTTTTGCCATTTTTTCCCATATGTGGTTCTTGTCGAAAAATCCGTTATTTTGTCATTTTTGTACATATCTGATTTTCGTCGAAAAATCCGTTAATTTGCCATTATTGGACATATCTGATTGTTGTCGAAAAAATCCGTTTTTTTGTGATTTTTGAACGTAATTGATTTTCGTTGAAAAATCCGTTTTTATATAATTTTTGGATATATTTTTGATTTTGTCTGATTTTCGTCGAAAAATCCGTTATTTTGCCATTTTTTCCCATATCTGATTCTTGTCGGAAAAATCTGTTATTTTGTCATTTTTGTACATATCTGATTTTTGTCGGAATAACCGCTATTTTTGCCATTTTTTCCCATATCTGATTCTTGTCGGAAAAATACGTTATTTTGCCATTTTTGTACATATCTGATTTTCGGCGAAAAATCCGTTATTTTGAAATTTTTGGACATATCTGATTTTTGTCGGAATAACCGTTATTTTTGCCATTTTTTCCCATATCTGAGTCTTGTCGGAAAAATACGTTATTTTGTCATTTTTGTACATATCTGATTTTCGGCGAAAAATCCGTTATTTTGCAATTTTTGGACATATCTGATTTTTTGTCGGAATAATTGCTATTTTTGCCATTTTTTCCCATATTTGATTCTTGTCGGAAAAATCCGTTATTTTGTCATTTTTGTACATATCTGATTTTCGTCGAAAAATCCGTTGTTTTGCCATTATTGGACATATCTGATTGTTGTCGAAAAAATCCGTTATTTTGTGACTGATTTTCATTGAAAAATCCGATATTATGTAATTTTTGGATATATTTTTGATATTTGTCGAAAAATCCGTAATTTTGTCATTTTTGTACATATCTGATTTTCGTCGAAAAATCAGTTATTTTGCCATTATTGGACATATCTAATTGTTGTCGAAAAATCCGTTATTTTGTCATTTTTTACATATCTGATTTTCGTCAAAAAATTCATTATTTTGCAATTTTTGGACATATCTGATTTTTGTCGGAATAACCGCTATTTTTGCAATTTTTTCCATATCTGATTCTTGTCGGAAGAATCCGTTATTTTGTCATTTTTGTATATATCTGATTTTTGTCGGAATAACCGCTATTTTTGCCATTTTTGCCCATATCTGTTTCTTGTCGGAAAAATCCGTTATTTTGTCATTTTTTTACATATCTGATTTTCGTCAAAAAATCCGTTATTTTGCAATTTTTGGACATATCTGATTTTTGTCGGAATAACCGCAATTTTTGCCATTTTTGCCCATATCTGTTTCTTGTCGGAAAAATCCGTTATTTTGTCATTTTTTTACATATCTGATTTTTGTCGAAAAATCCGTTATTTTGCCATTATTGGACATATCTGAATGTTGTCGAAAAAATCCGTTATTTTGTCATTTTTGCACATATCTGATTTTCGGCGAAAAATCCGTTATTTTGCAAATTTTTGACATATCCAATTTTTGTCGGAATAACCGCTATTTTTACAATTTTTTCCCATATGTGGTTCTTGTCGAAAAATACGTTATTTTGCCATTTTTGCACAAATCTGATTTTCGTCGAAAAATCCGTTATTTTGTTATTTTTGGACATATCTGATTTTTGTCGGAATAACCGCTATTTTTGCCATTTTTTCCCATATCTGTTTCTTGCCGGAAAAATCCGTTATTTTGTTATTTTTTGACATATCTTATTTTTGTCGGAATAACCGCTATTTTTGCCATTTTTCCCATATGTGATTCTTGTCGAAAAATCCGTTATTTTGTCATTTTTGTACATATCTGATTTTCGTCGAAAAATCCGTTATTTTGCCATTACTGGACATATCTGATTGTTGTCGAAAAAATCCGTTATTTTGTGATTTTTGAACATATCTGATTTTCGGCGAAAAAATCCGTTATTTTGCAATTTTTGGACATATCTTATTTTTGTCGGAATAATTGCTATTTTTGCCATTTTTTCCCATATCTGTTTCTTGTCGGAAAAATCCGTTATTTTGTCATTTTTGTACATATCTGATTTTCGGCGAAAAATCCCTTATTTTGCCATTATTGGACATATCTGATTGTTGTCGAAAAAATCCGTTATTCTGTCATATTTTTACATATCTGATTTTCGTCAAAAAATCCGTTATTTTGCAATTTTTGGACATATCTGATTTTTGTCGGAATAACCGCTATTTTTGCCATTTTTGCCCATATCTGTTTCTTGTCGGAAAAATCCGTTATTTTGTCATTTTTTTACATATCTGATTTTTGTCGAAAAATCCGTTATTTTGCCATTATTGGACATATCTGAGTCTTGTCGGAAAAATCCGTTATTTTGCAATTTTTGCACATATCTGATTTTGTCGGAATAACCGCTATTTTTGCCATTTTTTCCCATATCTGATTCTTGTCGGAAAAATCCGCTATTTTGTCATTTTTGTACATATCTGATTTTCGTCGAAAAATCCGTTATTTTGCCATTATTGGACATATCTGATTGTTTTCGAAAAAATCCGTTATTTTGTCATTTTTTTACATATCTGATTTTCGTCAAAAAATCCGTTATTTTGCAATTTTTGGACATATCTGATTTTTTGTCGGAATAACCGCTATTTTTGCCATTTTTGCCCGTATCTGATTCTTGTCGAAAAAATCCGTTATTTTGTCATTTTTGTACATATCTGATTTTTGTCGAAAAATCCGTTATTATATTTGCCATTATTGGACATATCTGATTGTTGTCGAAAAAATTCGTTATTTTGTGATTTTTGAACGTAATTGATTTTCGTTGAAAAATCCGTTATTATATAATTTTTAGATATATTTTTGATTTTGTCTAATTTTCGTCGAAAAATCCGTTATTTTGCCATTATTGGACATATCTGATTGTTGTCGAAAAAATCCGTTATTTTGTCATTTTTTACATATCTGATTTTCGTCAAAAAATCCGTTATTTTGCAATTTTTGGACATATATGATTTTTCTCGGAATAACCGCTATTTTTGCCATTTTTTCCCATATCTGATTCTTGTCGGAAAAATCTGTTATTTTGTCATTTTTGTACATATCTGATTTTTGTCGGAATAACCGCTATTTTTGCCATTTTTTCCCATATCTTATTCTTGTCGGAAAAATACGTTATTTTTGTCATTTTTGTACATTTCTGATTTTCGGCGAAAAATCCGCTATTTTGCCATTATTGGACATATCTGATTGTTGTCGAAAAAACCGTTATTTTGTCATTTTTGTACATATCTGATTTTCGTCAAAAAATCCGTTATTTTGCAATTTTTGGACATATCTGGACATATTATTGGACATATCTGATTGTTGTCGAAAAAATCCGTTATTTTGTCATTTTTTACATATCTGATTTTCGTCAAAAAATCCGTTATTTTGCAATTTTTGGACATATCTATTTTTGCCATTTTTCCCATATGTGATTCTTGTCGAAAAATCCGTTATTTTGTCATTTTTGTACATATCTGATTTTCGTCGAAAAATCCGTTATTTTGCCATTACTGGACATATCTGATTGTTGTCGAAAAAATCCGTTATTTTGTGATTTTTGAACATATATGATTTTCGGCAAAAAATCCGTTATTTTGCAATTTTTTGACATATCTTATTTTTGTCGGAATAATTGCTATTTTTGCCATTTTTTCCCATATCTGTTTCTTGTCGGAAAAATCCGTTATTTTGTCATTTTTGTACATATCTGATTTTCGGCGAAAAATCCCTTATTTTGCCATTATTGGACATATCTGATTGTTGTCGAAAAAATCCGTTATTCTGTCATATTTTTACATATCTGATTTTCGTCAAAAAATCCGTTATTTTGCAATTTTTGGACATATCTGATTTTTGTCGGAATAACCGCTATTTTTGCCATTTTTGCCCATATCTGTTTCTTGTCGGAAAAATCCGTTATTTTGCCATTTTTTTTACATATCTGATTTTTGTCGAAAAATCCGTTATTTTGCCATTATTGGACATATCTGAATGTTGTCGAAAAAATCCGTTATTTTGTCATTTTTGCACATATCTGATTTTCGGCGAAAAATCCGTTATTTTGCAAATTTTTGACATATCCAATTTTTGTCGGAATAACCGCTATTTTTACAATTTTTTCCCATATGTGGTTCTTGTCGAAAAATACGTTATTTTGCCATTTTTGCACAAATCTGATTTTCGTTGAAAAATCCGTTATTTTGTTATTTTTGGACATATCTGATTTTTGTCGGAATAACCGCTATTTTTGCCATTTTTTCCCATAACTGTTTCTTGTCGGAAAAATCCGTTATTTTGCCATTATTGGACATATCTGATTGTTGTCGAAAAAATCCGTTATTTTGTCATTTTTGTACATATCTGATTTTCGTCGAAAAATCCGTTATTTTGCCATTTTTGCACAAATCTGATTTTCGTTGAAAAAACCGTTATTATGTAATTTTTGGATATATTTTTGATTTTTGTCGGAATAACCGCTATTTTTGCCATTTTTGCGCATATCTAATTTTCGTCGAAAAATTCGTTATTTTGTCATTTTTGTACATATCTGATTTTTGTCGGAATAACCGCTATTTTTGCCATTTTTCCCATATCTGATTCTTGTCGAAAAAATACGTTATTTTGTCATTTATTTACATATCTGATTTTTGTCGAAAAATCCGTTATTTTGCCATTATTGGACATATCTGATGTTGTCGAAAAAATCCGTTATTTTGTCATTTTTGCACATATCTGATTTTCGGCGAAAAAATCCGTTA
Organism: Drosophila funebris; assembly: GCA_018901825.1. Taxonomy (NCBI): domain Eukaryota; kingdom Metazoa; phylum Arthropoda; class Insecta; order Diptera; family Drosophilidae; genus Drosophila; species Drosophila funebris. Next base: position 26,939 of record JAEIFK010000065.1, on the reverse strand, counting down.
TTTTGCAAATTTTTGACATATCCAATTTTTGTCGGAATAACCGCTATTTTTACAATTTTTTCCCATATGTGGTTTTTTGTCGAAAAATCCGTTATTTTGTCATTTTTGTACATATCTGATTTTCGTCGAAAATTCCGTTATTTTGTTATTTTTGGACATATCTTATTTTTGTCGGAATAACCGCTATTTTTGCTATTTTTTCCCATATTTGATTCTTGTCGGATAAATCCGTTATTTTGTCATTTTTGTACATATCTGATTTTTGTCGGAATAACCGCTATTTTTGCCATTTTTTCCCATATCTGAGTCTTGTCGGAAAAATCCGTTATTTTGCAATTTTTGGACATATCTGATTTTTGTCGGAATAACCGCTATTTTTGCCATTTTTTCCCATATCTGATTCTTGACGGAAAAATCCGCTATTTTGTCATTTTTGTACATATCTGATTTTCGTCGAAAAATCCATTATTTTGCCATTATTGGACATATCTGATTGTTGTCGAAAAAATCCGTTATTTTGTCATTTTTTTACATATCTGATTTTCGTCAAAAAATCCGTTATTTTGCAATTTTTGGACATATCTGATTTTTTGTCGGAATAACCGCTATTTTTGCCATTTTTGCCCGTATCTGATTCTTGTCGAAAAAATCCGTTATTTTGTCATTTTTGTACATATCTGATTTTTGTCGAAAAATCCGTTATTATATTTGCCATTATTGGACATATCTGATTGTTGTCGAAAAATTCGTTATTTTGTGATTTTTGAACGTAATTGATTTTCGTTGAAAAATCCGTTATTATATAATTTTTAGATATATTTTTGATTTTGTCTAATTTTCGTCGAAAAATCCGTTATTTTGCCATTATTGGACATATCTGATTGTTGTCGAAAAAATCCGTTATTTTGTAATTTTTTACATATCTGATTTTCGTCAAAAAATCCGTTATTTTGCAATTTTTGGACATATATGATTTTTCTCGGAATAACCGCTATTTTTGCCATTTTTTCCCATATCTGATTCTTGTCGGAAAAATCTGTTATTTTGTCATTTTTGTACATATCTGATTTTTGTCGGAATAACCGCTATTTTTGCCATTTTTTCCCATATCTTATTCTTGTCGGAAAAATACGTTATTTTTTCATTTTTGTACATTTCTGATTTTCTGCGAAAAATCCGCTATTTTGCCATTATTGGACATATCTGATTGTTGTCGAAAAAATCCGTTATTTTGTCATTTTTGTACATATCTGATTTTCGTCAAAAAATCCGTTATTTTGCAATTTTTGGACATATCTGATTTTTGTCGGAAAAACCGCTATTTTTGCCATTTTTGCCCATATCTGTTTCTTGTCGGAAAAATCCGTTATTTTGTCATTTTTTTACATATCTGATATTTTTCGAAAAATCCGTTATTTTGCCATTATTGGACATATCTGAATGTTGTCGAAAAAATCCGTTATTTTGTCATTTTTGCACATATTTGATTTTCGGCGAAAAATCCGTTATTTTGCAAATTTTTGACATATCCAATTTTTGTCGGAATAACCGCTATTTTTACAATTTTTTCCCATATGTGGTTCTTGTCGAAAAATACGTTATTTTGCCATTTTTGCACAAATCTGATTTTCGTTGAAAAATCCGTTATTTTGTTATTTTTGGACATATCTGATTTTTGTCGGAATAACCGCTATTTTTGCCATTTTTTCCCATAACTGTTTCTTGTCGGAAAAATCCGTTATTTTGCCATTTTTGGACATATCTGATTGTTGTCGAAAAAATCCGTTATTTTGTCATTTTTGTACATATCTGATTTTCGTCGAAAAATCCGTTATTTTGCCATTTTTGCACAAATCTGATTTTCGTTGAAAAAACCGTTATTATGTAATTTTTGGATATATTTTTGATTTTTGTCGGAATAACCGCTATTTTTGCCATTTTTGCGCATATCTAATTTTCGTCGAAAAATTCGTTATTTTGTCATTTTTGTACATATCTGATTTTTGTCGGAATAACCGCTATTTTTGCCATTTTTCCCATATCTGATTCTTGTCGAAAAAATACGTTATTTTGTCATTTATTTACATATCTGATTTTTGTCGAAAAATCCGTTATTTTGCCATTATTGGACATATCTGATGTTGTCGAAAAAATCCGTTATTTTGTCATTTTTGCACATATCTGATTTTCGGCGAAAAATCCGTTATTTTGCAAATTTTTGACATATCCAATTTTTGTCGGAATAACCGCTATTTTTACAATTTTTTCCCATATGTGGTTCTTGTCGAAAAATACGTTATTTTGCCATTTTTGCACAAATCTGATTTTCGTTGAAAAATCCGTTATTTTGTTATTTTTGGACATATCTGATTTTTGTCGGAATAACCGCTATTTTTGCCATTTTTTTCCCATATCTGAGTCTTGTCGGAAAAATCCGTTATTTTGCAATTTTTGGACATATATGATTTTTCTCGGAATAACCGCTATTTTTGCCATTTTTTCCCATATCTGATTCTTGTCGGAAAAATCTGTTATTTTGTCATTTTTGTACATATCTGATTTTTGTCGGAATAACCGCTATTTTTGCCATTTTTTCCCATATCTTATTCTTGTCGGAAAAATACGTTATTTTTGTCATTTTTGTACATTTCTGATTTTCGGCGAAAAATCCGCTATTTTGCCATTATTGGACATATCTGATTGTTGTCGAAAAAATCCGTTATTTTGTCATTTTTGTACATATCTGGACATATTATTGGACATATCTGATTGTTGTCGAAAAAATCCGTTATTTTGTCATTTTTTACATATCTGATTTTCGTCAAAAAATCCGTTATTTTGCAATTTTTGGACATATCTATTTTTGCCATTTTTCCCATATGTGATTCTTGTCGAAAAATCCGTTATTTTGTCATTTTTGTACATATCTGATTTTCGTCGAAAAATCCGTTATTTTGCCATTACTGGACATATCTGATTGTTGTCGAAAAAATCCGTTATTTTGTGATTTTTGAACATATCTGATTTTCGGCGAAAAATCCGTTATTTTGCAATTTTTTGACATATCTGATTGTTGTCGAAAAAATCCGTTATTCTGTCATATTTTTACATATCTGATTTTCGTCAAAAAATCCGTTATTTTGCAATTTTTGGACATATCTGATTTTTGTCGGAATAACCGCTATTTTTGCCATTTTTCCCATATCTGATTCTTGTCGGAAAAATCCGTTATTTTGCCATTTTTGTACATATCTGATTTTCGGAGAAAAATCCGTTATTTTCTTATTTTTGTACATATCTGATTTTTGTCGGAATAACCGCTATTTTTGCCATTTTTTCCCATATCTGAGTCTTGTCGGAAAAATACGTTATTTTGTCATTTTTGTACATATCTGATTTTTGTCGGAATAATTGCTATTTTTGCCATTTTTTCCCATATTTGATTCTTGTCGGAAAAATCCGCTATTTTGTCATTTTTGTACATATCTGATTATCGTCGAAAAATCCGTTATTTTGCAATTATTGGACATATCTGATTGTTGTCGAAAAAATCCGTTATTTTGTCATTTTTGTACATATCTGATTTTCGTCGAAAAATCCGTTATTTTGAAATTTTTGGACATATCTGATTTTTGTCGGAATAATTGCTATTTTTGCCATTCTGATTGTTGTCGAAAAAATCCGTTATTTTGTCATTTTTTTACATATCTGATTTTCGTCAAAAAATCCGTTATTTTGCAATTTTTGGACATATCTGATTTTTGTCGGAATAACCGCTATTTTTGCCATTTTTGCCCATATCTGTTTCTTGTCGGAAAAATCCGTTATTTTGTCATTTTTTTACATATCTGATTTTTGTCGAAAAATCCGTTATTTTGCCATTATTGGACATATCTGAATGTTGTCGAAAAAATCCGTTATTTTGTCATTTTTGCACATATCTGATTTTCGGCGAAAAATCCGTTATTTTGCAAATTTTAGACATATCCAATTTTTGTCGGAATAACCGCTGTTTTTACAATTTTTTCCCATATGTGGTTCTTGTCGAAAAATACGTTATTTTGCCATTTTTGCACAAATCTGATTTTCGTTGAAAAATCCGTTATTTTGTTATTTTTGGACATATCTGATTTTTGTCGGAATAACCGCTATTTTTGCCATTTTTTCCCATAACTGTTTCTTGTCGGAAAAATCCGTTATTTTGCCATTATTGGACATATCTGATTGTTGTCGAAAAAATCCGTTATTTTGTCATTTTTGTACATATCTGATTTTCGTCGAAAAATCCGTTATTTTGCCATTTTTGCACAAATCTGATTTTCGTTGAAAAAACCGTTATTATGTAATTTTTGGATATATTTTTGATTTTTGTCGGAATAACCGCTATTTTTGCCATTTTTGCGCATATCTAATTTTCGTCGAAAAATTCGTTATTTTGTCATTTTTGTACATATCTGATTTTTGTCGGAATAACCGCTATTTTTGCCATTTTTCCCATATCTGATTCTTGTCGAAAAAATACGTTATTTTGTCATTTATTTACATATCTGATTTTTGTCGAAAAATCCGTTATTTTGCCATTATTGGACATATCTGATGTTGTCGAAAAAATCCGTTATTTTGTCATTTTTGCACATATCTGATTTTCGGCGAAAAATCCGTTATTTTGCAAATTTTTGACATATCCAATTTTTGTCGGAATAACCGCTATTTTTACAATTTTTTCCCATATGTGGTTTTTGTCGAAAAATCCGTTATTTTGTCATTTTTGTACATATCTGATTTTCGTCGAAAATTCCGTTATTTTGTTATTTTTGGACATATCTTATTTTTTTTCGGAATAACCGCTATTTTTGCTATTTTTTCCCATATTTGATTCTTGTCGGATAAATCCGTTATTTTGTCATTTTTGTACATATCTGATTTTTGTCGGAATAACCGCTATTTTTGCCATTTTTTCCCATATCTGAGTCTTGTCGGAAAAATCCGTTATTTTGCAATTTTTGGACATATCTGATTTTTGTCGGAATAACCGCTATTTTTGCCATTTTTTCCCATATCTGATTCTTGACGGAAAAATCCGCTATTTTGTCATTTTTGTACATATCTGATTTTCGTCGAAAAATCCGTTATTTTGCCATTATTGGACATATCTGATTGTTGTCGAAAAAATCCGTTATTTTGTCATTTTTTTACATATCTGATTTTCGTCAAAAAATCCGTTATTTTGCAATTTTTGGACATATCTGATTTTTGTCGGAATAACCGCTATTTTTGCCATTTTTGCCCGTATCTGATTCTTGTCGAAAAAATCCGTTATTTTGTCATTTTTGTACATATCTGATTTTTGTCGAAAAATCCGTTATTATATTTGCCATTATTGGACATATCTGATTGTTGTCGAAAAAATTCGTTATTTTGTGATTTTTGAACGTAATTGATTTTCGTTGAAAAATCCGTTATTATATAATTTTTAGATATATTTTTGATTTTGTCTAATTTTCGTCGAAAAATCCGTTATTTTGCCATTATTGGACATATCTGATTGTTGTCGAAAAAATCCGTTATTTTGTCATTTTTTACATATCTGATTTTCGTCAAAAAATCCGTTATTTTGGAATTTTTGGACATATATGATTTTTCTCGGAATAACCGCTATTTTTGCCATTTTTTCCCATATCTGATTCTTGTCGGAAAAATCTGTTATTTTGTCATTTTTGTACATATCTGATTTTTTGTCGGAATAACCGCTATTTTTGCCATTTTTTCCCATATCTTATTCTTGTCGGAAAAATACGTTATTTTTTCATTTTTGTACATTTCTGATTTTCTGCGAAAAATCCGCTATTTTGCCATTATTGGACATATCTGATTGTTGTCGAAAAAATCCGTTATTTTGTCATTTTTGTACATATCTGATTTTCGTCAAAAAATCCGTTATTTTGCAATTTTTGGACATATCTGATTTTTGTCGGAAAAACCGCTATTTTTGCCATTTTTGCCCATATCTGTTTCTTGTCGGAAAAATCCGTTATTTTGTCATTTTTTTACATATCTGATATTTTTCGAAAAATCCGTTATTTTGCCATTATTGGACATATCTGAATGTTGTCGAAAAAATCCGTTATTTTGTCATTTTTGCACATATTTGATTTTCGGCGAAAAATCCGTTATTTTGCAAATTTTTGACATATCAATTTTTGTCGGAATAACCGCTATTTTTACAATTTTTTCCCATATGTGGTTCTTGTCGAAAAATACGTTATTTTGCCATTTTTGCACAAATCTGATTTTCGTTGAAAAATCCGTTATTTTGTTATTTTTGGACATATCTGATTTTTGTCGGAATAACCGCTATTTTTGCCATTTTTTCCCATAACTGTTTCTTGTCGGAAAAATCCGTTATTTTGCCATTATTGGACATATCTGATTGTTGTCGAAAAAATCCGTTATTTTGTCATTTTTGTACATATCTGATTTTCGTCGAAAAATCCGTTATTTTGCCATTTTTGCACAAATCTGATTTTCGTTGAAAAAACCGTTATTATGTAATTTTTGGATATATTTTTGATTTTTGTCGGAATAACCGCTATTTTTGCCATTTTTGCGCATATCTAATTTTCGTCGAAAAATTCGTTATTTTGTCATTTTTGTACATATCTGATTTTTGTCGGAATAACCGCTATTTTTGCCATTTTTCCCATATCTGATTCTTGTCGAAAAAATACGTTATTTTGTCATTTATTTACATATCTGATTTTTGTCGAAAAATCCGTTATTTTGCCATTATTGGACATATCTGATGTTGTCGAAAAAATCCGTTATTTTGTCATTTTTGCACATATCTGATTTTCGGCGAAAAATCCGTTATTTTGCAAATTTTTGACATATCCAATTTTTGTCGGAATAACCGCTATTTTTACAATTTTTTCCCATATGTGGTTTTTGTCGAAAAATCCGTTATTTTGTCATTTTTGTACATATCTGATTTTCGTCGAAAATTCCGTTATTTTGTTATTTTTGGACATATCTTATTTTTGTCGGAATAACCGCTATTTTTGCTATTTTTTCCCATATTTGATTCTTGTCGGATAAATCCGTTATTTTGTCATTTTTGTACATATCTGATTTTTGTCGGAATAACCGCTATTTTTGCCATTTTTTCCCATATCTGAGTCTTGTCGGAAAAATCCGTTATTTTGCAATTTTTGGTCATATCTGATTTTTGTCGGAATAACCGCTATTTTTGCCATTTTTTCCCATATCTGATTCTTGTCGGAAAAATCCGCTATTTTGTCATTTTTGTACATATCTGATTTTCGTCGAAAAATCCGTTATTTTGCCATTATTGGACATATCTGATTGTTGTCGAAAAAATCCGTTATTTTGTCATTTTTTTACATATCTGATTTTCGTCAAAAAATCCGTTATTTTGCAATTTTTGGACATATCTGATTTTTGTCGGAATAACCGCTATTTTTGCCATTTTTGCCCATATCTGATTCTTGTCGAAAAAATCCGTTATTTTGTCATTTTTGTGCATATCTGATTTTTGTCGAAAAATCCGTTATTATATTTGCCATTATTGGACATATCTGATTGTTGTCGAAAAAATTCGTTATTTTGTGATTTTTGAACGTAATTGATTTTCGTTGAAAAATCCGTTATTATATAATTTTTAGATACATTTTTGATTTTGTCTAATTTTCGTCGAAAAATCCGTTATTTTGCCATTATTGGACATATCTGATTGTTGTCGAAAAAATCCGTTATTTTGTCATTTTTTACATATCTGATTTTCGTCAAAAAATCCGTTATTTTGCAATTTTTGGACATATATGATTTTTCTCGGAATAACCGCTATTTTTGCCATTTTTTCCCATATCTGATTCTTGTCGGAAAAATCTGTTATTTTGTCATTTTTGTACATATCTGATTTTTGTCGGAATAACCGCTATTTTTTGCCATTTTTTCCCATATCTTATTCTTGTCGGAAAAATACGTTATTTTGTCATTTTTGTACATTTCTGATTTTCGGCGAAAAATCCGCTATTTTGCCATTATTGGACATATCTGATTGTTGTCGAAAAAATCCGTTATTTTGTCATTTTTGTACATATCTGATTTTCGTCAACAAATCCGTTATTTTTGCCATTTTTGCACAGATCTGATTTTCGTCGAAAAATTCGTTATTTTGTCATTTTTGGACATATCAGATTTTTGTCGGAATAACCGCTATTTTTGCCATTTTTTCCGATATCTGATTCTTGTCGGGAAAATCCGTTATTTTGTCATTTTTGTACATATCTGATTTTCGGCGAAAAATCCGTTATTTTGTCATTATTGGACATATCTGAATTTTGTCGGAATAACCGCTATTTTTGCCATTTTTCCCATATCTGATTCTTGTCGAAAAAATCCGTTATTTTGCAATCTTTGGACATATCTGAATTTTGTCGGAATAACCGCTATTTTTGCAATTTTTCCCATATGTGATTCTTGTCGAAAAATCCGTTATTTTGTCATTTTTGTACATATCTGATTTTCGTCGAAAATTCCGTTATTTTGTTATTTTTGGACATATCTGATTTTTGTCGGAATAACCGCTATTTTTGCCATTTTTTCCCATATCTGTTTCTTGTCGGAAAAATACGTTACTTTGCCATTTTTGTACATATCTGATTTTCGGAGAAAAATCCGTTATTTTCTTATTTTTGTACATATCTGATTTTTGTCGGAATAACCGCTATTTTTGCCATTTTTTCCCATATCTGAGTCTTGTCGGAAAAATACGTTATTTTGTCATTTTTGTACATATCTGATTTTTGTCGGAATAATTGCTATTTTTGCCATTTTTTCCCATATTTGATTCTTGTCGGAAAAATCCGCTATTTTGTCATTTTTGTACATATCTGATTATCGTCGAAAAATCCGTTATTTTGCAATTATTGGACATATCTGATTGTTGTCGAAAAAATCCGTTATTTTGTCATTTTTGTACATATCTGATTTTCGTCGAAAAATCCGTTATTTTGAAATTTTTGGACATATCTGATTTTTGTCGGAATAATTGCTATTTTTGCCATTCTGATTGTTGTCGAAAAATCCGTTATTTTGTCATTTTTTTACATATCTGATTTTCGTCAAAAAATCCGTTATTTTGCAATTTTTGGACATATCTGTTTTTTGTCGGAATAACCGCTATTTTTGCCCCATATCTGATTCTTGTCGGAAAAATCCGTTATTTTGTCATTTTTGTACATATCTGATTTTTGTCGAAAAATCCGTTATTTTGCCATTATTGGACATATCTGATTGTTGTCGAAAAAATCCGTTATTTTGTCATTTTTTTACATATCTCATTTTCGTCAAAAAAATGCGTTATTTTGCAATTTTTGGTCATATCTGATTGTTGTAGAAAAAATTCGTTATTTTGTGATTTTTGAACGTAATTGATTTTCGTTGAAAAATCCGTTATTATATAATTTTTGGATATATTTTTGATTTTGTCTGATTTTCGTCGAAAAATCCGTTATTTTGCCATTATTGGACATATCTGATTGTTGTCGAAAAAATCCGTTATTTTGTCATTTTTTACATATCTGATTTTCGTCAAAAAATCCGTTATTTTGCAATTTTTGGACATATCTGATTTTTCTCGGAATAACCGCTATTTTTGCCATTTTTTCCCATATCTGATTCTTGTCGGAAAAATCTGATATTTTGTAATTTTTGTACATATCTGATTTTTGTCGGGATAACCGCTATTTTTGCCATTTTTTCCCATATCTTATTCTTGTCGGAAAAATACGTTATTTTGTCATTTTTGTACATTTCTGATTTTCGGCGAAAAATCCGCTATTTTACAATTTTTGGACATATCTGATTTTTGTCGGAATAACCGCTATTTTTGCCATTTTTTCCCATATCTGATTCTTGGCGGAAAAATCCGTTATTTTGTCATTTTTGTACATATCTGATTTTCGGAGAAAAATCCGTTATTTTGAAATTTTTTTACATATCTGATTTTTGTCGGTATAACCTCTATTTTTGCTATTTTTTCCCATATCTGATTCTTGTCGGATAAATCCGTTATTTTGTCATTTTTGTACATATCTGATTTTTGTCGGAATAACCGCTATTTTTGCCATTTTTTCCCTTATCTGAGTCTTGTCGGAAAAATACGTTATTTTGTCATTTTTGTACATATCTGATTTTTGTCGGAATAATTGCTATTTTTGCCATTTTTTCCCATATCTGTTTCTTGTCGGAAAAATCCGCAATTTTGTCATTTTTGTACATATCTGATTTTCGTCGAAAAATCCGTTATTTTGCCATTATTGGACATATCTGATTGTTGTCGAAAAAATCCGTTATTTTGTCATTTTTTTTACATATCTGATTTTCGTCAAAAAATCCGTTATTTTGCAATTTTTGGACATATCTGATATTTATCGGAATAACCGCTACTTTTGCCTTTTTTCCCATATCTGAGTCTTGTCGGAAAAATACGTTATTTTGTCATTTTTGTACATATCTGATTTTCGTCGAAAAATCCGTTATTTTGCCATTATTGGACATATCTGATTGTTGTCGAAAAAATCCGTTATTTTGTCATTTTTTTACATATCTGATTTTCGTCAAAAAATCCGTTATTTTGCAATTTTTGGACATATCTGATTTTTGTCGGAATAACCGCTATTTTTGCCATTTTTGCCCATATCTGATTCTGGTCGGAAAAATCCGTTATTTTGTCATTTTTGTACATATCTGATTTTCGTCAAAAAATCCGTTATTTTGCAATTTTTGGACATATCTGATTTTTGTCGGAATAACCGCTATTTTTGCCATTTTTGCCCATATCTGATTCTTGTCGGAAAAATCCGTTATTTTGTCATTTTTGTACATATCTGATTTTCGTCGAAAAATCCGTTATTTTGCCATTATTGGACATATCTGATTGTTGTCGAAAAAATCCGTTATTTTGTCATTTTTTTACATATCTGATTCTTGTCGGAAAAATCTGTTATTTTGTCATTTTTGTACATATCTGATTTTTGTCGGAAAAATCCGTTATTTTGCCATTTTTGGACATATCTGATTCTTGTCGGAAAAATCCGTTATTTTGCAATTTTTGGACATATCTGATTTTTGTCGGAATAACCGCTATTTTTGCCATTTTTGCCCATTTCTGATTGTTGTCGAAAAAATCCATTATTTTGTCATTTTTTACATATCTGATTTTCGTCAAAAAATCCGTTATTTTGCAATTGTTGGACATATCTGATTTTTCTCGGAATAACCGCTATTTTTGCCATTTTTTCCCATATCTGATTCTTGTCGGAAAAATCTGTTATTTTGTCATTTTTGTACATATCTGATTTTTGTCGGAATAACCGCTATTTTTGCCATTTTTTCCCTTATCTGAGTCTTGTCGGAAAAATACGTTATTTTGTCATGTTTGTACATATCTGATTTTTGTCGGAATAATTGCTATTTTTGCCATTTTTTCCCATATCTGTTTTTGTCGGAAAAATCCGCAATTTTGTCATTTTTGTACATATCTGATTTTCGTCGAAAAATCCGTTATTTTGCCATTATTGGACATATCTGATTGTTGTCGAAAAAATCCGTTATTTTGTCATTTTTTTACATATCTGATTTTCGTCAAAAAATCCGTTATTTTGCAATTTTTGGACATATCTGATATTTATCGGAATAACCGCTACTTTTGCCTTTTTTTCCCATATCTGAGTCTTGTCGGAAAAATACGTTATTTTGTCATTTTTGTACATATCTGATTTTCGTCGAAAAATCCGTTATTTTGCCATTATTGGACATATCTGATTGTTGTCGAAAAAATCCGTTATTTTGTCATTTTTTTACATATCTGATTTTCGTCAAAAAATCCGTTATTTTGCAATTTTTGGACATATCTGATTTTTGTCGGAATAACCGCTATTTTTGCCATTTTTTGCCCATATCTGATTCTGGTCGGAAAAATCCGTTATTTTGTCATTTTTGTACATATCTGATTTTCGTCAAAAAATCCGTTATTTTGCAATTTTTGGACATATCTGATTTTTGTCGGAATAACCGCTATTTTTGCCATTTTTGCCCATATCTGATTCTTGTCGGAAAAATCCGTTATTTTGTCATTTTTGTACATATCTGATTTTCGTCGAAAAATCCGTTATTTTGCCATTATTGGACATATCTGATTGTTGTCGAAAAAATCCGTTATTTTGTCATTTTTTTACATATCTGATTCTTGTCGGAAAAATCTGTTATTTTGTCATTTTTGTACATATCTGATTTTTGTCGGAAAATCCGTTATTTTGCCATTTTTGGACATATCTGATTCTTGTCGGAAAAATCCGTTATTTTGCAATTTTTGGACATATCTGATTTTTGTCGGAATAACCGCTATTTTTGCCATTTTTGCCCATTTCTGATTGTTGTCGAAAAAATCCATTATTTTGTCATTTTTTACATATCTGATTTTCGTCAAAAAATCCGTTATTTTGCAATTGTTGGACATATCTGATTTTTGTCGGAATAACCGCTATTTTTGCCATTTTTTCCCATATCTGATTCTTGTCGGAAAAATCTGTTATTTTGTCATTTTTGTACATATCTGATTTTTGTCGGAATAACCGCTATTTTTGCCATTTTTTCCCATATCTTATTCTTGTCGGAAAAATACGTTATTTTGTCATTTTTGTACATTTCTGATTTTCGGCAAAAAAATCCGCTATTTTACAATTTTTGGACATATCTGATTTTTGTCGGAATAACCGCTATTTTTGCCATTTTTTTCCCATATCTGATTCTTGTCGAAAAAATCCGTTATTTTGTGATTTTTGAACGTATCTGATTTTCGTTGAAAAATCCGTTAATTTGTAATTTTTGGATATATTTTATTTTTGTCCGAATAACCGCTATTTTTGCCATTTTTGCACAAATCTAATTTTCGTCGAAAAATTCGTTATTATGTCATTTTTTGACATTTCGGATTTTTGTCGAGAAATCCGTTATATTGTCATTTTTGGACATATCTGATTTTCGTCGAAAAATTGGTTATTTTGCCATTTTTGCACAAATCTGATTTTCGTCGAAAAATCCGTTATTTTGTTATTTTTGGACATATCTGAATTTTTGTCGGAATAACCGCTATTTTTGCCATTTTTGCCCATATCTGATTCTTGTCGGAAAAATCCGTTATTTTGTCATTTTTGTACATATCTGATTTTCGTCGAAAAATCCGTTATTTTGCCATTATTGGACATATCTGATTGTTGTCGAAAAAATCCGTTATTTTGTCATTTTTTTACATATCTGATTCTTGTCGGAAAAATACGTTATTTTGTGATTTTTGTTTATATCTGATTTTCGGCGAAAAATCCGTTATTTTGAAATTTTTGGACATATCTGATTTTTGTCGGAATAACCGTTATTTTTGCCATTTTTTCCCATATCTGATTCTTGTCGGAAAAATCCGTTATTTTGTCATTTTTGTATATATCTGATTTTTGTCGGAATAACCGCTATTTTTGCCATTTTTTCCCATATCTGAGTCTTGTCGGAAAAATACGTTATTTTGTCATTTTTGTACATATCTGATTTTCGGCGAAAAATCCGTTATTTTGCAATTTTTGGACATATCTGATTTTTGTCGGAAAAATCCCTTATTTTGTCATTTTTGTACATATCTGATTTTTGTCGGAATAACCGCTATTTTTGCCATTTTTTCCCATATGTGATTCTTGTCGAAAAATCCGTTATTTTGTCATTTTTGTACATATCTGATTTTCGTCGAAAAATCCGTTAATTTGTAATTTTTGGATATATTTTATTTTTGTCGGAATAACCGCTATTTTTGCCATTTTTGCACATATCTAATTTTCGTCGAAAAATTCATTATTTCGACATTTTTGGACATATCGGATTTTTGCCGAAAAATCCGTTATTTTGTCATTTTTGGACATATCTGATTTTTGTCGGAATAACCGCTATTCTTGCCATTTTTTCCCATATCTGTTTCTTGTCGGAAAAATACGTTATTTTGTGATTTTTTGTACATATCTGATTTTCGGGGAAAAATCCGTTATTTTGAAATTTTTGGACATATCTGATTTTTGTCGGAATAACCGCTATTTTTGCCATTTTTTCCCATATCTGATTCTTGGCGGAAAAATCCGTTATATTTGTCATTTTTGTACATATCTGATTTTTGTCGGAATAACCGCTATTTTTGCCATTTTTTCCATATGTGATTCTTTTCGAAAAATCCGTTATTTTGTCATTTTTGTACATATCTGATTTTCGTCGAAAAATCCGTTATTTTGTAATTTTTTGATATATTTTATTTTTTGTCGGAATAACCGCTATTTTTGCCATTTTTTGCACATATCTGATTTTCGTCGAAAAATCCGTTATTTTGCCATTACTGGACATATCTGATTTTTGTCGGAATAATTGCTATTTTTTCCATTTTTTTCCATATCTGATTCTTGTCGGAAAAATCTGTTATTTTGTCATTTTTGTACATATCTGATTTTTGTCGGAATAACCGCTATTTTTGCCATTTTTTCCCATATCTGAGTCTTGTCGGAAAAATACGTTATTTTGTCATTTTTGTACATATCTGAATTTTGTCGGAATAACCGCTATTTTTGCCATTTTCCCCATATGTGATTCTTGTCGAAAAATCCGTTATTTTGTCATTTTTGTACATATCTGATTTTCGTCGAAAAATCCGTTATTTTGCCATTACTGGACATATCTGATTGTTGTCGAAAAAATTCGTTATTTTGTGATTTTTGAACGTATCTGATTTTCGTTCGGAAAATCCGTTAATTTGTAGTTTTTGGATATATTTTATTTTTGTCGGAATAACCGCTATTTTTGCCATTTTTGCACATATCTAATTTTCGTCGAAAAATTCGTTATTTTGCCATTTTTGGACATATCTGATTTTTGTCGAAAAATCCGTTATTTTGTCCTTTTTGGACATATCTGATTTTCGTCGAAAAATTCGTTATTTTGCCATTTTTGCACAATTCTGATTTTCGTCGAAAAATCCGTTATTTTGTTATTTTTGGACATATCTGATTTTTTGTCGGAATAACCGCTATTTTTGCCATTTTTTCCCATATCTGATTCTCGTCGGAAAAATCCGTTATTTTGTCATTTTTTGTACATATCTGATTTTTGTCGGAAAAACCGCTATTTTGCCATTTTTTCCCATATCTTATTCTTGTCGGAAAAATACGTTATTTTGTCATTTTTGTACATTTCTGATTTTCGGCAAAAAATCCGCTATTTTGCAATTTTTGGACATATCTGATTTTTGTCGGAATAACCGCTATTTTTGCCATTTTTTCCCATATCTGATTCTTGGCGGAAAAATCCGTTATTTTGTCATTTTTGTACATATCTGAATTTTGTCGAAAAATCCGTTATTTTGCCATTACTGGACATATCTGATTGTTGTCGAAAAAATCCGTTATTTTGTGATTTTTGAACGTATCTGATTTTCGTTGAAAAATCCGTTAATTTGTAATTTTTGGATATATTTTATTTTTGTCCGAATAACCGCTATTTTTGCACATATCTAATTTTCGTCGAAAAATTAGTTATTATGTCATTTTTGACATATCGGATTTTTGTCGAGAAATCCGTTATATTGTCATTTTTGGACATATCTGATTTTCGTCGAAAAATTCGTTATTTTGCCATTTTTGCACAAATCTGATTTTCGTCGAAAAATCCGTCATTTTGAAATTTTTGGACATATCTGATTTTTGTCGGAATAACCGTTATTTTTGCCATTTTTTCCCATATCTGATTCTTGTCGGAAAAATCCGTTATTTTGTCATTTTTGTATATATCTGATTTTTGTAGGAATAACCGCTATTTTTGCCATTTTTTCCCATATCTGAGTCTTGTCGGAAAAATCCGTTATTTTGTCATTTTTGTACATATCTGATTTTCGGCGAAAAATCCGTTATTTTAAAAATTTTTGGACATATCTGATTTTTGTCGGAATAACCGTTATTTTTGGCATTTTTTCCCATATCTGATTCTTGTCGGGAAAATCCGTTATTTTGTCATTTTTGTACATATCTGATTTTCGTCGAAAAATCCGTTATTTTGCCAAATTGCAGAAATCTGATTTTCGTTGAAAAAACCGTTATTATGTAATTTTTGGATATATTTTTGATTTTTTGTCGGAATAACATCTATTTTTGCCATTTTTGCGCATATCTAATTTTCGTCGAAAAATTCGTTATTTTGTCATTTTTGGACATATCTGATTTTTGTCGGAATAACCACTATTTTGCCATTTTTCCCATATCTGATTCTTGTCGAAAAAATACGTTATTTTGTCATTTTTGTACATATCTGATTTTCGGCGAAAAATCCGTTATTTTGCCATTATTGGACATATCTGATTGTTGTCGAAAAAATCCGTTATTTTGTCATTTTTTTACATATCTGATTTTCGTCAAAAAATCCGTTATTTTGCAATTTTTGGACATATCTGAATTTTGTCGGAATAACCGCTATTTTTGCAATTTTTCCCATATGTGATTCTTGTCGAAAAATCCGTTATTTTGTCATTTTTGTACATATCTGATTTTCGTCGAAAATTCCGTTATTTTGTTATTTTTGGACATATCTGATTTTTGTCGGAATAACCGCTATTTTTGCCATTTTTTCCCATATCTTATTCTTGTCGGAAAAATACGTTATTTTGTCATTTTTGTACATTTCTGATTTTCGGCGAAAAATCCGCTATTTTACAATTTTTGGACGTATCTAATTTTTGTCGGAATAACCGCTATTTTTGCCATTTTTTCCTATATCTGATTCTTGTTGGGATTTTCGTCGAAAAATCAGTTATTTTGCCATTATTGGACATATCTGATTGTTGTCGAAAAAACCGTTATTTTGTCATTTTTGTCCATTTCTGATTTTCGGCGAAAAATCCGTTATTTTTGCAATTTTTTGGACATATCTGATTTTTGTCGGACTAATTGCTGTTTTTGCCATTTTTTTCCCATATCTGATTTCTTGTCGGAAAAATCCGTTATTTTGTCATTTTTGTACATATCTGATTTTCGTCGAAAAATCCGTTATTTTGCCATTATTGGACATATCTGATTGTTGTCGAAAATATCCGTTATTCTGTCATTTTTTTACATATCTGATTTTCGTCAAAAAAATCCGTTATTTTGCAATTTTTGGACATATCTGATTTTTGTCGGAATAACCGCTATTTTTGCCATTTTTGCCCATATCTGTTTCTTGTCGGAAAAATCCGTTATTTTGTCATTTTTTTACATATCTGATTTTTGTCGAAAAATCCGTTATTTTGCCATTATTGGACATATCTGAATGTTGTCGAAAAAATCCGTTATTTTGTCATTTTTGCACATATCTGATTTTCGGCGAAAAATCCGTTATTTTGCAAATTTTTGACATATCCGATTTTTGTCGGAATAACCTCTATTTTTTGATTTTTTCCCATATCTGGTTCTTGTCGGAAAAATACGTTATTTTGCCATTTTTGCACAAATCTGATTTTCGTCGAAAAATCCGTTATTTTGTTATTTTTGGACATATCTTATTTTTGTCGGAATAACCGCTATTTTTGCCATTTTTCCCATATCTGTTTCTTGTCGGAAAAATACGTTATTTTGCCATTTTTGTACATATCTGATTTTCGGCGAAAAATCCGTTATTTTACAATTTTGGACATATCTGATTGTTGTCGAAAAAATCCGTTATTTTGTGATTTTTGAACGTAATGTGATTTTCGTTGAAAATTCCGTTATTATATAAATTTTGGATATATTTTTGATTTTTGTCTGATTTTCGTCGAAAAATCCGTTATTTTGCCATTATTGGACATATCTGATTGTTGTCGAAAAATCGGTTATTTTGTCATTTTTTTACATATCTCATTTTCGTCAAAAAATCCGTTATTTTGCAATTTTTTGACATATCTGATTTTTGTCGTTATAACCGCTATTTTTGCCATTTTTTCCCATATCTGATTCTTGTCGGAAAAATACGTTATTTTGTCATTTTTGTACATATCTGATTTTCTGCGAAAAATCCACTATTTTACAATTTTTGGACATATCTGATTTTTGTCGGAATAACCGCTATTTTCGCCATTTTTTCCCATATCTGATTCTTGCCGGAAAAATCCGTTATTTTGTCATTTTTGTACATACCTGATTTTTGTCGGAATAACCGCTATTTTTGCCATTTTTTCCCATATGTGATTCTTGTCGAAAAATCCGTTATTTTGTCATTTTTGTACATATCTGATTTTCGTCGAAAAATCCGTTATTTTGCCATTACTGAACATATCTGATTGTTGTCGAAAAAATCCGTTATTTTGTGATTTTTGAACATATCTGATTTTCGTCGAAAAATTCGTTATTTTGCCATTTTTGGACATATCTGATTTTTGTCGGAATAACCGCTATTCTTGCCATTTTTCCCCATATCTAATTTTTCGTCGAAAAATTCGTTATTTTGTCAATTTTTGGACATATCTGATTTTTGTCGGAATAACCGCTATTTTTGCAATTTTTTCCATATCTGATTCTTGTCGGAAGAATCCGATATTTTGTCATTTTTGTATATATCTGATTTTTGACGGAATAACCGCTATTTTTGCCATTTTTTTCCCATATCTGATTCTTGTTGGGAAAATCGGTTATTTTGTCATTTTTGCGCAAATCTGATTTTCGTCGAAAAATCCGTAATTTTGTCATTTTTGTACATATCTGATTTTCGTCGAAAAAACCAGTTATTTTGCCATTATTGGACATATCTGATTGTTGTCGAAAAATCCGTTATTTTGTCATTTTTGTACATATCTGATTTTCGGCGAAAAATCCGTTATTTTGCAATTTTTGGACATATCTGATTTTTTGTCGGAATAATTGCTATTTTTGCCATTTTTTCCCATATCTGTTTCTTGTCGGAAAAATCCGTTATTTTGTCATTTTTGTACATATCTGATTTTCGGCGAAAAAACCGTTATTTTGCCATTATTGGACATATCTGATTGTTGTCGAAAAAATCCGTTATTCTGTCATTTTTTTACATATCTGATTTTCGTCAAAAAATCCGTTATTTTGCAATTTTTGGACATATCTGATTTTTGTCGGAATAACCGCTATTTTTGCCATTTTTGCCCATATCTGTTTCTTGTCGGAAAAATCCGTTATTTTGTCATTTTTTTACATATCTGATTTTTGTCGAAAAATCCGTTATTTTGCCATTATTGGACATATCTGAATGTTGTCGAAAAAAATCCGTTATTTTGTCATTTTTGCGCATATCTGATTTTCGGCGAAAAAATCCGTTATTTTGCAAATTTTTGGACATATCCGATTTTTGTCGGAATAACCGCTATTTTTACAATTTTTTCCCATATGTGGTTCTTGTCGAAAAATACGTTATTTTGCCATTTTTGCACAAATCTGATATTCGTCGAAAAATCCGTTATTTTGTTATTTTTGGACATATCTGATTTTTGTCGGAATAACCGCTATTTTTGCCATTTTTTTCCCATATCTGTTTCTTGTCGGAAAAATCCGTTATTTTGCCATTTTTGTACATATCTGATTTTTGGCGAACAATCCGTTATATTGAAATTTTTGGACATATCTGATTTTTGTCGGAATAACCGCTATTTTTGCCATTTTTTCCCATATCTGATTCTTGCCGGAAAAATCCGTTAATTTGTTATTTTTGGACATATCTTATTTTTGTCGGAATAACCGCTATTTTTGCCATTTTTTCCCATATCTGTTTCTTGTCGGAAAAATACGTTATTTTGCCATTTTTGTACATATCTGATTTTCGGCGAAAAATCCGTTATTTTACAATTTTGGACATATCTGATTGTTGTCGAAAAAATCCGTTATTTTGTGATTTTTGAACGTAATCTGATTTTCGTTGAAAATTCCGTTATTATATAAATTTTGGATATATTTTTGATTTTGTCTGATTTTCGTCGAAAAATCCGTTATTTTGCCATTATTGGACATATCTGATTGTTGTCGAAAAAATCGGTTATTTTGTCATTTTTTACATATCTCATTTTCGTCAAAAAATCCGTTATTTTGCAATTTTTGGACATATCTGATTTTTGTCGGAATAACCGCTATTTTTGCCATTTTTTCCCATATCTGATTCTTGTCGGAAAAATCTGTTATTTTGTCATTTTTGTACATATCTGATTTTTGTCGGAATAACCGCTATTTTTGCCATTTTTCCCATATCTGATTCTTGTCGGAAAAATCCGTTATTTTGTCATATTTGTACATATCTGATTTTCTGCGAAAAATCCACTATTTTACAATTTTTGGACATATCTGATTTTTGTCGGAATAACCGCTATTTTTGCCATTTTTTCCCATATCTGATTCTTGGCGGAAAAATCCGTTATTTTGTCATTTTTGTACATACCTGAATTTTGTCGGAATAACCGCTATTTTTGCCATTTTTCCCATATGTGATTCTTGTCGAAAAATCCGTTATTTTGTCATTTTTGTACATATCTGATTTTCGTCGAAAAATCCGTTATTTTGCCATTACTGGACATATCTGATTGTTGTCGAAAAAATCCGTTATTTTGTGATTTTTGAACATATCTGATTTTCGTCGAAAAATTCGTTATTTTGCCATTTTTGGACATATCTGATTTTTGTCGGAATAACCGCTATTTTTGCCATTTTTGCACATATCTAATTTTCGTCGAGAAATTCGTTATTTTGTCATTTTTGGACATATCGGATTTTTGTCGAGAAATCCGTTATATTGTCATTTTTGGACATATCTGATTTTTGTCGAAAAATCCGTTATATTGTCATTTTTGGACATATCTGATTTTCGTCGAAAAATTCGTTATTTTGCCATTTTTGCACAAATCTGATTTTCGTCGAAAAATCCGTTATTTTGTTATTTTTGGACATATCTGATTTTTGTCGGAATAACCGCTATTCTTGCCATTTTTTCCCATAACTGTTTCTTGTCGGAAAAATACGAAATACGAAAAATCCGTTATATTGAAATTTTTGGACATATCTGATTTTTGTCGGAATAACCGTTATTTTTGCCATTTTTCCCATATCTGATTCTTGTCGGAAAAATCCGTTATTTTGTCATTTTTGTATATATCTGATTTTTGTCGGAATAACTGTTATTTTTGCCATTTTTTCCCATATCTGTTTCTTGTCGGAAAAATCCGTTATTTTGTCATTTTTGTACATATCTGATTTTTGTCGAAAAATCCGTTATTTTGCCATTATTGGACATATCTGATTGTTGTCGAAAAAATCCGTTATTTTGTCATTTTTGTACATATCTGATTTTCATCAAAAAATCCGTTATTTTGCCATTTTTGCACAAATCTGATTTTCGTCGAAAAATTCGTTATTTTGTCATTTTTGGTACATATCTGATTTTTGTCGGAATACCCGCTATTTTTGCCATTTTTTCCGATATCTGATTCTTGTCGGAAAAATACGTTATTTTGCCATTTTTGTACATATCTGATTTTCGGCGAAAAATCCGTTATATTGAAATTTTTGGACATATCTGATTTTTGTCGGAATAACCGTTATTTTTGCCATTTTTCCCATATCTTTTTCTTGTCGGAAAAATACGTTATTTTGCCATTTTTGTACATATCTGATTTTCGGCGAAAAATCCGTTATTTTACAATTTTGGACATATCTGATTGTTGTCGAAAAAATCCGTTATTTTGTGATTTTTGAACGTAATTGATTTTCGTTGAAAATTCCGTTATTATATAAATTTTGGATATATTTTTGATTTTGTCTGATTTTCGTCGAAAAATCCGTTATTTTGCCATTATTGGACATATCTGATTGTTGTCGAAAAAATCGGTTATTTTGTCATTTTTTACATATCTCATTTTCGTCAAAAAATCCGTTATTTTGCAATTTTTTGACATATCTGATTTTTGTCGGAATAACCGTTATTTTTGCCATTTTTTCCCATATCTGATTCTTGTCGGAAAAATCCGTTATTTTGTCATTTTTGTATATATCTGATTTTTGTCGGAATAACTGTTATTTTTGCCATTTTTTCCCATATCTGTTTCTTGTCGGAAAAATCCGTTATTTTGTCATTTTTGTACATATCTGATTTTCATCAAAAAATACGTTATTTTGCCATTTTTGCACAAATCTGATTTTCGTTGAAAAAACCGTTATTTTGTCATTTTTGTACATACCTGAATTTTGTCGGAATAACCGCTATTTTTGCCATTTTTCCCATATGTGATTCTTGTCGAAAAATCCGTTATTTTGTCATTTTTGTACATATCTGATTTTCGTCGAAAAATCCGTTATTTTGCCATTACTGAACATATCTGATTGTTGTCGAAAAAAATCCGTTATTTTGTGATTTTTGAACATATCTGATTTTCGTCGAAAAATTCGTTATTTTGCCATTTTTGGACATATCTGATTTTTGTCGGAATAACCGCTATTCTTGCCATTTTTGCACATATCTAATTTTCGTCGAAAAATTCGTTATTTTGCAATTTTTGGACATATCTGATTTTTGTCGGAATAACCGCTATTTTTGCAATTTTTTCCATATCTGATTCTTGTCGGAAGAATCCGATATTTTGTCATTTTTATATATATCTGATTTTTGACGGAATAACCGCTATTTTTGCCATTTTTTCCCATATCTGATTCTTGTTGGGAAAATCGGTTATTTTGTCATTATTGCGCAAATCTGATTTTCGTCGAAAAATCCGTAATTTTGTCATTTTTGTACATATCTGATTTTCGTCGAAAAATCAGTTATTTTGCCATTATTGGACATATCTGATTGTTGTCGAAAAATCCGTTATTTTGTCATTTTTGTACATATCTGATTTTCGGCGAAAAATCCGTTATTTTGCAATTTTTGGACATATCTGATTTTTGTCGGAATAATTGCTATTTTTGCCATTTTTTCCCATATCTGTTTCTTGTCGGAAAAATCCGTTATTTTGTCATTTTTGTACATATCTGATTTTCGGCGAAAAATCCGTTATTTTGCCATTATTGGACATATCTGATTGTTGTCGAAAAAATCCGTTATTCTGTCATTTTTTTACATATCTGATTTTCGTCAAAAAATCCGTTATTTTGCAATTTTTGGACATATCTGATTTTTGTCGGAATAACCGCTATTTTTGCCATTTTTGCCCATATCTGTTTCTTGTCGGAAAAATCCGTTATTTTGTCATTTTTTACATATCTGATTTTTGTCGAAAAATCCGTTATTTTGCCATTATTGGACATATCTGAATGTTGTCGAAAAAATCCGTTATTTTGTCATTTTTGCACATATCTGATTTTCGGCGAAAAATCCGTTATTTTGCAAATTTTTGACATATCCAATTTTTGTCGGAATAACCGCTATTTTTACAATTTTTTCCCATATGTGGTTCTTGTCGAAAAATACGTTATTTTGCCATTTTTGCACAAATCTGATATTCGTCGAAAAATCCGTTATTTTGTTATTTTTGGACATATCTGATTTTTTGTCGGAATAACCGCTATTTTTGCCATTTTTTCCCATATCTGTTTCTTGTCGGAAAAATACGTTATTTTGCCATTTTTGTACATATCTGATTTTCGGCGAACAATCCGTTATTTTGCAAATTTTTGGACATATCTGATTTTTGTCGGAATAACCGCTATTTTTGCCATTTTTTCCCATATCTGATTCTTGCCGGAAAAATCCGTTATTTTGTTATTTTTGGACATATCTTATTTTTGTCGGAATAACCGCTATTTTTGCCATTTTTCCCATATCTGTTTCTTGTCGGAAAAATACGTTATTTTGCCATTTTTGTACATATCTGATTTTCGGCGAAAAATCCGTTATTTTACAATTTTGGACATATCTGATTGTTGTCGAAAAAATCCGTTATTTTGTGATTTTTGAACGTAATTGATTTTCGTTGAAAATTCCGTTATTATATAAATTTTGGATATATTTTTGATTTTGTCTGATTTTCGTCGAAAAATCCGTTATTTTGCCATTATTGGACATATCTGATTGTTGTCGAAAAAATCGGTTATTTTGTCATTTTTTACATATCTCATTTTCGTCAAAAAAATCCGTTATTTTGCAATTTTTGGACATATCTGATTTTTGTCGGAATAACCGCTATTTTTGCCATTTTTTCCCATATCTGATTCTTGTCGGAAAAATCTGTTATTTTGTCATTTTTGTACATATCTGATTTTTGTCGGAATAACCGCTATTTTTGCCATTTTTTCCCATATCTGATTCTTGTCGGAAAAATACGTTATTTTGTCATATTTGTACATATCTGATTTTCTGCGAAAAATCCACTATTTTACAATTTTTGGACATATCTGATTTTTGTCGGAATAACCGCTATTTTTGCCATTTTTTCCCATATCTGATTCTTGGCGGAAAAATCCGTTATTTTGTCATTTTTGTACATACCTGAATTTTGTCGGAATAACCGCTATTTTTGCCATTTTTCCCATATGTGATTCTTGTCGAAAAATCCGTTATTTTGTCATTTTTGTACATATCTGATTTTCGTCGAAAAATCCGTTATTTTGCCATTACTGGACATATCTGATTGTTGGCGAAAAAATCCGTTATTTTGTGATTTTTGAACATATCTGATTTTCGTCGAAAAATTCGTTATTTTGCCATTTTTGGACATATCTGATTTTTGTCGGAATAACCGCTATTCTTGCCATTTTTGCACATATCTAATTTTCGTCGAGAAATTCGTTATTTTGTCATTTTTGGACATATCGGATTTTTGTCGAGAAATCCGTTATATTGTCATTTTTGGACATATCTGATTTTTGTCGAAAAATCCGTTATATTGTCATTTTTGGACATATCTGATTTTCGTCGAAAAATTCGTTATTTTGCCATTTTTGCACAAATCTGATTTTCGTCGAAAAATCCGTTATTTTGTTATTTTTGGACATATCTGATTTTTGTCGGAATAACCGCTATTCTTGCCATTTTTCCCATAACTGTTTCTTGTCGGAAAAATACGTTATTTAGCCATTTTTGTACATATCTGATTTTCGGCGAAAAATCCGTTATATTGAAATTTTTGGACATATCTGATTTTTGTCGGAATAACCGTTATTTTTGCCATTTTTTCCCATATCTGATT
Organism: Drosophila funebris; assembly: GCA_018901825.1. Lineage (NCBI taxonomy): Eukaryota > Metazoa > Arthropoda > Insecta > Diptera > Drosophilidae > Drosophila > Drosophila funebris. Next base: position 1,699 of record JAEIFK010000065.1, on the reverse strand, counting down.
CTTGTCGGAAAAATCCGTTATTTTGTCATTTTTGTATATATCTGATTTTTGTCGGAATAACCGTTATTTTTGCCATTTTTTCCCATATCTGTTTCTTGTCGGAAAAATCCGTTATTTTGTCATTTTTGTACATATCTGATTTTTGTCGAAAAATCCGTTATTTTGCCATTATTGGACATATCTGATTGTTGTCGAAAAAATCCGTTATTTTGTCATTTTTGTACATATCTGATTTTCGTCGAAAAATTCGTTATTTTGCCATTTTTGGACATATCTGATTTTTGTCGGAATAACCGCTATTCTTGCCATTTTTGCACATATCTAATTTTCGTCGAGAAATTCGTTATTTTGTCATTTTTGGACATATCGGATTTTTGTCGAGAAATCCGTTATATTGTCATTTTTGGACATATCTGATTTTTGTCGAAAAATCCGTTATATTGTCATTTTTGGACATATCTGATTTTCGTCGAAAAATTCGTTATTTTGCCATTTTTGCACAAATCTGATTTTCGTCGAAAAATCCGTTATTTTGTTATTTTTGGACATATCTGATTTTTGTCGGAATAACCGCTATTCTTGCCATTTTTTCCCATAACTGTTTCTTGTCGGAAAAATACGTTATTTAGCCATTTTTGTACATATCTGATTTTCGGCGAAAAATCCGTTATATTGAAATTTTTGGACATATCTGATTTTTGTCGGAATAACCGTTATTTTTGCCATTTTTTCCCATATCTGATTCTTGTCGGAAAAATCCGTTATTTTGTCATTTTTGTATATATCTGATTTTTTGTCGGAATAACCGTTATTTTTGCCATTTTTTCCCATATCTGTTTCTTGTCGGAAAAATCCGTTATTTTGTCATTTTTGTACATATCTGATTTTTGTCGAAAAATCCGTTATTTTGCCATTATTGGACATATCTGATTGTTGTCGAAAAAATCCGTTATTTTGTCATTTTTGTACATATCTGATTTTCATCAAAAAATCCGTTATTTTGCCATTTTTGCACAAATCTGATTTTCGTCGAAAAATTCGTTATTTTGTCATTTTTGGACATATCTGATTTTTGTCGGAATACCCGCTATTTTTGCCATTTTTTCCGATATCTGATTCTTGTCGGGAAAATCCGTTATTTTGTCATTTTTGTACATATCTGATTTTCGTCGAAAAATCCGTTATTTTGCCATTTTTGCACAAATCTGATTTTCGTTGAAAAAACCGTTATTATGTAATTTTTGGATATATTTTTGATTTTTGTCGGAATAACCGCTATTTTTACAATTTTTTCCCATATCTGTGGTTCTTGTCGAAAAATCCGATATTTTGTCATTTTTGTACATATCTGATTTTTGTCGGAATAATTGCTATTTTTGCCATTCTGATTGTTGTCGAAAAAATCCGTTATTTTGTCATTTTTTTACATATCTGATTTTCGTCAAAAAATCCGTTATTTTGCAATTTTTGGACATATCTGTTTTTTGTCGGAATAACCGCTATTTTTGCCATTTTTGCCCATATCTGATTCTTGTCGGAAAAATCCGTTATTTTGTCATTTTTGTACATATCTGATTTTTGTCGAAAAATACGTTATTTTGCCATTATTGGACATATCTGATTGTTGTCGAAAAAATCCGTTATTTTGTCATTTTTTTACATATCTCATTTTCGTCAACAAAATGATTTATTTTGCAAT
>JAEIFK010000654.1:0-10939 GCA_018901825.1 Drosophila funebris | reverse complement strand
ATCGCGATTGAACCATAAACAAAGGAGATTTTAAGGAATGAATGACCAACAAATTCATAAGGGCTGAGCAGCATTAGAGCAACAACAACAGCAAGAATCGCTACGAGTGCGCGGGTTCAAATCTCGCTGCTGACAATTTAAATTTGAGTTTTATTTTTCAATTATTAATTAAATGTTGTTATTAGACTCTGTACTTTAGAAAAGTACATAGTCTTCTAAGTTTGACGAAAGCGATTTGTGAGTAACAGGCAGAAGGAGTCATCTCCGACCCGAGCTAGAGTTACCAAATTTGGTGACAACATTCTCATAGTGTGCAGGCAGATCAAGTTTGTTTTAAATTTATGCCACGCCCACTTCCGCCCCCTCAATTCGAAAAAAACGTATTATAAGAGCTACAGACTTGCCACACTTGGCAGATTTGGTACACATAGAGTGTGCATGTGTGCGGACGCTTTCCAAAAAATTTCATCGCGATCGAACCATTAATTAATGAGATTTTAAGGAATGAATGACGAACAAATTCATAAGGGCTGAGCAGCATTAGAGCAACAACAACAGCAAGACTCGCTACGAGTGCGCGGGTTCAAATCTCGCTGCTGACAATTTAAATTTGAGTTTTATTTTTCAATTATTAATTAATTGTTGTTATTAGACTCTGTACTTTAGAAAAGTACATAGTCTTCTAAGTTTGACGAAAGCGATTTGTGCGTAACAGGCAGAAGGAGTCATCTCCGACCCTATAAAGTATATATATTCTTGATCAGCATCAACAGCCGAGACGATATAGCCATGTCCGTCTGTCCGTCTGTCCGTCCGTATGAACACCTAGATCTCAGAGACTATAAGAGCTAGAGTTACCAAATTTAATGACAACACTCTTATAGTGTGCAGGCAGATCAAGTTTGTTTTAGATTTTTGCCACGCCCACTTCCGCCCCCTCAATTCGAAAAAAGCGTATTATAAGAGCTACAGACTTGCCACGCTTGGCAGATTTGGTACACATAGAGTGTGCATGTGTGCGGACGCTTTCCAAAAATTTCATCGCGATTGAACCATAAACAAAGGAGATTTTAAGGAATGAATGACCAACAAATTCATAAGGGCTGAGCAGCATTAGAGCAACAACAACAGCAAGAATCGCTACGAGTGCGCGGGTTCAAATCTCGCTGCTGACAATTTAAATTTGAGTTTTATTTTTCAATTATTAATTAAATGTTGTTATTAGACTCTGTACTTTAGAAAAGTACATAGTCTTCTAAGTTTGACGAAAGCGATTTGTGAGTAACAGGCAGAAGGAGTCATCTCCGACCCGAGCTAGAGTTACCAAATTTGGTGACAACATTCTCATAGTGTGCAGGCAGATCAAGTTTGTTTTAAATTTATGCCACGCCCACTTCCGCCCCCTCAATTCGAAAAAAACGTATTATAAGAGCTACAGACTTGCCACACTTGGCAGATTTGGTACACATAGAGTGTGCATGTGTGCGGACGCTTTCCAAAAATTTCATCGCGATCGAACCATTAATTAATGAGATTTTAAGGAATGAATGACGAACAAATTCATAAGGGCTGAGCAGCATTAGAGCAACAACAACAGCAAGACTCGCTACGAGTGCGCGGGTTCAAATCTCGCTGCTGACAATTTAAATTTGAGTTTTATTTTTCAATTATTAATTAATTGTTGTTATTAGACTCTGTACTTTAGAAAAGTACATAGTCTTCTAAGTTTGACGAAAGCGATTTGTGCGTAACAGGCAGAAGGAGTCATCTCCGACCCTATAAAGTATATATATTCTTGATCAGCATCAACAGCCGAGACGATATAGCCATGTCCGTCTGTCCGTCTGTCCGTCCGTATGAACACCTAGATCTCAGAGACTATAAGAGCTAGAGTTACCAAATTTAATGACAACACTCTTATAGTGTGCAGGCAGATCAAGTTTGTTTTAGATTTTTGCCACGCCCACTTCCGCCCCCTCAATTCGAAAAAAGCGTATTATAAGAGCTACAGACTTGCCACACTTGGCAGATTTGGTACACATAGAGTGTGCATGTGTGCGGACGCTTTCCAAAAATTTCATCGCGATTGAACCATAAACAAAGGAGATTTTAAGGAATGAATGACCAACAAATTCATAAGGGCTGAGCAGCATTAGAGCAACAACAACAGCAAGAATCGCTACGAGTGCGCGGGTTCAAATCTCGCTGCTGACAATTTAAATTTGAGTTTTATTTTTCAATTATTAATTAAATGTTGTTATTAGACTCTGTACTTTAGAAAAGTACATAGTCTTCTAAGTTTGACGAAAGCGATTTGTGAGTAACAGGCAGAAGGAGTCATCTCCGACCCGAGCTAGAGTTACCAAATTTGGTGACAACATTCTCATAGTGTGCAGGTAGATCAAGTTTGTTTTAAATTTATGCCACGCCCACTTCCGCCCCCTCAATTCGAAAAAAACGTATTATAAGAGCTACAGACTTGCCACACTTGGCAGATTTGGTACACATAGAGTGTGCATGTGTGCGGACGCTTTCCAAAAATTTCATCGCGATCGAACCATTAATTAATGAGATTTTAAGGAATGAATGACGAACAAATTCATAAGGGCTGAGCAGCATTAGAGCAACAACAACAGCAAGACTCGCTACGAGTGCGCGGGTTCAAATCTCGCTGCTGACAATTTAAATTTGAGTTTTATTTTTCAATTATTAATTAATTGTTGTTATTAGACTCTGTACTTTAGAAAAGTACATAGTCTTCTAAGTTTGACGAAAGCGATTTGTGCGTAACAGGCAGAAGGAGTCATCTCCGACCCTATAAAGTATATATATTCTTGATCAGCATCAACAGCCGAGACGATATAGCCATGTCCGTCTGTCCGTCTGTCCGTCCGTATGAACACCTAGATCTCAGAGACTATAAGAGCTAGAGTTACCAAATTTAATGACAACACTCTTATAGTGTGCAGGCAGATCAAGTTTGTTTTAGATTTTTGCCACGCCCACTTCCGCCCCCTCAATTCGAAAAAAGCGTATTATAAGAGCTACAGACTTGCCACACTTGGCAGATTTGGTACACATAGAGTGTGCATGTGTGCGGACGCTTTCCAAAAATTTCATCGCGATCGAACCATAAACAAAGGAGATTTTAAGGAATGAATGACCAACAAATTCATAAGGGCTGAGCAGCATTAGAGCAACAACAACAGCAAGACTCGCTACGAGTGCGCGGGTTCAAATCTCGCTGCTGACAATTTAAATTTGAGTTTTATTTTTCAATTATTAATTAATTGTTGTTATTAGACTCTGTACTTTAGAAAAGTACATAGTCTTCTAAGTTTGACGAAAGCGATTTGTGAGTAACAGGCAGAAGGAGTCATCTCCGACCCTATAAAGATATATATTCTTGATCAGCATCAACAGCCGAGACGATATAGCCATGTCCGTCTGTCCGTCGTCCGTCCGTATGAACACCTAGATCTCAGAGACTATAAGAGCTAGAGTTACCAAATTTGGTGACAACACTCTTATAGTGTGCAGGCAGATCAAGTTTGTTTTAGATTTTTGCCACGCCCACTTCCGCCCCCCTCAATTCGAAAAAAAGCGTATTATAAGAGCTACAGACTTGCCACACTTGGCAGATTTGGTACACATAGAGTGTGCATGTGTGCGGACGCTTTCCAAAAATTTCATCGCGATCGAACCATTAATTAATGAGATTTTAAGGAATGAATGACGAACAAATTCATAAGGGCTGAGCAGCATTAGAGCAACAACAACAGCAAGACTCGCTACGAGTGCGCGGGTTCAAATCTCGCTGCTGACAATTTAAATTTGAGTTTTATTTTTCAATTATTAATTAATTGTTGTTATTAGACTCTGTACTTTAGAAAAGTACATAGTCTTCTAAGTTTGACGAAAGCGATTTGTGAGTAACAGGCAGAAGGAGTCATCTCCGACCCTATAAAGTATATATATTCTTGATCAGCATCAACAGCCGAGACGATATAGCCATGTCCGTCTGTCCGTCTGTCCGTCCGTATGAACACCTAGATCTCAGAGACTATAAGAGCTAGAGTTACCAAATTTAGTGACAACACTCTTATAGTGTGCAGGCAGATCAAGTTTGTTTTAGATTTTTGCCACGCCCACTTCCGCCCCCCTCAATTCGAAAAAAAGCGTATTATAAGAGCTACAGACTTGCCACGCTTGGCAGATTTGGTACACATAGAGTGTGCATGTGTGCGGACGCTTTCCAAAAATTTCATCGCGATCGAACCATAAACAAAGGAGATTTTAAGGAATGAATGACCAACAAATTCATAAGGGCTGAGCAGCATTAGAGCAACAACAACAGCAAGACTCGCTACGAGTGCGCGGGTTCAAATCTCGCTGCTGACAATTTAAATTTGAGTTTTATTTTTCAATTATTAATTAAATGTTGTTATTAGACTCTGTACTTTAGAAAAGTACATAGTCTTCTAAGTTTGACGAAAGCGATTTGTGAGTAACAGGCAGAAGGAGTCATCTCCGACCCGAGCTAGAGTTACCAAATTTGGTGACAACACTCTTATAGTGTGCAGGTAGATCAAGTTTGTTTTAAATTTTTGCCACGCCCACTTCCGCCCCCTCAATTCGAAAAAAACGTATTATAAGAGCTACAGACTTGCCACACTTATCAGATTTGGTAACATAGAGTGTGCATGTGTGCGGACGCTTTCCAAAAATTTCATCGCGATCGAACCATTAATCAATTCGAAAAAAACGTATTATAAGAGCTACAGACTTGCCACGCTTGGCAGATTTGGTACACATAGAGTGTGCATGTGTGCGGACGCTTTCCAAAAATTTCATCGCGATCGAACCATTAATTAATGAGATTTTAAGGAATGAATGACGAACAAATTCATAAGGGCTGAGCAGCATTAGAGCAACAAGAACAGCAAGACTCGCTACGAGTGCGCGGGTTCAAATCTCGCTGCTGACAATTTAAATTTGAGTTTTATTTTTCAATTATTAATTAATTGTTGTTATTAGACTCTATACTTTAGAAAAGTACATAGTCTTCTAAGTTTGACGAAAGCGATTTGTGAGTAACAGGCAGAAGGAGTCATCTCCGACCCTATAAAGAATATATATTCTTGATCAGCATCAACAGCCGAGACGATATAGCCATGTCCGTCTGTCCGTCTGTCCGTCCGTATGAACACCTAGATCTCAGAGACTATTAGAGCTAGAGTTACCAAATTTGGTGACAACACTCTTATAGTGTGCAGGCAGATCAAGTTTGTTTTAGATTTTTGCCACGCCCACTTCCGCCCCCTCAATTCGAAAAAAAGCGTATTATAAGAGCTACAGACTTGCCACACTTGGCAGATTTGGTACACATAGAGTGTGCATGTGTGCGGACGCTTTCCAAAAAATTTCATCGCGATCAACCATCGAAAAAACTAAAATCAAAACCGACACCATTAAATAATGAGAGATTTTAAGGAATGAATGACGAACAAATTCATAAGGGCTGAGCAGCATTAGAGCAACAACAACAGCAAGACTCGCTACGAGTGCGCGGGTTCAAATCTCGCTGCTGACAATTTAAATTTGAGTTTTATTTTTCAATTATTAATTAATTGTTGTTATTAGACTCTGTACTTTAGAAAAGTACATAGTCTTCTAAGTTTGACGAAAGCGATTTGTGAGTAACAGGCAGAAGGAGTCATCTCCGACCCTATAAAGTATATATATTCTTGATCAGCATCAACAGCCGAGACGATATAGCCATGTCCGTCTGTCCGTCTGTCCGTCCGTATGAACACCTAGATCTCAGAGACTATTAGAGCTAGAGTTACCAAATTTGGTGACAACACTCTTATAGTGTGCAGGCAGATCAAGTTTGTTTTAGATTTTTGCCACGCCCACTTCCGCCCCCTCAATTCGAAAAAAGCGTATTATAAGAGCTACAGACTTGCCACGCTTGGCAGATTTGGTACACATAGAGTGTGCATGTGTGCGGACGCTTTCCAAAAATTTCATCGCGATCGAACCATAAACAAAGGAGATTTTAAGGAATGAATGACCAACAAATTCATAAGGGCTGAGCAGCATTAGAGCAACAACAACAGCAAGAATCGCTACGAGTGCGCGGGTTCAAATCTCGCTGCTGACAATTTAAATTTGAGTTTTATTTTTCAATTATTAATTAAATGTTGTTATTAGACTCTGTACTTTAGAAAAGTACATAGTCTTCTAAGTTTGACGAAAGCGATTTGTGAGTAACAGGCAGAAGGAGTCATCTCCGACCCGAGCTAGAGTTACCAAATTTGGTGACAACACTCTTATAGTGTGCAGGTAGATCAAGTTTGTTTTAAATTTTTGCCACGCCCACTTCCCCCCCTCATTTCGAAAAACGATTATAAGAGCTAAGACTTGCCACACTTAAGATTGGACACATAGAGTGTGCATGTGTGCGGACGCTTTCAAAATTTCATCGCGATCGAACCAGCCCCCTCAATTCGAAAAAAACGTATTATAAGAGCTACAGACTTGCCACACTTGGCAGATTTGGTACACATAGAGTGTGCATGTGTGCGGACGCTTTCCAAAAATTTCATCGCGATCGAACCATTAATTAATGAGATTTTAAGGAATGAATGACGAACAAATTCATAAGGGCTGAGCAGCATTAGAGCAACAACAACAGCAAGACTCGCTACGAGTGCGCGGGTTCAAATCTCGCTGCTGACAATTTAAATTTGAGTTTTATTTTTCAATTATTAATTAATTGTTGTTATTAGACTCTGTACTTTAGAAAAGTACATAGTCTTCTAAGTTTGACGAAAGCGATTTGTGAGTAACAGGCAGAAGGAGTCATCTCCGACCCTATAAAGTATATATATTCTTGATCAGCATCAACAGCCGAGACGATATAGCCATGTCCGTCTGTCCGTCTGTCCGTCCGTATGAACACCTAGATCTCAGAGACTATTAGAGCTAGAGTTACCAAATTTGGTGACAACACTCTTATAGTGTGCAGGCAGATCAAGTTTGTTTTAGATTTTTGCCACGCCCACTTCCGCCCCCTCAATTCGAAAAAAAGCGTATTATAAGAGCTACAGACTTGCCACGCTTGGCAGATTTGGTACACATAGAGTGTGCATGTGTGCGGACGCTTTCCAAAAATTTCATCGCGATTGAACCATAAACAAAGGAGATTTTAAGGAATGAATGACCAACAAATTCATAAGGGCTGAGCAGCATTAGAGCAACAACAACAGCAAGAATCGCTACGAGTGCGCGGGTTCAAATCTCGCTGCTGACAATTTAAATTTGAGTTTTATTTTTCAATTATTAATTAAATGTTGTTATTAGACTCTGTACTTTAGAAAAGTACATAGTCTTCTAAGTTTGACGAAAGCGATTTGTGAGTAACAGGCAGAAGGAGTCATCTCCGACCCGAGCTAGAGTTACCAAATTTGGTGACAACATTCTCATAGTGTGCAGGCAGATCAAGTTTGTTTTAAATTTATGCCACGCCCACTTCCGCCCCCTCAATTCGAAAAAAACGTATTATAAGAGCTACAGACTTGCCACACTTGGCAGATTTGGTACACATAGAGTGTGCATGTGTGCGGACGCTTTCCAAAAATTTCATCGCGATCGAACCATTAATTAATGAGATTTTAAGGAATGAATGACGAACAAATTCATAAGGGCTGAGCAGCATTAGAGCAACAACAACAGCAAGACTCGCTACGAGTGCGCGGGTTCAAATCTCGCTGCTGACAATTTAAATTTGAGTTTTATTTTTCAATTATTAATTAATTGTTGTTATTAGACTCTGTACTTTAGAAAAGTACATAGTCTTCTAAGTTTGACGAAAGCGATTTGTGCGTAACAGGCAGAAGGAGTCATCTCCGACCCTATAAAGTATATATATTCTTGATCAGCATCAACAGCCGAGACGATATAGCCATGTCCGTCTGTCCGTCTGTCCGTCCGTATGAACACCTAGATCTCAGAGACTATAAGAGCTAGAGTTACCAAATTTGGTGACAACACTCTTATAGTGTGCAGGCAGATCAAGTTTGTTTTAGATTTTTGCCACGCCCACTTCCGCCCCCTCAATTCGAAAAAAGCGTATTATAAGAGCTACAGACTTGCCACACTTGGCAGATTTGGTACACATAGAGTGTGCATGTGTGCGGACGCTTTCCAAAAATTTCATCGCGATCGAACCATTAATCAATTCGAAAACCAGTCGAAAAGGCTACAGTCGACCGCATTCGACAGTATAATACCCTGTACAGGCTTCTATATTAAAAGTATTTTGATTAAAATAAAAGTAAGAACATAACAGGTGTTTAAAGAATACCCTTTTGAAACTCTCATTTTGCATATGAATTCTTTGCTTGCTTATAGCAGCTAACTTTGACATATTTATACATATTCAATCAAAAGCTGAGTGTTACGACACTTAATTTACTTATGCCAGTGTCGCAGTAGTTCCCTATCTCGCTCGCACAAATATGCACACATGGTAAGCAGACGCATGTGTCACAGTCGTTCGCTGTCTCGCTCGCACACATGTGCTGCCTTCTGCTCTACGATTCCGTGGAAAAATAACTTTTATTGCTGAATATCTGTCTTATTTACAAACCGATCTTGATGAAACTTTCAGCGTTCCTTCTATATGATATTCTTAAGGCACCAGTTAAGTTAAAAGTGTCTACGTTGAAAAATGTGGCTATTATTCGTTTATTCGATTTGCGGGGGAAGGGGGAGGTATCCAAAATTTAAAATAAACTTGATCTGCGTATGGTATACAGGAACCTTGATGCCAAATTTGGTGTTTCTAGCTCTTATAGTTGCTGAGATCGACGCGTTCATACAGACGGACAGACGGACGGACGGACAGACGGACAGACGGACGGACAGACAGACGGACATGGCTCAATCGACTCGACTGTTGATGCTGATCAAGAATATATATACATTATAGGGTCGGAGATGGCTCCTTCTGCCTGTTACAAAAATTTTTTTCACAAAGTTAATATATCCCTGTACAGGGTATAAAAACGTATTATAAGAGCTACAGACTTGCCACACTTATCAGATTTGGTACACATAGAGTGTGCATGTGTGCGGACGCTTTCCAAAAATTTCATCGCGATCGAACCATTAATTAATGAGATTTTAAGGAATGAATGACGAACAAATTCATAAGGGCTGAGCAGCATTAGAGCAACAACAACAGCAAGACTCGCTACGAGTGCGCGGGTTCAAATCTCACTGCTGACAATTTAAATTTGAGTTTTATTTTTTAATTATTAATTAATTGTTGTTATTAGACTCTATACTTTAGAAAAGTACATAGTCTTCTAAGTTTGACGAAAGCGATTTGTGAGTAACAGGCAGAAGGAGTCATCTCCGACCCTATAAAGAATATATATTCTTGATCAGCATCAACAGCCGAGACGATATAGCCATGTCCGTCTGTCCGTCTGTCCGTCCGTATGAACACCTAGATCTCAGAGACTATTAGAGCTAGAGTTACCAAATTTGGTGACAACACTCTTATAGTGTGCAGGCAGATCAAGTTTGTTTTAGATTTTTGCCACGCCCACTTCCGCCCCCTCAATTCGAAAAAAGCGTATTATAAGAGCTACAGACTTGCCACGCTTGGCAGATTTGGTACACATAGAGTGTGCATGTGTGCGGACGCTTTCCAAAAATTTCATCGCGATCGAACCATAAACAAAGGAGATTTTAAGGAATGAATGACGAACAAATTCATAAGGGCTGAGCAGCATTAGAGCAACAAGAACAGCAAGACTCGCTACGAGTGCGCGGGTTCAAATCTCGCTGCTGACAATTTAAATTTGAGTTTTATTTTTCAATTATTAATTAATTGTTCTTATTAGACTCTGTACTTTAGAAAAGTACATAGTCTTCTAAGTTGGACGAAAGCGATTTGTGCGTAACAGGCAGAAGGAGTCATCTCCGACCCTATAAAGTATATATATTCTTGATCAGCATCAACAGCCGAGACGATATAGCCATGTCCGTCTGTCCGTCTGTCCGTCCGTATGATCACCTAGATCTCAGAGACTATAAGAGCTAGAGTTTTTGCCACGCCCACTTCCCAATAAAAAAACACTTATAAAAGACTTGCCACACTTACCAAATTTGGTGACAACACTCTGATGTGTGCAGGCAATCTTTGTTTTCCAAAATTTTTGTCACGCCCACTTCCGAACCCCTATCAATTCGAAAAAAAACGTATTATAAGAGCTACAGACTTGCCACACTTGGCAGATTTGGTACACATAGAGTGTGCATGTGTGCGGACGCTTTCCAAAAATTTCATCGCGATCGAACCATTAATTAATGAGATTTTAAGGAATGAATGACGAACAAATTCATAAGGGCTGAGCAGCATTAGAGCAACAACAACAGCAAGGACCCGCTACGAGTGCGCGGGTTCAAATCTCGCTGCTGACAATTTAAATTTGAGTTTTATTTTTTAATTATTAATTAATTGTTGTTATTAGACTCTATACTTTAGAAAAGTACATAGTCTTCTAAGTTTGACGAAAGCGATTTGTGAGTAACAGGCAGAAGGAGTCATCTCCGACCCTATAAAGTATATATATTCTTGATCAGCATCAACAGCCGAGACGATATAGCCATGTCCGTCTGTCCGTCTGTCCGTCCGTATGAACACCTAGATCTCAGAGACTATTAGAGCTAGAGTTACCAAATTTGGTGACAACACTCTTATAGTGTGCAGGCAGATCAAGTTTGTTTTAAATTTTTGCCACGCCCACTTCCGCCCCCTCAATTCGAAAAAAGCGTATTATAAGAGCTACAGACTTGCCACACTTGGCAGATTTGGTACACATAGAGTGTGCATGTGTGCGGACGCTTTCCAAAAATTTCA
>JAEIFK010000651.1:0-49677 GCA_018901825.1 Drosophila funebris | reverse complement strand
TTAAAAATTTCAGAATTGGCAATTGGATCGGTTATTACTTAGATAAGATAAATTAGATAAGGTGACTTAATTAAAAAACACACGCATTCGCAAACCGCAAAAAACTTAAAGAAAGTTAAATTTTAAAGCTACAGCCTTGAGAACTGGCTTTATTATTATTTACATAAGATAAATGACATAAACTGACAAAGTTAAAAGAAACCCCATTCGAAAGCCGCAGAAATCTTTATTCAAGAGAAATTTTAAAGCTACATCCTTGAAACTTGGCATACTTATTGTGTGCTGTACTAGGGACGTATCCAAAAATTTCTTCACTATCGGTTTGTAAATAGCAATGATAAAGGAAATTTAGCGACAACTTAAAAATTTCAGAATTGGCAATTGGATCGGTTATTACTTAGATAAGATAAATTAGATAAGGTGACTTAATAGAAAAAAACACGCATTCGCAAACCGCAAAAAACTTAAAGAAAGTTAAATTTTAAAGCTACAGCCTTGAGAACTGGCTTTATTATTATATACATAAGATAAATGACATAAACTGACTAAGTTAAAAGAAACCCCATTCGAAAGCCGCAGAAATCTTTATTCAAGAGAAATTTTAAAGCTACATCCTTGAAACTTGGCATACTTATTGTGTGCTGTACTAGGGACGTATCCAAAAATTTCTTCACTATCGGTTTGTAAATAGCAAAGATAAAGGAAATTTAGCGACAACTTAAAAATTTCAGAATTGGCAATTGGATCGGTTATTACTTAGATAAGATAAATTAGATAAGGTGACTTAATTAAAAAACACACGCATTCGCAAACCGCAAAAAACTTAAAGAAAGTTAAATTTTAAAGCTACAGCCTTGAGAACTGGCTTTATTATTATTTACATAAGATAAATGACATTAACTGACAAAGTTAAAAGAAACCCCATTCGAAAGCCGCAGAAATCTTTATTCAAGAGAAATTTTAAAGCTACATCCTTGAAACTTGGCATACTTATTGTGTGCTGTACTAGGGACGTATCCAAAAATTTCTTCACTATCGGTTTGTAAATAGCAAAGATAAAGGAAATTTAGCGACAACTTCAAAATTTCAGAATTGGCAATTGGATCGGTTATTACTTAGATAAGATAAATTAGATAAGGTGACTTAATTAAAAAACACACGCATTCGCAAACCGCAAAAAACTTAAAGAAAGTTAAATTTTAAAGCTACAGCCTTGAGAACTGGCTTTATTATTATATACATAAGATAAATGACATTAACTGACAAAGTTAAAAGAAACCCCATTCGAAAGCCGCAGAAATCTTTATTCAAGAGAAATTTTAAAGCTACATCCTTGAAACTTGGCATACTTATTGTGTGCTGTACTAGGGACGTATCCAAAAATTTCTTCACTATCGGTTTGTAAATAGCAAAGATAAAGGAAATTTAGCGACAACTTAAAAATTTCAGAATTGGCAATTGGATCGGTTATTACTTAGATAAGATAAATTAGATAAGGTGACTTAATTAAAAAACACACGCATTCGCAAACCGCAAAAAACTTAAAGAAAGTTAAATTTTAAAGCTACAGCCTTGAGAACTGGCTTTATTATTATTTACATAAGATAAATGACATTAACTGACAAAGTTAAAAGAAACCCCATTCGAAAGCCGCAGAAATCTTTATTCAAGAGAAATTTTAAAGCTACATCCTTGAAACTTGGCATACTTATTGTGTGCTGTACTAGGGACGTATCCAAAAATTTCTTCACTATCGGTTTGTAAATAGCAAAGATAAAGGAAATTTAGCGACAACTTAAAAATTTCAGAATTGGCAATTGGATCGGTTATTACTTAGATAAGATAAATTAGATAAGGTGACTTAATTAAAAAACACACGCATTCGCAAACCGCAAAAAACTTAAAGAAAGTTAAATTTTAAAGCTACAGCCTTGAGAACTGGCTTTATTATTATTTACATAAGATAAATGACATTAACTGACAAAGTTAAAAGAAACCCCATTCGAAAGCCGCAGAAATCTTTATTCAAGAGAAATTTTAAAGCTACATCCTTGAAACTTGGCATACTTATTGTGTGCTGTACTAGGGACGTATCCAAAAATTTCTTCACTATCGGTTTGTAAATAGCAAAGATAAAGGAAATTTAGCGACAACTTCAAAATTTCAGAATTGGCAATTGGATCGGTTATTACTTAGATAAGATAAATTAGATAAGGTGACTTAATTAAAAAACACGCATTCGCAAACCGCAAAAAACTTAAAGAAAGTTAAATTTTAAAGCTACAGCCTTGAGAACTGGCTTTATTATTATATACATAAGATAAATGACATAAACTGACAAAGTTAAAAGAAACCCCATTCGAAAGCCGCAGAAATCTTTATTCAAGAGAAATTTTAAAGCTACATCCTTGAAACTTGGCATACTTATTGTGTGCTGTACTAGGGACGTATCCAAAAATTTCTTCACTATCGGTTTGTAAATAGCAAAGATAAAGGAAATTTAGCGACAACTTCAAAATTTCAGAATTGGCAATTGGATCGGTTATTACTTAGATAAGATAAATTAGATAAGGTGACTTAATTAAAAAACACACGCATTCGCAAACCGCAAAAAACTTAAAGAAAGTTAAATTTTAAAGCTACAGCCTTGAGAACTGGCTTTATTATTATTTACATAAGATAAATGACATTAACTGACAAAGTTAAAAGAAACCCCATTCGAAAGCCGCAGAAATCTTTATTCAAGAGAAATTTTAAAGCTACATCCTTGAAACTTGGCATACTTATTGTGTGCTGTACTAGGGACGTATCCAAAAATTTCTTCACTATCGGTTTGTAAATAGCAAAGATAAAGGAAATTTAGCGACAACTTCAAAATTTCAGAATTGGCAATTGGATCGGTTATTACTTAGATAAGATAAATTAGATAAGGTGACTTAATAAAAAAACACGCATTCGCAAACCGCAAAAAACTTAAAGAAAGTTAAATTTTAAAGCTACAGCCTTGAGAACTTGGCTTTATTATTATATACATAAGATAAATGACATAAACTGACTAAGTTAAAAGAAACCCCATTCGAAAGCCGCAGAAATCTTTATTCAAGAGAAATTTTAAAGCTACATCCTTGAAACTTGGCATACTTATTGTGTGCTGTACTAGGGACGTATCCAAAAATTTCTTCACTATCGGTTTGTAAATAGCAAAGATAAAGGAAATTTAGCGACAACTTAAAAATTTCAGAATTGGCAATTGGATCGGTTATTACTTAGATAAGATAAATTAGATAAGGTGACTTAATTAAAAAACACACGCATTCGCAAACCGCAAAAAACTTAAAGAAAGTTAAATTTTAAAGCTACAGCCTTGAGAACTGGCTTTATTATTATTTACATAAGATAAATGACATTAACTGACAAAGTTAAAAGAAACCCCATTCGAAAGCCGCAGAAATCTTTATTCAAGAGAAATTTTAAAGCTACATCCTTGAAACTTGGCATACTTATTGTGTGCTGTACTAGGGACGTATCCAAAAATTTCTTCACTATCGGTTTGTAAATAGCAATGATAAAGGAAATTTAGCGACAACTTAAAAATTTCAGAATTGGCAATTGGATCGGTTATTACTTAGATAAGATAAATTAGATAAGGTGACTTAATTAAAAAACACACGCATTCGCAAACCGCAAAAAACTTAAAGAAAGTTAAATTTTAAAGCTACAGCCTTGAGAACTGGCTTTATTATTATATACATAAGATAAATGACATAAACTGACTAAGTTAAAAGAAACCCCATTCGAAAGCCGCAGAAATCTTTATTCAAGAGAAATTTTAAAGCTACATCCTTGAAACTTGGCATACTTATTGTGTGCTGTACTAGGGACGTATCCAAAAATTTCTTCACTATCGGTTTGTAAATAGCAAAGATAAAGGAAATTTAGCGACAACTTAAAAATTTCAGAATTGGCAATTGGATCGGTTATTACTTAGATAAGATAAATTAGATAAGGTGACTTAATTAAAAAACACACGCATTCGCAAACCGCAAAAAACTTAAAGAAAGTTAAATTTTAAAGCTACAGCCTTGAGAACTGGCTTTATTATTATTTACATAAGATAAATGACATTAACTGACAAAGTTAAAAGAAACCCCATTCGAAAGCCGCAGAAATCTTTATTCAAGAGAAATTTTAAAGCTACATCCTTGAAACTTGGCATACTTATTGTGTGCTGTACTAGGGACGTATCCAAAAATTTCTTCACTATCGGTTTGTAAATAGCAAAGATAAAGGAAATTTAGCGACAACTTAAAAATTTCAGAATTGGCAATTGGATCGGTTATTACTTAGATAAGATAAATTAGATAAGGTGACTTAATTAAAAAACACACGCATTCGCAAACCGCAAAAAACTTAAAGAAAGTTAAATTTTAAAGCTACAGCCTTGAGAACTGGCTTTATTATTATTTACATAAGATAAATGACATTAACTGACAAAGTTAAAAGAAACCCCATTCGAAAGCCGCAGAAATCTTTATTCAAGAGAAATTTTAAAGCTACATCCTTGAAACTTGGCATACTTATTGTGTGCTGTACTAGGGACGTATCCAAAAATTTCTTCACTATCGGTTTGTAAATAGCAAAGATAAAGGAAATTTAGCGACAACTTCAAAATTTCAGAATTGGCAATTGGATCGGTTATTACTTAGATAAGATAAATTAGATAAGGTGACTTAATTAAAAAACACACGCATTCGCAAACCGCAAAAAACTTAAAGAAAGTTAAATTTTAAAGCTACAGCCTTGAGAACTGGCTTTATTATTATTTACATAAGATAAATGACATTAACTGACAAAGTTAAAAGAAACCCCATTCGAAAGCCGCAGAAATCTTTATTCAAGAGAAATTTTAAAGCTACATCCTTGAAACTTGGCATACTTATTGTGTGCTGTACTAGGGACGTATCCAAAAATTTCTTCACTATCGGTTTGTAAATAGCAAAGATAAAGGAAATTTAGCGACAACTTAAAAATTTCAGAATTGGCAATTGGATCGGTTATTACTTAGATAAGATAAATTAGATAAGGTGACTTAATAGAAAAAACACACGCATTCGCAAACCGCAAAAAACTTAAAGAAAGTTAAATTTTAAAGCTACAGCCTTGAGAACTGGCTTTATTATTATATACATAAGATAAATGACATAAACTGACTAAGTTAAAAGAAACCCCATTCGAAAGCCGCAGAAATCTTTATTCAAGAGAAATTTTAAAGCTACATCCTTGAAACTTGGCATACTTATTGTGTGCTGTACTAGGGACGTATCCAAAAATTTCTTCACTATCGGTTTGTAAATAGCAAAGATAAAGGAAATTTAGCGACAACTTCAAAATTTCAGAATTGGCAATTGGATCGGTTATTACTTAGATAAGATAAATTAGATAAGGTGACTTAATTAAAAAACACACGCATTCGCAAACCGCAAAAAACTTAAAGAAAGTTAAATTTTAAAGCTACAGCCTTGAGAACTGGCTTTATTATTATTTACATAAGATAAATGACATTAACTGACAAAGTTAAAAGAAACCCCATTCGAAAGCCGCAGAAATCTTTATTCAAGAGAAATTTTAAAGCTACATCCTTGAAACTTGGCATACTTATTGTGTGCTGTACTAGGGACGTATCCAAAAATTTCTTCACTATCGGTTTGTAAATAGCAATGATAAAGGAAATTTAGCGACAACTTAAAAATTTCAGAATTGGCAATTGGATCGGTTATTACTTAGATAAGATAAATTAGATAAGGTGACTTAATTAAAAAACACACGCATTCGCAAACCGCAAAAAACTTAAAGAAAGTTAAATTTTAAAGCTACAGCCTTGAGAACTGGCTTTATTATTATTTACATAAGATAAATGACATTAACTGACAAAGTTAAAAGAAACCCCATTCGAAAGCCGCAGAAATCTTTATTCAAGAGAAATTTTAAAGCTACATCCTTGAAACTTGGCATACTTATTGTGTGCTGTACTAGGGACGTATCCAAAAATTTCTTCACTATCGGTTTGTAAATAGCAAAGATAAAGGAAATTTAGCGACAACTTAAAAATTTCAGAATTGGCAATTGGATCGGTTATTACTTAGATAAGATAAATTAGATAAGGTGACTTAATTAAAAAACACACGCATTCGCAAACCGCAAAAAACTTAAAGAAAGTTAAATTTTAAAGCTACAGCCTTGAGAACTGGCTTTATTATTATTTACATAAGATAAATGACATTAACTGACAAAGTTAAAAGAAACCCCATTCGAAAGCCGCAGAAATCTTTATTCAAGAGAAATTTTAAAGCTACATCCTTGAAACTTGGCATACTTATTGTGTGCTGTACTAGGGACGTATCCAAAAATTTCTTCACTATCGGTTTGAAAAAAGAAAAAAAAGAAATTTAGCGACAACTTAAAAATTTCAGAATTGGCAATTGGATCGGTTATTACTTAGATAAGATAAATTAGATAAGGTGACTTAATTAAAAAAAAAACACGCATTCGCAAACCGCAAAAACTTAAAGAAAGTTAAATTTTAAAGCTACAGCCTTGAGAACTGGCTTTATTATTATTTACATAAGATAAATGACATTAACTGACAAAGTTAAAAGAAACCCCATTCGAAAGCCGCAGAAATCTTTATTCAAGAGAAATTTTAAAGCTACATCCTTGAAACTTGGCATACTTATTGTGTGCTGTACTAGGGACGTATCCAAAAAATTTCTTCACTATCGGTTTGTAAATAGCAAAGATAAAGGAAATTTAGCGACAACTTAAAAATTTCAGAATTGGCAATTGGATCGGTTATTACTTAGATAAGATAAATTAGATAAGGTGACTTAATTAAAAAAACACGCATTCGCAAACCGCAAAAAACTTAAAGAAAGTTAAATTTTAAAGCTACAGCCTTGAGAACTGGCTTTATTATTATATACATAAGATAAATGACATTAACTGACAAAGTTAAAAGAAACCCCATTCGAAAGCCGCAGAAATCTTTATTCAAGAGAAATTTTAAAGCTACATCCTTGAAACTTGGCATACTTATTGTGTGCTGTACTAGGGACGTATCCAAAAATTTCTTCACTATCGGTTTGTAAATAGCAAAGATAAAGGAAATTTAGCGACAACTTCAAAATTTCAGAATTGGCAATTGGATCGGTTATTACTTAGATAAGATAAATTAGATAAGGTGACTTAATTAAAAAACACACGCATTCGCAAACCGCAAAAAACTTAAAGAAAGTTAAATTTTAAAGCTACAGCCTTGAGAACTGGCTTTATTATTATTTACATAAGATAAATGACATTAACTGACAAAGTTAAAAGAAACCCCATTCGAAAGCCGCAGAAATCTTTATTCAAGAGAAATTTTAAAGCTACATCCTTGAAACTTGGCATACTTATTGTGTGCTGTACTAGGGACGTATCCAAAAATTTCTTCACTATCGGTTTGTAAATAGCAATGATAAAGGAAATTTAGCGACAACTTAAAAATTTCAGAATTGGCAATTGGATCGGTTATTACTTAGATAAGATAAATTAGATAAGGTGACTTAATTAAAAAACAACACGCATTCGCAAACCGCAAAAAACTTAAAGAAAGTTAAATTTTAAAGCTACAGCCTTGAGAACTGGCTTTATTATTATATACATAAGATAAATGACATAAACTGACTAAGTTAAAAGAAACCCCATTCGAAAGCCGCAGAAATCTTTATTCAAGAGAAATTTTAAAGCTACATCCTTGAAACTTGGCATACTTATTGTGTGCTGTACTAGGGACGTATCCAAAAATTTCTTCACTATCGGTTTGTAAATAGCAAAGATAAAGGAAATTTAGCGACAACTTAAAAATTTCAGAATTGGCAATTGGATCGGTTATTACTTAGATAAGATAAATTAGATAAGGTGACTTAATTAAAAAACACACGCATTCGCAAACCGCAAAAAACTTAAAGAAAGTTAAATTTTAAAGCTACAGCCTTGAGAACTGGCTTTATTATTATTTACATAAGATAAATGACATTAACTGACAAAGTTAAAAGAAACCCCATTCGAAAGCCGCAGAAATCTTTATTCAAGAGAAATTTTAAAGCTACATCCTTGAAACTTGGCATACTTATTGTGTGCTGTACTAGGGACGTATCCAAAAATTTCTTCACTATCGGTTTGTAAATAGCAAAGATAAAGGAAATTTAGCGACAACTTCAAAATTTCAGAATTGGCAATTGGATCGGTTATTACTTAGATAAGATAAATTAGATAAGGTGACTTAATTAAAAAACACACGCATTCGCAAACCGCAAAAAACTTAAAGAAAGTTAAATTTTAAAGCTACAGCCTTGAGAACTGGCTTTATTATTATTTACATAAGATAAATGACATTAACTGACAAAGTTAAAAGAAACCCCATTCGAAAGCCGCAGAAATCTTTATTCAAGAGAAATTTTAAAGCTACATCCTTGAAACTTGGCATACTTATTGTGTGCTGTACTAGGGACGTATCCAAAAATTTCTTCACTATCGGTTTGTAAATAGCAAAGATAAAGGAAATTTAGCGACAACTTCAAAATTTCAGAATTGGCAATTGGATCGGTTATTACTTAGATAAGATAAATTAGATAAGGTGACTTAATTAAAAAACACACGCATTCGCAAACCGCAAAAAACTTAAAGAAAGTTAAATTTTAAAGCTACAGCCTTGAGAACTGGCTTTATTATTATTTACATAAGATAAATGACATTAACTGACAAAGTTAAAAGAAACCCCATTCGAAAGCCGCAGAAATCTTTATTCAAGAGAAATTTTAAAGCTACATCCTTGAAACTTGGCATACTTATTGTGTGCTGTACTAGGGACGTATCCAAAAATTTCTTCACTATCGGTTTGTAAATAGCAATGATAAAGGAAATTTAGCGACAACTTAAAAATTTCAGAATTGGCAATTGGATCGGTTATTACTTAGATAAGATAAATTAGATAAGGTGACTTAATTAAAAAAACACGCATTCGCAAACCGCAAAAAACTTAAAGAAAGTTAAATTTTAAAGCTACAGCCTTGAGAACTTGGCTTTATTATTATATACATAAGATAAATGACATAAACTGACTAAGTTAAAAGAAACCCCATTCGAAAGCCGCAGAAATCTTTATTCAAGAGAAATTTTAAAGCTACATCCTTGAAACTTGGCATACTTATTGTGTGCTGTACTAGGGACGTATCCAAAAATTTCTTCACTATCGGTTTGTAAATAGCAAAGATAAAGGAAATTTAGCGACAACTTCAAAATTTCAGAATTGGCAATTGGATCGGTTATTACTTAGATAAGATAAATTAGATAAGGTGACTTAATTAAAAAACACACGCATTCGCAAACCGCAAAAAACTTAAAGAAAGTTAAATTTTAAAGCTACAGCCTTGAGAAGTTGTTTTATTATTATACATAAGATAAATGACATTAACTGACAAAGTTAAAAGAAACCCCATTCGAAAGCCGCAGAAATCTTTATTCAAGAGAAATTTTAAAGCTACATCCTTGAAACTTGGCATACTTATTGTGTGCTGTACTAGGGACGTATCCAAAAATTTCATTCACTATCGGTTTGTAAATAGCAAAGATAAAGGAAATTTAGCGACAACTTAAAAATTTAAAAATTGGATCGGTTATTACTTAGATAAGATAAATTAGATAAGGTGACTTAATTAAAAAACACACGCATTCGCAAACCGCAAAAAACTTAAAGAAAGTTAAATTTTAAAGCTACAGCCTTGAGAACTGGCTTTATTATTATTTACATAAGATAAATGACATTAACTGACAAAGTTAAAAGAAACCCCATTCGAAAGCCGCAGAAATCTTTATTCAAGAGAAATTTTAAAGCTACATCCTTGAAACTTGGCATACTTATTGTGTGCTGTACTAGGGACGTATCCAAAAATTTCTTCACTATCGGTTTGTAAATAGCAAAGATAAAGGAAATTTAGCGACAACTTCAAAATTTCAGAATTGGCAATTGGATCGGTTATTACTTAGATAAGATAAATTAGATAAGGTGACTTAATTAAAAAACACACGCATTCGCAAACCGCAAAAAACTTAAAGAAAGTTAAATTTTAAAGCTACAGCCTTGAGAACTGGCTTTATTATTATTTACATAAGATAAATGACATTAACTGACAAAGTTAAAAGAAACCCCATTCGAAAGCCGCAGAAATCTTTATTCAAGAGAAATTTTAAAGCTACATCCTTGAAACTTGGCATACTTATTGTCTAAGATATCAAAAAATTTCACTTCACTATCGGTTTGTAAATAGCAAAAAGATAAAAGGAAATTTAGCGACAACTTCAAAATTTCAGAATTGGCAATTGGATCGGTTATTACTTAGATAAGATAAATTAGATAAGGTGACTTAATTAAAAAAACACGCATTCGCAAACCGCAAAAAACTTAAAGAAAGTTAAATTTTAAAGCTACAGCCTTGAGAACTGGCTTTATTATTATATACATAAGATAAATGACATAAACTGACTAAGTTAAAAGAAACCCCATTCGAAAGCCGCAGAAATCTTTATTCAAGAGAAATTTTAAAGCTACATCCTTGAAACTTGGCATACTTATTGTGTGCTGTACTAGGGACGTATCCAAAAATTTCTTCACTATCGGTTTGTAAATAGCAAAGATAAAGGAAATTTAGCGACAACTTAAAAATTTCAGAATTGGCAATTGGATCGGTTATTACTTAGATAAGATAAATTAGATAAGGTGACTTAATTAAAAAAAACACGCATTCGCAAACCGCAAAAAACTTAAAGAAAGTTAAATTTTAAAGCTACAGCCTTGAGAACTGGCTTTATTATTATTTACATAAGATAAATGACATTAACTGACAAAGTTAAAAGAAACCCCATTCGAAAGCCGCAGAAATCTTTATTCAAGAGAAATTTTAAAGCTACATCCTTGAAACTTGGCATACTTATTGTGTGCTGTACTAGGGACGTATCCAAAAATTTCTTCACTATCGGTTTGTAAATAGCAATGATAAAGGAAATTTAGCGACAACTTAAAAATTTCAGAATTGGCAATTGGATCGGTTATTACTTAGATAAGATAAATTAGATAAGGTGACTTAATTAAAAAACACACGCATTCGCAAACCGCAAAAAACTTAAAGAAAGTTAAATTTTAAAGCTACAGCCTTGAGAACTGGCTTTATTATTATTTACATAAGATAAATGACATTAACAAACTGACAAAGTTAAAAGAAACCCCATTCGAAAGCCGCAGAAATCTTTATTCAAGAGAAATTTTAAAGCTACATCCTTGAAACTTGGCATACTTATTGTGTGCTGTACTAGGGACGTATCCAAAAATTTCTTCACTATCGGTTTGTAAATAGCAATGATAAAGGAAATTTAGCGACAACTTAAAAATTTCAGAATTGGCAATTGGATCGGTTATTACTTAGATAAGATAAATTAGATAAGGTGACTTAATTAAAAAACACACGCATTCGCAAACCGCAAAAAACTTAAAGAAAGTTAAATTTTAAAGCTACAGCCTTGAGAACTGGCTTTATTATTATATACATAAGATAAATGACATAAACTGACTAAGTTAAAAGAAACCCCATTCGAAAGCCGCAGAAATCTTTATTCAAGAGAAATTTTAAAGCTACATCCTTGAAACTTGGCATACTTATTGTGTGCTGTACTAGGGACGTATCCAAAAATTTCTTCACTATCGGTTTGTAAATAGCAATGATAAAGGAAATTTAGCGACAACTTAAAAATTTCAGAATTGGCAATTGGATCGGTTATTACTTAGATAAGATAAATTAGATAAGGTGACTTAATTAAAAAACACACGCATTCGCAAACCGCAAAAAACTTAAAGAAAGTTAAATTTTAAAGCTACAGCCTTGAGAACTGGCTTTATTATTATTTACATAAGATAAATGACATTAACTGACAAAGTTAAAAGAAACCCCATTCGAAAGCCGCAGAAATCTTTATTCAAGAGAAATTTTAAAGCTACATCCTTGAAACTTGGCATACTTATTGTGTGCTGTACTAGGGACGTATCCAAAAATTTCTTCACTATCGGTTTGTAAATAGCAAAGATAAAGGAAATTTAGCGACAACTTAAAAATTTCAGAATTGGCAATTGGATCGGTTATTACTTAGATAAGATAAATTAGATAAGGTGACTTAATTAAAAAACACACGCATTCGCAAACCGCAAAAAACTTAAAGAAAGTTAAATTTTAAAGCTACAGCCTTGAGAACTGGCTTTATTATTATTTACATAAGATAAATGACATAAACTGACTAAGTTAAAAGAAACCCCATTCGAAAGCCGCAGAAATCTTTATTCAAGAGAAATTTTAAAGCTACATCCTTGAAACTTGGCATACTTATTGTGTGCTGTACTAGGGACGTATCCAAAAATTTCTTCACTATCGGTTTGTAAATAGCAAAGATAAAGGAAATTTAGCGACAACTTCAAAATTTCAGAATTGGCAATTGGATCGGTTATTACTTAGATAAGATAAATTAGATAAGGTGACTTAATTAAAAAACACACGCATTCGCAAACCGCAAAAAACTTAAAGAAAGTTAAATTTTAAAGCTACAGCCTTGAGAACTGGCTTTATTATTATTTACATAAGATAAATGACATTAACTGACAAAGTTAAAAGAAACCCCATTCGAAAGCCGCAGAAATCTTTATTCAAGAGAAATTTTTAAAAGCTACATCCTTGAAACTTGGCATACTTATTGTGTGCTGTACTAGGGACGTATCCAAAAATTTCTTCACTATCGGTTTGTAAATAGCAATGATAAAGGAAATTTAGCGACAACTTAAAAATTTCAGAATTGGCAATTGGATCGGTTATTACTTAGATAAGATAAATTAGATAAGGTGACTTAATAAAAAAACACGCATTCGCAAACCGCAAAAAACTTAAAGAAAGTTAAATTTTAAAGCTACAGCCTTGAGAACTGGCTTTATTATTATATACATAAGATAAATGACATAAACTGACTAAGTTAAAAGAAACCCCATTCGAAAGCCGCAGAAATCTTTATTCAAGAGAAATTTTAAAGCTACATCCTTGAAACTTGGCATACTTATTGTGTGCTGTACTAGGGACGTATCCAAAAATTTCTTCACTATCGGTTTGTAAATAGCAATGATAAAGGAAATTTAGCGACAACTTAAAAATTTCAGAATTGGCAATTGGATCGGTTATTACTTAGATAAGATAAATTAGATAAAGGTGACTTAATTAAAAAACACACGCATTCGCAAACCGCAAAAAACTTAAAGAAAGTTAAATTTTAAAGCTACAGCCTTGAGAACTGGCTTTATTATTATTTACATAAGATAAATGACATTAACTGACAAAGTTAAAAGAAACCCCATTCGAAAGCCGCAGAAATCTTTATTCAAGAGAAATTTTAAAGCTACATCCTTGAAACTTGGCATACTTATTGTGTGCTGTACTAGGGACGTATCCAAAAATTTCTTCACTATCGGTTTGTAAATAGCAATGATAAAGGAAATTTAGCGACAACTTCAAAAATTTCAGAATTGGCAATTGGATCGGTTATTACTTAGATAAGATAAATTAGATAAGGTGACTTAATTAAAAAACACACGCATTCGCAAACCGCAAAAAACTTAAAGAAAGTTAAATTTTAAAGCTACAGCCTTGAGAACTGGCTTTATTATTATTTACATAAGATAAATGACATTAACTGACAAAGTTAAAAGAAACCCCATTCGAAAGCCGCAGAAATCTTTATTCAAGAGAAATTTTAAAGCTACATCCTTGAAACTTGGCATACTTATTGTGTGCTGTACTAGGGACGTATCCAAAAATTTCTTCACTATCGGTTTGTAAATAGCAAAGATAAAGGAAATTTAGCGACAACTTCAAAATTTCAGAATTGGCAATTGGATCGGTTATTACTTAGATAAGATAAATTAGATAAGGTGACTTAATTAAAAAAACACGCATTCGCAAACCGCAAAAAACTTAAAGAAAGTTAAATTTTAAAGCTACAGCCTTGAGAACTGGCTTTATTATTATATACATAAGATAAATGACATAAACTGACTAAGTTAAAAGAAACCCCATTCGAAAGCCGCAGAAATCTTTATTCAAGAGAAATTTTAAAGCTACATCCTTGAAACTTGGCATACTTATTGTGTGCTGTACTAGGGACGTATCCAAAAATTTCTTCACTATCGGTTTGTAAATAGCAAAGATAAAGGAAATTTAGCGACAACTTCAAAATTTCAGAATTGGCAATTGGATCGGTTATTACTTAGATAAGATAAATTAGATAAGGTGACTTAATTAAAAAACACACGCATTCGCAAACCGCAAAAAACTTAAAGAAAGTTAAATTTTAAAGCTACAGCCTTGAGAACTGGCTTTATTATTATTTACATAAGATAAATGACATTAACTGACAAAGTTAAAAGAAACCCCATTCGAAAGCCGCAGAAATCTTTATTCAAGAGAAATTTTAAAGCTACATCCTTGAAACTTGGCATACTTATTGGGCGTACTAGGGACGTATCCAAAAATTCTTCACTATCGGTTTGTAAATAGCAATGATAAAGGAAATTTAGCGACAACTTAAAAATTTCAGAATTGGCAATTGGATCGGTTATTACTTAGATAAGATAAATTAGATAAGGTGACTTAATTAAAAAACACACGCATTCGCAAACCGCAAAAAACTTAAAGAAAGTTAAATTTTAAAGCTACAGCCTTGAGAACTGGCTTTATTATTATATACATAAGATAAATGACATAAACTGACTAAGTTAAAAGAAACCCCATTCGAAAGCCGCAGAAATCTTTATTCAAGAGAAATTTTAAAGCTACATCCTTGAAACTTGGCATACTTATTGTGTGCTGTACTAGGGACGTATCCAAAAATTTCTTCACTATCGGTTTGTAAATAGCAAAGATAAAGGAAATTTAGCGACAACTTAAAAATTTCAGAATTGGCAATTGGATCGGTTATTACTTAGATAAGATAAATTAGATAAGGTGACTTAATTAAAAAACACACGCATTCGCAAACCGCAAAAAACTTAAAGAAAGTTAAATTTTAAAGCTACAGCCTTGAGAACTGGCTTTATTATTATTTACATAAGATAAATGACATTAAACTGACTAAGTTAAAAGAAACCCCATTCGAAAGCCGCAGAAATCTTTATTCAAGAGAAATTTTAAAGCTAAACATCCTTGAAACTTGGCATACTTATTGTGTGTTATAAGGATATCCAAAAATTTCACACTAATACTACGGTTTATAAATAGCAAAAAGGAAATTTAGCGACAACTTCAAAAATTTCAGAATTGGCAATTGGATCGGTTATTACTTAGATAAGATAAATTAGATAAGGTGACTTAATTAAAAAAACACGCATTCGCAAACCGCAAAAAACTTAAAGAAAGTTAAATTTTAAAGCTACAGCCTTGAGAACTGGCTTTATTATTATATACATAAGATAAATGACATAAACTGACTAAGTTAAAAGAAACCCCATTCGAAAGCCGCAGAAATCTTTATTCAAGAGAAATTTTAAAGCTACATCCTTGAAACTTGGCATACTTATTGTGTGCTGTACTAGGGACGTATCCAAAAATTTCTTCACTATCGTTAAAAAAGCAATAGATAAAGGAAATTTAGCGACAACTTCAAAATTTCAGAATTGGCAATTGGATCGGTTATTACTTAGATAAGATAAATTAGATAAGGTGACTTAATTAAAAAAAAACACGCATTCGCAAACCGCAAAAAACTTAAAGAAAGTTAAATTTTAAAGCTACAGCCTTGAGAACTGGCTTTATTATTATATACATAAGATAAATGACATAAACTGACAAAGTTAAAAGAAACCCCATTCGAAAGCCGCAGAAATCTTTATTCAAGAGAAATTTTAAAGCTACATCCTTGAAACTTGGCATACTTATTGTGTGCTGTACTAGGGACGTATCCAAAAATTTCTTCACTATCGGTTTGTAAATAGCAAAGATAAAGGAAATTTAGCGACAACTTCAAAATTTCAGAATTGGCAATTGGATCGGTTATTACTTAGATAAGATAAATTAGATAAGGTGACTTAATTAAAAAACACACGCATTCGCAAACCGCAAAAAACTTAAAGAAAGTTAAATTTTAAAGCTACAGCCTTGAGAACTGGCTTTATTATTATATACATAAGATAAATGACATAAACTGACAAAGTTAAAAGAAACCCCATTCGAAAGCCGCAGAAATCTTTATTCAAGAGAAATTTTAAAGCTACATCCTTGAAACTTGGCATACTTATTGTGTGCTGTACTAGGGACGTATCCAAAAATTTCTTCACTATCGGTTTGTAAATAGCAAAGATAAAGGAAATTTAGCGACAACTTCAAAATTTCAGAATTGGCAATTGGATCGGTTATTACTTAGATAAGATAAATTAGATAAGGTGACTTAATTAAAAAAACACACGCATTCGCAAACCGCAAAAAACTTAAAGAAAGTTAAATTTTAAAGCTACAGCCTTGAGAACTGGCTTTATTATTATATACATAAGATAAATGACATAAACTGACAAAGTTAAAAGAAACCCCATTCGAAAGCCGCAGAAATCTTTATTCAAGAGAAATTTTAAAGCTACATCCTTGAAACTTGGCATACTTATTGTGTGCTGTACTAGGGACGTATCCAAAAATTTCTTCACTATCGGTTTGTAAATAGCAAATTATAAAAAATTTAGCGACAACTTAAAAATTTCAGAATTGGCAATTGGATCGGTTATTACTTAGATAAGATAAATTAGATAAGGGTGACTTAATAAAAAAACACGCATTCTGAAAACCGCAAAAAACTTAAAAGAAAGTTAAATTTTAAAGCTACAGCCTTGAGAACTTGGCTTTATTATTATATACATAAGATAAATGACATAACCTGACAAAGTTAAAAGAAACCCCATTCGAAAGCCGCAGAAATCTTTATTCAAGAGAAATTTTAAAGCTACATCCTTGAAACTTGGCATACTTATTGTGTGCTGTACTAGGGACGTATCCAAAAATTCTTCATCCTATCGGTTTGTAAATAGCAAAGATAAAGGAAATTTAGCGACAACTTAAAAATTTCAGAATTGGCAATTGGATCGGTTATTACTTAGATAAGATAAATTAGATAAGGTGACTTAATTAAAAAACACACGCATTCGCAAACCGCAAAAAACTTAAAGAAAGTTAAATTTTAAAGCTACAGCCTTGAGAACTTGGCTTTATTATTATATACATAAGATAAATGACATAAACTGACTAAGTTAAAAGAAACCCCATTCGAAAGCCGCAGAAATCTTTATTCAAGAGAAATTTTAAAGCTACATCCTTGAAACTTGGCATACTTATTGTGTGCTGTACTAGGGACGTATCCAAAAATTTCTTCACTATCGGTTTGTAAATAGCAAAGATAAAGGAAATTTAGCGACAACTTCAAAATTTCAGAATTGGCAATTGGATCGGTTATTACTTAGATAAGATAAATTAGATAAGGTGACTTAATTAAAAAACACACGCATTCGCAAACCGCAAAAAACTTAAAGAAAGTTAAATTTTAAAGCTACAGCCTTGAGAACTGGCTTTATTATTATTTACATAAGATAAATGACATTAACTGACAAAGTTAAAAGAAACCCCATTCGAAAGCCGCAGAAATCTTTATTCAAGAGAAATTTTAAAGCTACATCCTTGAAACTTGGCATACTTATTGTGTGCTGTACTAGGGACGTATCCAAAAATTTCTTCACTATCGGTTTGTAAATAGCAAAGATAAAGGAAATTTAGCGACAACTTCAAAATTTCAGAATTGGCAATTGGATCGGTTATTACTTAGATAAGATAAATTAGATAAGGTGACTTAATTAAAAAACACACGCATTCGCAAACCGCAAAAAACTTAAAGAAAGTTAAATTTTAAAGCTACAGCCTTGAGAACTGGCTTTATTATTATTTACATAAGATAAATGACATAAACTGACAAAGTTAAAAGAAACCCCATTCGAAAGCCGCAGAAATCTTTATTCAAGAGAAATTTTAAAGCTACATCCTTGAAACTTGGCATACTTATTGTGTGCTGTACTAGGGACGTATCCAAAAATTTCTTCACTATCGGTTTGTAAATAGCAAAGATAAAGGAAATTTAGCGACAACTTAAAAATTTCAGAATTGGCAATTGGATCGGTTATTACTTAGATAAGATAAATTAGATAAGGTGACTTAATTAAAAAAACACACGCATTCGCAAACCGCAAAAAACTTAAAGAAAGTTAAATTTTAAAGCTACAGCCTTGAGAACTGGCTTTATTATTATATACATAAGATAAATGACATAAACTGACTAAGTTAAAAGAAACCCCATTCGAAAGCCGCAGAAATCTTTATTCAAGAGAAATTTTAAAGCTACATCCTTGAAACTTGGCATACTTATTGTGTGCTGTACTAGGGACGTATCCAAAAATTTCTTCACTATCGGTTTGTAAATAGCAAAGATAAAGGAAATTTAGCGACAACTTCAAAATTTCAGAATTGGCAATTGGATCGGTTATTACTTAGATAAGATAAATTAGATAAGGTGACTTAATTAAAAAAACACACATTCGCAAACCGCAAAAAACTTAAAGAAAGTTAAATTTTAAAGCTACAGCCTTGAGAACTGGCTTTATTATTATTTACATAAGATAAATGACATTAACTGACAAAGTTAAAAGAAACCCCATTCGAAAGCCGCAGAAATCTTTATTCAAGAGAAATTTTAAAGCTACATCCTTGAAACTTGGCATACTTATTGTGTGCTGTACTAGGGACGTATCCAAAAATTTCTTCACTATCGGTTTGTAAATAGCAAAGATAAAGGAAATTTAGCGACAACTTAAAAATTTCAGAATTGGCAATTGGATCGGTTATTACTTAGATAAGATAAATTAGATAAGGTGACTTAATAAAAAAAACACGCATTCGCAAACCGCAAAAAACTTAAAGAAAGTTAAATTTTAAAGCTACAGCCTTGAGAACTGGCTTTATTATTATATACATAAGATAAATGACATAAACTGACTAAGTTAAAAGAAACCCCATTCGAAAGCCGCAGAAATCTTTATTCAAGAGAAATTTTAAAGCTACATCCTTGAAACTTGGCATACTTATTGTGTGCTGTACTAGGGACGTATCCAAAAATTTCTTCACTATCGGTTTGTAAATAGCAAAGATAAAGGAAATTTAGCGACAACTTCAAAATTTCAGAATTGGCAATTGGATCGGTTATTACTTAGATAAGATAAATTAGATAAGGTGACTTAATTAAAAAACACACGCATTCGCAAACCGCAAAAAACTTAAAGAAAGTTAAATTTTAAAGCTACAGCCTTGAGAACTGGCTTTATTATTATTTACATAAGATAAATGACATTAACTGACAAAGTTAAAAGAAACCCCATTCGAAAGCCGCAGAAATCTTTATTCAAGAGAAATTTTAAAGCTACATCCTTGAAACTTGGCATACTTATTGTGTGCTGTACTAGGGACGTATCCAAAAATTTCTTCACTATCGGTTTGTAAATAGCAAAGATAAAGGAAATTTAGCGACAACTTAAAAATTTCAGAATTGGCAATTGGATCGGTTATTACTTAGATAAGATAAATTAGATAAGGTGACTTAATAAAAAAACACGCATTCGCAAACCGCAAAAAACTTAAAGAAAGTTAAATTTTAAAGCTACAGCCTTGAGAACTGGCTTTATTATTATATACATAAGATAAATGACATTAACTGACAAAGTTAAAAGAAACCCCATTCGAAAGCCGCAGAAATCTTTATTCAAGAGAAATTTTAAAGCTACATCCTTGAAACTTGGCATACTTATTGTGTGCTGTACTAGGGACGTATCCAAAAATTTCTTCACTATCGGTTTGTAAATAGCAAAGATAAAGGAAATTTAGCGACAACTTCAAAATTTCAGAATTGGCAATTGGATCGGTTATTACTTAGATAAGATAAATTAGATAAGGTGACTTAATTAAAAAACACACGCATTCGCAAACCGCAAAAAACTTAAAGAAAGTTAAATTTTAAAGCTACAGCCTTGAGAACTGGCTTTATTATTATTTACATAAGATAAATGACATTAACTGACAAAGTTAAAAGAAACCCCATTCGAAAGCCGCAGAAATCTTTATTCAAGAGAAATTTTAAAGCTACATCCTTGAAACTTGGCATACTTATTGTGTGCTGTACTAGGGACGTATCCAAAAATTTCTATCACTATCGGTTTGTAAATAGCAAAGATAAAGGAAATTTAGCGACAACTTCAAAATTTCAGAATTGGCAATTGGATCGGTTATTACTTAGATAAGATAAATTAGATAAGGTGACTTAATAAAACCCCATTCGAAAGCCGCAAAAATCTTTATTCAAGAGAAATTTTAAAGCTACATCCTTGAAACTTGGCATACTTATTGTGTGCTGTACTAGGGACGTATCCAAAAATTTCATCACTATCGGTTTGTAAATAGCAAAGATAAAGGAAATTTAGCGACAACTTCAAAATTTCAGAATTGGCAATTGGATCGGTTATTACTTAGATAAGATAAATTAGATAAGGTGACTTAATTAAAAAACACACGCATTCGCAAACCGCAAAAAACTTAAAGAAAGTTAAATTTTAAAGCTACAGCCTTGAGAACTGGCTTTATTATTATTTACATAAGATAAATGACATTAACTGACAAAGTTAAAAGAAACCCCATTCGAAAGCCGCAGAAATCTTTATTCAAGAGAAATTTTAAAGCTACATCCTTGAAACTTGGCATACTTATTGTGTGCTGTACTAGGGACGTATCCAAAAATTTCATCACTATCGGTTTGTAAATAGCAAAGATAAAAAATTTAGCGACAACTTCAAAATTTCAGAATTGGCAATTGGATCGGTTATTACTTAGATAAGATAAATTAGATAAGGTGACTTAATGACAAAAAAACCCATTCGAAAGCCGCAAAAATCTTTATTCAAGAGAAATTTTAAAGCTACATCCTTGAAACTTGGCATACTTATTGTGTGCTGTACTAGGGACGTATCCAAAAATTTCATCACTCCATCGGTTTGTAAATAGCAAAGATAAAGGAAATTTAGCGACAACTTCAAAATTTCAGAATTGGCAATTGGATCGGTTATTACTTAGATAAGATAAATTAGATAAGGTGACTTAATTAAAAAAACACGCATTCGCAAACCGCAAAAAACTTAAAGAAAGTTAAATTTTAAAGCTACAGCTTTGAGAACTGGCTTTATTATTATATACATAAGATAAATGACATAAACTGACTAAGTTAAAAGAAACCCCATTCGAAAGCCGCAGAAATCTTTATTCAAGAGAAATTTTAAAGCTACATCCTTGAAACTTGGCATACTTATTGTGTGCTGTACTAGGGACGTATCCAAAAATTTCATCACTATCGGTTTGTAAATAGCAAAGATAAAGGAAATTTAGCGACAACTTCAAAATTTCAGAATTGGCAATTGGATCGGTTATTACTTAGATAAGATAAATTAGATAAGGTGACTTAATTAAAAAACACACGCATTCGCAAACCGCAAAAAACTTAAAGAAAGTTAAATTTTAAAGCTACAGCCTTGAGAACTGGCTTTATTATTATTTACATAAGATAAATGACATAAACTGACTAAGTTAAAAGAAACCCCATTCGAAAGCCGCAGAAATCTTTATTCAAGAGAAATTTTAAAGCTACATCCTTGAAACTTGGCATACTTATTGTGTGCTGTACTAGGGACGTATCCAAAAATTTCATCACTATCGGTTTGTAAATAGCAAAGATAAAGGAAATTTAGCGACAACTTCAAAAATTTCAGAATTGGCAATTGGATCGGTTATTACTTAGATAAGATAAATTAGATAAGGTGACTTAATTAAAAAAACACGCATTCGCAAACCGCAAAAAACTTAAAGAAAGTTAAATTTTAAAGCTACAGCCTTGAGACTTGGCTTTATTATTATATACATAAGATAAATGACATAAACTGACTAAGTTAAAAGAAACCCCATTCGAAAGCCGCAGAAATCTTTATTCAAGAGAAATTTTAAAGCTACATCCTTGAAACTTGGCATACTTATTGTGTGCTGTACTAGGGACGTATCCAAAAATTTCATCACTATCGGTTTGTAAATAGCAAAGATAAAGGAAATTTAGCGACAACTTCAAAATTTCAGAATTGGCAATTGGATCGGTTATTACTTAGATAAGATAAATTAGATAAGGTGACTTAATTAAAAAACACACGCATTCGCAAACCGCAAAAAACTTAAAGAAAGTTAAATTTTAAAGCTACAGCCTTGAGAACTGGCTTTATTATTATTTACATAAGATAAATGACATAAACTGACAAAGTTAAAAGAAACCCCATTCGAAAGCCGCAGAAATCTTTATTCAAGAGAAATTTTAAAGCTACATCCTTGAAACTTGGCATACTTATTGTGTGCTGTACTAGGGACGTATCCAAAAATTTCATCACTATCGGTTTGTAAATAGCAAAGATAAAGGAAATTTAGCGACAACTTCAAAATTTCAGAATTGGCAATTGGATCGGTTATTACTTAGATAAGATAAATTAGATAAGGTGACTTAATAAAAAAAAACACGCATTCGCAAACCGCAAAAAACTTAAAGCAAGTGAAATTTTAAAGCTACAGCTTGAGACTTGGCTTTATTATTATATACATAAGATAAATGACATAAACTGACTAAGTTAAAAGAAACCCCATTCGAAAGCCGCAGAAATCTTTATTCAAGAGAAATTTTAAAGCTACATCCTTGAAACTTGGCATACTTATTGTGTGCTGTACTAGGGACGTATCCAAAAATTTCTTCACTATCGGTTTGTAAATAGCAAAGATAAAGGAAATTTAGCGACAACTTCAAAATTTCAGAATTGGCAATTGGATCGGTTATTACTTAGATAAGATAAATTAGATAAGGTGACTTAATTAAAAAAACACGCATTCGCAAACCGCAAAAAACTTAAAGAAAGTTAAATTTTAAAGCTACAGCTTGAGAACTGGCTTTATTATTATTTACATAAGATAAATGACATTAACTGACAAAGTTAAAAGAAACCCCATTCGAAAGCCGCAGAAATCTTTATTCAAGAGAAATTTTAAAGCTACATCCTTGAAACTTGGCATACTTATTGTGTGCTGTACTAGGGACGTATCCAAAAATTTCTTCACTATCGGTTTGTAAATAGCAAAGATAAAGGAAATTTAGCGACAACTTCAAAATTTCAGAATTGGCAATTGGATCGGTTATTACTTAGATAAGATAAATTAGATAAGGTGACTTAATTAAAAAAACACGCATTCGCAAACCGCAAAAAACTTAAAGCAAGTGAAATTTTAAAGCTACAGCCTTGAGAACTTGGCTTTATTATTATATACATAAGATAAATGACATAAACTGACTAAGTTAAAAGAAACCCCATTCGAAAGCCGCAGAAATCTTTATTCAAGAGAAATTTTAAAGCTACATCCTTGAAACTTGGCATACTTATTGTGTGCTGTACTAGGGACGTATCCAAAAATTTCATCACTATCGGTTTGTAAATAGCAAAGATAAAGGAAATTTAGCGACAACTTCAAAATTTCAGAATTGGCAATTGGATCGGTTATTACTTAGATAAGATAAATTAGATAAGGTGACTTAATTAAAAAAACACACGCATTCGCAAACCGCAAAAAAACTTAAAGAAAGTTAAATTTTAAAGCTACAGCCTTGAGAACTGGCTTTATTATTATTTACATAAGATAAATGACATTAACTGACAAAGTTAAAAGAAACCCCATTCGAAAGCCGCAGAAATCTTTATTCAAGAGAAATTTTAAAGCTACATCCTTGAAACTTGGCATACTTATTGTGTGCTGTACTAGGGACGTATCCAAAAATTTCATCACTATCGGTTTGTAAATAGCAAAGATAAAGGAAATTTAGCGACAACTTCAAAATTTCAGAATTGGCAATTGGATCGGTTATTACTTAGATAAGATAAATTAGATAAGGTGACTTAATTAAAAAACACACGCATTCGCAAACCGCAAAAAAACTTAAAGAAAGTTAAATTTTAAAGCTACAGCCTTGAGAACTGGCTTTATTATTATTTACATAAGATAAATGACATAAACTGACTAAGTTAAAAGAAACCCCATTCGAAAGCCGCAGAAATCTTTATTCAAGAGAAATTTTAAAGCTGACATCCTTGAAAATTTGCATACGTATTGTGTGCTGTACTAGGGACGTATCCAAAAAATTTCATCACTATCGATTTGTAAATAGCAAAGATAAAGGAAATTTAGCGACAACTTCAAAATCTTCAGGAATTGGCAATTGGATCGGTTATTACTTAGATAAGATAAATTAGATAAGGTGACTTAATTAAAAAAACACGCATTCGCAAACCGCAAAAAACTTAAAGAAAGTTAAATTTTAAAGCTACAGCCTTGAGAACTGGCTTTATTATTATTTACATAAGATAAATGACATAAACTGACTAAGTTAAAAGAAACCCATCGAAAGCCGCAGAAATCTTTATTCAAGAGAAATTTTAAAGCTACACCTTGAAACTTGGCATACTTATTGTGTGCTGTACTAGGGACGCATCCTAAAAATTTCATCACCATCGGTTTCTATACCAAAGATAACGGAAATTTAACGACAACTTCAAAACTTCAAATTGGCAATTGGATCGGTTATTACTTAGATAAGATAAATTAGATAAGGTGACTTAATTAAAAAACACACGCATTCGCAAACCGCAAAAAAACTTAAAGAAAATTAAATTTTAAAGCTACAGCCTTGAGAATTGGCTTTATTATTATTTACATAAGATAAATGACATAAACTGACTAAGTTAAAGGAAAGCCGCCGCAAATCTTTATGCAAGAGCAATTTTAAAGCTGAATCCATGAAAGTTTTCTTATGTATTGTGTGCTGTACCAATTTGTAAATAGCAAAAAACTTAAAGAAAGTTAAATTTTAAAACTACAACCCTGAGAACTGGCTTTCATATTATTTACATAAGATAAATGACATAAACTGACTAAGTTAAAAGAAACCCCATTCCAAAGCCGCAGAAATCTTTATTCAAGAGAAATTTTAAAGCTACATCCTTGAAAATTGTCATACTTATTGTGTGCTGTACTAGGGACGTATCCAAAAATTTCATCACCATCGGTTTGTAATACCAAAGATAACGGAAATTTAGCGACAACTTCAAAACTTAGATAAGATAAATTAGATAAGGTGACTTAATTAAAAAACACACGCATTCGCAAACCGCAAAAAAACTTAAAAAAAGTTAAATTATAAAGCTACAGCCTTGAGAACTGGCTTTATTATTATTTACATAAGATAAATGACATAAACTGACTAACTTAAAAGAGAAAGCCGCAGAAATCTTTATTCAAGAGCAATTTTAAAGCTGAATCCGTGAAAGTTTGCTTACGTATTGTGTGCTGTACCAGGAACGTATCTTAAAAATTTCATCACTATCAATTTGTAAATGGCAAAGATAAAGGAAATTTAGCGACAAATTCAAAACTTCGGGAATTGGCAATTGGATCGGTTATTACTTAGATAAGATGAATTAGATAAGGTGACTAATTTAAAAAACACACGCCTTTCCAAACCGCAAGAAACTTAAAGAAAGTTAAATTTTAAAACTACAACACTGAGAACTGGCTTTATTATTATATACGTAAGATAAATGACATAAACTGACTAAGTTAAAAGAAACCCCATTCCAAAGCCGCAGAAATCTTTATTCAACAGAAATTTTAAAGCTTCATCCTTGAATCTTGGCATACTTATTGTGTGATGTACTAGGGACGTATCCAAAAATTTCATCAATATCGGTTTGTAAATAGTAAAGATAAAGGAAACTTAGCGACAACTTAAAAATTTCAGAATTGGCAATTGGATCGGTTATTACTTAGATAAGATTAATTAGATAAGGTGACTACTTAATTAAAAAACACACGCATAAAAAAAAACACGCATTCGCCCATTAAAAATGGGCAAAAAATGGTATAATAATTTTGTGCAAATGTATGTAACAGGCAGAGGGAGGCATCTCCGACCCTATAAAGTATATATATTCTTAATCAGTATCAATAGCCGAGTCGATTGAGCCATGTCCGTCAGTTCGTCCGTCTGTCCGTCTGTCTGTAT
The DNA here is from genome assembly GCA_018901825.1 of Drosophila funebris. Classification (NCBI taxonomy): domain Eukaryota; kingdom Metazoa; phylum Arthropoda; class Insecta; order Diptera; family Drosophilidae; genus Drosophila; species Drosophila funebris. The sequence goes on along the minus strand of JAEIFK010000651.1, from coordinate 23,304 downwards.
GAATGCGTTGATCTCAGCAACTATAAGAGCTAGAGACGCCAAATTTGGCATGAAGGTTCCTGAATACCCTCTCCAGATCGAGTTTATGTTAGATTTTCAATATCTTTCCCACCACCCCCGCAATTTAAAAAAAAACTAATTATGGCCACATTTCTCAATGTAGACACTTCTTACTTAACACGTGCGTTAAGAATGATATATAGAAGGAACGCTGAGAGTTTCATCAAGATCGGTTTGTAAATAAGACAGATAATCAGCAATAAAAGTTATTTTTCGGAATCGTTAAGCAGCAGGCAGCACATGTGTGCGAGCGAGACAGCGAACGACTGTGACACATGCGTCTGCTAACCATGTGTGCTTATTTGTGCGAGCGAGATAACGAACTACTACGGCTCAAGCATAAGTAAATTAAGTGTCGTAACACTCAGCTTTTGATTGAGTATGTATACATATGTGAATGCTTGCTCCTACAAGCATATAAAGAATTCATAGGCTTCTTTTTTAAACACCTGTTATGTTCTTACTTTACAAAACACTTAATTTAGAAAACTGCACAGGGTTTTATACTGTCGCGCGCGCTCGTTTATTTTTAATTTTATTTTATTTTTTATTTAACGTCAACTAATGGCAGTCGACACAAAATAATTATAAAGTATAGATGAATTAAATTATTATAATAAAATTACAATTAAGATTAAAATTAGATTCAAAAATAATAATAAAATTGAGTTTAAGCTTAAGTCTGGGGTATTAAAAAAAGTATTTAATTGATCCAATTAAATAATGTTTTAATATATAACTAGCGCGGCATCAGGTGATCGAAGAGCCTCCCAATTTACTATGTTATATGTAACATCCATTGTCGTCTATTAAATAAATAATAAACTTTTAATGGTTTAGAAGCCATACAACGCAAATTGCCCCTTATTTACCATTGCAGTCCAGCACGGATACGACCTTATAGGCGTTCAGGCATAATCCAACGGACGTAGCGTCATACCACTGTTCGCTCGAACAAGTATTGTGCCATTGGTCCGTACCTGCGGTTCCTCTTGTACTACGCAGGAATGCTGTCGCAACAACGTTTTGTCATTAGTAGGGTAAAACTAACCTGTCTCACGACGGTCTAAATCCAGCTCACGTTCCCTTGCATGGGTGAACAATCCAACGCTTGGTGAATTTTGCTTCACAATGATAGGAAGAGCCGACATCGCTATGAACGCTTGGCCGCCACAAGCCAGTTATCCCTATGGTAACTTTTCTGACAGCTCTTGTTAAAAACTCTTTAAACCAAAAGGATCGATAGGCCGAGCTTTTGCTGTCCCTGTGTGTACTGAACACCGAGAGCAAGTCAGCATTTGCCCTTTTGCTCTATGTGTGGTTTCTGTCCGCACTGAGCTGGCCTTGGGACACCTCCGTTATTATTTGAGAGATGTACCGCCCAAGTCAAACTTCAAACAAACTCGTGATAGTTTGATCAAGAAGCTTGCATCAAAACCCAATACCATAAGCTATAATAAATATATCCGTATAATGGCTAGGAAATGATACACGTTCCATTTAATCAAGTAAGTAAGGAAACAATAAGAGTAGTGGTATTTCATTGTCGATACTAAACCGAAAACTAATATCTCCCACTTATTCTACACCTCTTATGTCTCCTTACACTGCCAGATTAGAGTCAAGCTCAAAAGGGTCTTCTTTCCCTGCTAATTATTCCAAGCCCATTCCCTTGGCTGTGGTTTCGCTAGATAGTAGATAGGGACAGAACAGAGGATCTCTTCATTTGTATTACGTGGCATGTTCCAACGTAGGATTACCACCACGGTACTCGTATATGCAAGCATATGGTACAGTGAGTCTGGTACAATGCGCCAAAAACCATCGGCCCTCAAAGATGTTAGCAGAGGCCTTCATCTCTTCGGTACCAATCTAAATATACACTATCGGGTGTATATTCCCCCTTGGTGTGGGGCGAAGGGTCTAGTAACTTCTCTCCTGCGTTGTAGCGCAACGCTACGCAACCACAGCCACCACAGGTCCCACTAGGGGACCGACCTCAATGAGAAGCCTTGGAGAGCAGTCTCAACCCGTGGTACCGAAATTAAGGGATCGGTTTCCCTTCCCCATTTAGCTCCGACAAGCTCGGACATTGGGTATTCCAGAGTGTACCTTTAGTCGTCTCGTACGACAAGCGGTTACATACTGTGTTGGAATTCTAATAACCCGCCAACAATACGGGTGAGCTCAGTTTTAGCTTTGCAGCTCGGGACTAACAACCCAGGTACCTCGTTTAGTCGCCTCATACGACAAGCAGAGATGTACTGTGGTGAGATTCTAAGAACCGCCGACCACGCGGGTGAGGCCAGTTTTTGCTTTTCAGCTCGGGACTGACAACCCAGGTACCTCGTTTAGTCGTCTCGACAAGCGATTACATACTGTGTTGGAATTCTAATAACCCGCCAACAACACGGGTGAGGTCAGTTTTAGCTTTGCACCTCGGGACTAACAACCCAGGTACGTCGCTTAGTCGCCTCATACGACAAGCAGAGATGTACTGTGGTGAGATTCTAAGAACCGCCGACCACGCGGGTGAGGCCAGTTTTTGCTTTTCAGCTCGGGACTGGCAGCCCAGGTGCCTCCTGTGAATCCAGCAAATGGCGACGCCTTGTAAAGACCGCTTCGGCAAATGCGTTGAAAAACTGTATCCACTCCTGTGTTTCCACCACTCCAGACACTCTCCAAACGCCGTGTAGGTACCGCACTCCTAGTCCATCGAGGTTCCGCAAATCAGCATAGAGGGGGCATTCACATAGCACATGAAGCCAGTCCTCGCAATCCGCGTTACAAATACTTGCAGGCGTCTCGCTCAGACCTCTCATGCAGAAAAGCATTTAGCGATCCATGGCCAGTCAGCAAGAATCCAACGCGTAGGCTGAAACCGAAGTCTCGCCGGCTGTAAACGAAGCTTGCCTCTGGGAAAAAACGATGTGTCACTCGTCCGTGATCTGCATCGTCATCCCACCTGTGCTGCCACTCGCACAGCAAACGTTCGTCCAGTAGCGTCATCTTTTGCTTCAAATCAAGACTTGCCAAGTCTTGACCGTGTAGCCAATCGCCTTCCTCCAACGGGTAGTTACGTTTGAGTTTGTATTTGATTGCCAATTTCTTGGCAACCAAGTCAAACGGGGGAGCACCAGCAAGAACTTGCAGTGCTACAGTAGACACTGTTCGGCAAACCGGCAGGCATCCAAGAAGGATGAGCCTTTGGCTGGACAATAGGTGCCTCCTGGCAACCACCTGTCTCATCGCCATGGCATACCACACTGTAGCACCAAATAGTGCGCAAGGCACCATGAGTCCGGAGTAAATGGTCCGCTTGGCGCGGGGACTGTCTCCCCAATCGACCCGCAGTACGCGTGCCATTACCCCTACTACTCCGGTCAGCCGATCGCGTAAAGACGCGATATGCGGGAGAAAGCTCAACCGCTCGCCGACCGTGATGCCCAGATACCGGCATTTTATAGCGTACGGTAGGTTGACTCCTGCAAGCCGTACCCTTGGTCGCCTGTTTGGCGACAGTGTGCCTTTCAGCAGCATAACAGCCGTCTTCGACTCCCCAAGCTTCTACGATGGACACCATAGCCTCACCTTTCGACTCTATCTCGATCCGGGAGTTCCCCTCTACGAGCAGAAGAAGATCGTCTCCAATGATGCCGTCCAAGCCAGGTGAGCGTCTGCTCCGTAACCTGGCAACACATGCGCTCACTTCGTACTCATCGAGTGTTGGTGGGGCTTCGCTTGAAATGACAATCGGTGCAGTCGACTCCGTAACAGGGAAAAAGTTACGGAGGAGCACTCGCGCACAGTCGTGCCATGTTACGACTAGCTCGTCATCCGAACCAAGACATCCCAGCTCGGTTTTCCGCTTGCGACCTCGGCAAATCCGGTAGACGTGCCGCCATGGATCTTCCTTGTGCTCTCCAACGAATCGACGCCAATTCTACTCCTTTGCCGACAGAATGAGCGTCTTGTATTGGCCGACGAAGATCCGTAGGGCAATAACAAGTCGCTCTGCATCATCGGTGCTACGCCGAATGATGTTGTGGTCGCTTAGATCCCACTCGGCCACTCTCCTGTCATATGTGGCCCACATAGACGCCGCCTCGTTGACGATTGTTACGTCGATATCACTTTGTGCTCTGCGATTATCAAACGTGTACATGCTGCTAAACTGATTGAGCACACCGGCTCTGCCTCCAGAAAACACACGCATTCGGGACGGAAGGCCTGTGATGCGGTGAAATCTATCGACGTACGGGTCCTGCACCAGTGCGAACATGTTTCGGGAGTCTCGCACACCGGCTAACAGCTCGATAGTAGCGGCTCTACCTTGACCATAGTTAGCTTGGATGAAGCTAAACATTTAATGTCTAGCTTGCACCCGCGCTAAGACAGCAGCATATATCGGGCACGTCTCCGACAGCATATTATGCCCGGAGGGAAGCCCCTTGAAGCGACAGTTGCGGCAGTCCACCGTGCTCGTGCACTTCGCTGCTATATGGCCTGTCTGTCCGCACTGTCGGCACACCTCGCTCTTTAAGCGGCACTGCGAAACCTTGTGGTCGAATCCAACGCAGCGATGGCAAGCGTACCTTCGAACGAGCGACCTACAGCGGAAGGAGAACCACTTAATGTAGACCCGACCAGTCTTATCAAGCACCGCTAGCGCCTTTTCACCACATTCCAGTGCCAGATTGACTCTGGCACCATCAGTGACCGACCACGGCTTCGTCTCGAGGTGCACTATCTTCCTAAACGCCGACGGCGAAAACTCCTCCTTGAAGTGGTTTTCATAGAGCTCCTCCATGAAGACATCCGGGATAATGGTGGTGTCAACATCAAAAACCGTGATTCTTGACCGAGTACCTCGGTTTTGCTGCACTTGGAGTCCAACTTCTGTGAACCTCTTGTTGGTCAGCACCTTCCTCATCTCGCTTGAGGATGGTGTGCGGATGACAGCACCACCACGCTTCAATTCACGCACCTCGTGAACTCGCACTCCTAGAGCCGGAGCAACCTCGCTCATCACCTTGTTGGCAATCTCGTTACCCGATACATTCGGGTCCCTGCTCGTAACCACGGCGGACCACGTTTCCACGGGCTTCCTGCCAATGTGCGCTGCTCTGGGAGTGGGAACGGGGCCAGAGTGAGGGACGGCAGTGGTGACAGCAATGGGCGCAGCAAAATTATAGGTAGCGGATCGGGGCGTCTCAGAGAGCTTCTCCAGAAGCGCATTGAGCACTGCCAGCGCGGTGACAAGCGCGTCATACCGCGAGGCTGACTCAAAAACGGCAAGTGCAGCATCTGGCGCCATGCCAGCCTGAAGCACTGCCTTCTTTACAGACATCTGCATGTCAACAATCTCACCAAGAACCGCATCAGTTCCCTCGGCCACTATTTAGCAAGCTGGGCATTTGGCGATGTTGGCAGCAATTGAGGCAGCGGTGACTGGGGCAACTTCGACAGCAATCGAGCGTCAGCGATGGTGGGGGCGGCATTAAACCGGCATCAAATGCCTGTCGCTTGGCAGTAATCGGCTCCTCGTCAGATCGCATATCACACACCGGCAACGCACGTGAAGCTTCGCGACGGTTTTTGCGGCGAGCCTTTGCTTCCCGTTTTGCTTCTCGCGCTTCAATAGTTTCGGCACTCTCCGCGTTGATGCAGCAGTCACTGCTCTCCACACTTCTTACGCTCGAGCAGCTTCCCGACCGACTGCGCGCGTTGTTCATGCTAGGCGCCCTCTTTTGGCGTGTTTGCGAAATCTCGCAAATTTGCCTTTTACCGGTCGTTTTGATTTACTCGGACATGCACCACTTAGTCAGCACACAAACCAAAATCAACCAGCTGTTGTCACACAACACGAGCACTCAGCTTTTGTATCACAGAAATTTACCGTAATGTTTACCGCAAATTTTACCGCATTTTCTTAATGCGTTTTATGCAGCTGTCAACGTTTCGATATTTTTAGACAAATTTTATGCGCACACACGAAAAATACGTCTGTTCGCGACGAACGTCAGAAACGAACTGTGAGTAGATAGGCACAGAACAGAGGATCTCTCCATTTGTTTTACGTGGCATGTTCCAACGTAGGATTACAACCACGGTACTCGTATATGCAAGCATATGGTACAGTGAGTCTGGTACAATGCGCCAAAAACCAACGCCCCTCAAAGATGTTAGCAGAGGCCTTCATCTCTTCGGTACCAATCTAAATATACACTATCGGATGTATATTCCCCCTTGGTGTAGGGCGAAGCGTCTAGCAACTTCTCTCCTGCGTTGTAGCGCAACGATACGCAACCACTGCCACCACGAACTCCCACTAGGGGGCCGACCTCAATGAGAATCCTTGGAGAGCAATCTCAACCCGTGGTACCGAAATTAAGGGATCGGTTTCCCCTCTCCATTTAGGTCCGACAAGCTCGGACGTGGGGTAATCCAGAGTGTACCTTTAGTCGTCTCGTACGATAAGCGGTTACATACTGTGTTGGAATTCTGATAACCCGCCAACAACACGGGTGAGGTCAGATTTAGCTTTGCAGCTCGGGACTAACAACCCAGGTACCTCGTTTAGTCGCCTCGTACGACAAGCAGAGATGTACTGTGGTGAGATTCTAAGACCCGCCGACCACGCGGGTGAGGCCAGTTTTAGCTTTTCAAGACCGCTTCGGCAAATGCGTTGAAAAACTGTATCCGCTCCTGTGTTTCCACCACTCCAGACACTCTCCAAACGCCGTGTAGGTACCGCACTCCTAGTCCATCGAGGTTCCGCAAATCAGCATAGAGGGGGCATTCACATAGCACATGAAGCCAGTCCTCGCAATCCGCGTTACAAATACTTGCAGGCGTCTCGCTCAGACCTCTCATGCAGAAAAGCATTTAGCGATCCATGGCCAGTCAGCCAGAATCCAACGCGCAGGCTGAAACCGAAGTCTCGCCGGCTGTAAACGAAGCTTGCCTCTGGGAAAAAACGATGTGTCACTCGTCCGTGATCTGCATCGTCATCCCACCTGTGCTGCCACTCGCACAGCAAACGTTCGTCCAATAGCGTCATCTTTTGCTTCAAATCAAGACTTGCCAAGTCTTGACTGTGTAGCCAATCGCCTTCCTCCAACGGGTAGTTACGTTTGAGTTTGTATTTGATTGCCAATTTCTTGGCAACCAAGTCAAACGGGGGAGCACCAGCAAGAACTTGCAGTGCTACAGTGGACACTGTTCGGCAAACCGGCAGGCATCCAAGAAGGATGAGCCTTTGGCTGGACAATAGGTGCCTCCTGGCAACCACCTGTCTCATCGCCACGGCATACCACACTGAAGCACCAAATAGTGCGCAAGGCACCATGAGTCCGGAGTAAATGGTCCGGTTGGCGCGGGGACTGACTCCCCAATCGACCCGCAGTACGCGTGCCATTACCCCTACTACTCCGGTCAGCCGATCGCGTAAAGACGCGATATGCGGGAGAAAGCTCAACCGCTCGCCGACCGTGATGCCCAGATACCGGCATTTTATAGCGTACGGTAGGTTGACTCCTGCAAGCCGTACCCTTGGTCGCCTGTTTGGCGACAGTGTGCCTTTCAGCAGCATAACAGCCGTCTTCGACTCCCCAAGCTTCTACGATGGACACCATAGCCTCACCTTTCGACTCTATCTCGATCCGGGAGTTCCCCTCTACGAGCAGAAGAAGATCGTCTCCAATGATGCCGTCCAAGCCAGGTGAGCGTCTGCTCCGTAACCTGGCAACACATGCGCTCACTTCGTACTCTTCGAGTGTTGGTGGGGCTTCGCTTGAAATGACAATCGGTGCAGTCGACTCCATAACAGGGAAAAAGTTACGGAGGAGCACTCGCGCACAGTCGTGCCATGTTACGACTAGCTCGTCATCCGAACGAAGACATCCCAGCTCGGTTTTCCGCTTGCGACCTCGGCAAATCCGGTAGACGTGCCGCCATGGATCTTCCTTGTGCTCTCCAACGAATCGACGCCAATTCTACTCCTTTGCCGACAGAATGAGCTTCTTGTATTGGCCGACGAAGATCCGTAGGGCAATAACAAGTCGCTCTGCATCATCGGTGCTACGCCGAATGATGTTGTGGTTGCTTAGATCCACTCGTCCACTCTCCAGTGATATGTGGCCCACATAGACGCCGCCTCGTTGACGATTGTTACGTCGATATCACTCTGTGCTCTGCGATTATCAAACGTGTACTTGCTGCTAAACTGATTGAGCACACCGGCTCTGCCTCCTTGGATCCACTCTGACAGCAGCTCACCACGTCCATGGTTAGGGTCACCACGAGCACGCTCGTGAGACTTGCTAAACCAAGATTGAGCCAAATCTTCCAGTGACACTCACGCATACGCCAAACTCAGTGATGAGAGGTTCAATGGGCATACAGATGGCATCCGGATCGTCGATGAATATAGCCGCTTTCGAGCGCCGATCAGAAAACACCCGCATTCCGGACGGAAGGCCTGTGATGCGGTGAAATCTATCGACGTACGGTTCCTGCACCAGTGAAAACATGTGGCGGGAGTCTCGCACACGGGCTAACAGCTCGATAGTAGCGGCTCTACCACGACCACAGTTAGCTTGGATGAAGCTAAACATTTAATGCAGCATATATCGGGCACGTCTCCGACAGCATATTATGCCCGGAGGGAAGCCCCTTGAAGCGACAGTTACGGCAGTCCACCGTGCTCTTGCACTTCGCTGCTATATGGCCTGTCTGTCCGCACTGTCGGCACACCTCGCTCTTTAAGCGGCACTGCGAAACCTTGTGGTCGAATCCAACGCAGCGATGGCAAGCGTACCTTCGAACGAGCGACCTAAAGCGGAAGGAGAACCACTTAATGTAGACCCGACCAGTCTTATCAAGCACCGCTTGCGCCTTTTCATCACATTCCAGTGCCAGATTGACTCTGGCACCATCAGTGACCGACCACGGCTACGTCTCGAGGTGCACCATCTTCCTAAACGCCGATAATGGTGGTGTCAACATCAAAAACCGTGATTCTCGACCGAGTACCTCGGTTTTGCTGCACTTGGAGTCCAACTTCAGTGAACCTCTTGTTGGTTAGCACCTTCCGCACCACCACAGCACCACCACGCTTCAATTCACGCACCTCGTGAACTTGCACTCCTAGAGCCGTGGCAACCTCGCTCATCACCTTGCTGGCAATCTCTTTACCCGATACATTCGGGTCCCTGCTCGTAACCACGGCGGACCACGTTTCCACGGGCTTCCTGCCAATGTGCGCTTCTCTGGGAGCGGGAACGGGGGCAGAGTGAGGGACGGCAGTGGTGACAGCAATGGGCGCAGCAAAATTAGAGATAGCGGATTGGGGCGTCTCAGAGAGCTTCTCCAGAAGCGCATTGCGCACTGCCAGCGCTGTGACAAGCGCGTCATACTGCGAGGCTGCCTCAAAAACAATGTCACCAAGAACCGCATCAGTTCCCTCGGCCACTATTTTCCAAGCTGGGCACTTGGCGATGTTGGCAGCAATTGAGGCAGCGGTGACTGGGGCATCTTCGACAGCAATCGCGGCGTCAGCGATGGTGGGGGGCGGCATTAAACCGGCATCAAAAGCCTGTCGCTTGGCAGTAATCGGCTCCTCGTCAGATCGCATATCACACACCGGCAACGCACGTGAAGCTTCGCGACGGTTTTTGCGGCGAGCCTTTGCTTCCCGTTTTGCTTCTCGCGCGTCAACAGTTTCGGCACTCTCCACGTTGATGCAGCAGTCACTGCTCTCCACACTTCTTACGCTCGAGCAGCTTCCCGACCGACTGCGCGCGTTTTTGGTGCTTTTATGGTAGGTGAAAACATGAATAAAAGCACTGATTAATTCTGATTAATACTTTATTGCTGCGTAGCCATACGTCTGTTCGCTTTAAGTTCTGATGAAGAAGGAAGGAAACTTCAATCGCGATAAGTTGGTTGCGATGCATTACCATGTCATGGCTGTTAACTAACATCTCAAAAACAGTGTTGTTAACAGCTTTTAATATTGAAATATAGGTGACAAGCAAGGTTGCCACAGTACTCCCCCTCCTAGAGAAGCCGAAGATCTATAGGCGGGAACGTGCCTCATATGTTCGAATGTTCGAAGCTCTTGACGAATCCTCCTGGCTGTTGATTACGTCATTATGCTCCAAGAACGCAGGCTTCAGTCTATCGACTGATATGGACACTTCTCTGCCGTTCATTCGAATACGGAAAACACGATCTGAAGGCTTGTCGATGACTTGAAATGGTCCAGAGTATGGTGGTTCCAGTGGTTGTTTCACCGCATCCGTTCTAACAAACACATGTGAACAATCGTGGATGTGTTTGTGTAGGAATAGTTTTCGCTTATTGTGGTGTGCCGTTGGAGTCGGTTTCATTGTTTGCATATTGGCTCGAAATTCGCTCACAAATTCAGCGGGTCTTGGAGGCGAGTCTAAGTCCGTGAAATATTCATTTGGGAGATGAAGGGTACATCCGTAGAGCATCTCTGCAGCCGAAGCTTGTATATCTTCTTTGAAGCAAGTACGAAGACCAAGGAGCGCGGTAGGAAGCAGGTTTATCCAAGGTATGTCCGGTTCGCACATCAATGCAACCTTCAAGGATCTATGCCAGCGCTCGATCATACCGTTTGATGGGGGATGGTATGGTGTTGTATGGATGGGAGCCCTGGTCGGTAGTTATAATCCTGGGACAACCAAACCGAGCTATCCAACAAGTCCAAAAGGCCCTACAAAGCCGACATATCCCGAAGAGGTACTGCTTCCGGCCAACGAGAGAATCGGTCAATCATTGTGAGGCAATATCTGTATCCGTCGACCAATGGCATGACCACGATGTCCAGATGCACATGCTCAAAACGATGATCCGGTACAGCAATCTTTTCCGCCACTGGTGAATTATGCTTATGTATTTTAGCTCTCTGGCAAGGTTGACAGTTTCTAGACCATGCTCCTACATCTTTGCATCTTTGCGATAATCCATGAATTTCCGTGGGATGTACGGCCGTGTGGAACCCGTTGAAACATCGCAATATACAAATGTTCCGTTGGTGAGCTCAACCGATTGCAGCTGCAGCGATGTTGTTCCATCTAAAAGTGCGGGTAGCTCAGAGTCTATGGCCTGGGCTTCCTCTATGCTTTTGGCATCGATGCAAGATGGCATTGATATTGCATTAAGCCTCGAGAGCGCATCTGCCACAACGTTGTCGTTTCCTTTCAGATGAATGATTTCTGTAGAAAACTGAGAGATGAAGTTAAGATGTCGCAGTTGACGAGGAGATGCTTTCTCTGGTCGCTGTGAAAATGCATATATAAGGGGTTTATGATCAGTTTTGATGACAAACGCTCTTGCATCTACCAGGTGCTTGAAATGCTTAATAGCCTCATAAATGGCTAGCAGTTCACGGTCGTAGGTGCTGTAGTTGCGCTCGGTGGGGCTCAGTTTTTTTGAAAAGAAACCGAGAGGTTGCCAGCCATGCTTAGAATGCTGCTCCAGTACTGCTCCGATCGCTGTGTCAGACGCGTCACACACCAAGCTGAGATCTGCGTTAGGATTAGGATGAACGAGCATTGCTGCGTTTGCAATACTTTTTTTGCACTCGAGGAAATGTTTTGATTGCATCAGGAGTCCACTCAATCGGGCGCTTGTCGTTTTTCTTCATATGACGTGTAATGTCATTTAGGGGAGCCTGTATTAGTGAAGCATGAGGGATGCACCGACGATAATAGTTTAAAATTCCTAGAAAACGACCCAACTCGCATATTGATTGAGGCTGAGGAAAATCAATTATAGCGCTTATTCGGTCTTCAGGCGGTTTTATTCCTTTGCTGTTGACAACATAACCAAGAAATTGGACTTCTGTCCGAGCAAAGCAACATTTTTCTTTGTTTATGACCAATCCGTGTTTTTGCAAGATGTCCAGAACATTCCGCAAGTGAAGCTTATGTTGCTCCTCCGAGTCCGACATTATGAGTATGTCATCAACATAACAAAATACGTAATCTACTTCACGGAACATCTGGTTAATAAAACGTTGGAATGTTTGCGTCGATCAGACCGAACGGAGTGCAGATTGCGGTTTTCTCAATGTCCTCATGTGCCATGGGAATTTGATAGTACGCCTTCTCCAAGTCCAGTGTTGAGAATATCTGCCTATTATTGAGTCGCTCAGCAAAATCCTGAATGTGTCGGATCGGGTAACGGTCTGGAACCGTGATCGCATTTAACTTTCGCATTAACTGTCGCCACAAACGCGCCAACTGCCATTCTTTTTAGCTACCATGTGCAGCGGACTGGCCCATGGGCTTTTAGAGTAGCGACAAATCCCCTTTATTGATTAGCTCGTTGACTTGCGATTTTGCTGACGCAAGCTTTTCACCTGATAAACGTCTCGGTCGCTCAGCTACAGGTGCGCCATGTGTTTCAATAAAGTGAAGCACGGAGTGAGCACCAGTGCGTCCAGGAGACTTATGATTGTTGATGTCTTGTGCAATACTTTGCACAACAGCTGATGATGTAAACGCATTGCGCGCCGGAGATGTGGCGAGGTCCTGCGATGAGGTTGGGATGCCGAAATGCGGTGATTTAGAGGCATCGATCAGACGCTGCTGATTGACATCGACGAGAAGGTTGAATGTTGCTAGAAAATCTGCTCCAATAATTGGCGTTTGTACGTCCGCGACGACGAATGGCCAGGTAAATGAGCGATGCAAGCCCAAGTCGAGCTGTAGAGTATAATTTCCGTAGATTTTAATTGTTGATTGGTTAGCGGCATACAGATAAAGTCTGCCATCGTTTCGTGCGTGTGGCGCTATAGTATGAGGTACCACAGATACCACTGATCCGGAATCAATAAGAAATTGCAGGTTTGACAATCGGTCCTTGATGTTGAGACGTCGGTCCGGACCAATTTGTGAAATATTACGGATTTGAGAGTTGCCGGTGATTGGTGCGCTGCCGTTTCCCAGCTGTGTCAACGGCAGCATTTTTAGTTTGACGCCTGCTGGTAACGCGGGCAATTTGGCTGACATTTGCGGGCCTGATCACCAAATTTGCTATGATAAAAGCTTAGAGCGTTCTGCTGTGTAAACATTATTTTTCTGCGACTGGCGAGATGATTTCGCCGGCTTTGGATGGCGGAACTCCTGTTGCAGCGTATCGACTCTTGTCGAAAGGGCGCGTAGAGCCGCTGTTAGATCATTCACGCTGCTCAGAGCATCTACGTGTTGCTGATGCTGCTGCACTGGCGCTGCTGACATTATAAAATTCGATGTGGGCTCGCTAGCTTCGAGCATTTAATCAGCAACCTCTGCTAATTTCTCGAGGCTGTCCTCTTCCCACACAGAAATGAGGGGGGCGAATTGACTGTGGCAGCTCCGACAAATATAGCGAGCGAATCACTAGCTCGCATTCTGTTGCTGGTGCTAGGCGCCTTATATTGGCCAGAATCTCAGATGGCTTTTTTCCAGTTGTTCCTACGCCATGCAAAAGCCTTTTCAGCTTTGAGTCAGCTGATTCTGCAAACCTGTCCAGTAAGCGCTGCTTCAGAATATTGTACTTGTTGGTGATAGGTGGCTGTGCAATGATATCCTCTATATGTGCATTGACATCTTCCTCCAGGTTAATACAAATTACGTCAAATTTGTGCTCGTCCGCAGTAACATTGTGATGATGAAATAGTCTTTCTATCTGAGCAAACCAAAGTTGAGGATTTGTTTTGTTGAACTTTGGAATGCGGAGTTGCGCGTACTGCGATGAAAATCCAGCTGGTTGGTGAGTTGACTGCAGTTGGTCAAGTTGCCGTTTCAGTTCTTGCAACTGATCTGCGAAATCTTGGTTGCTAGCCGGCATGTTTGTGGCGTCGAAGAATTGGTCTGATGTGCTAGCAGCTTGGAATCTCGCTGAACGTAAATTGTAGTTTTGATTTTCCATTCGGGGTCACCACTTTGGTGCTTTTATGGTAGGTGAAAGCATGAATAAAAGCACTGATTAATTCCGATTAATACTTTATTGCTGCGTGGCCATACGTCTGTTCGCTTTAAGTTCTAAAGAAGAAGAAAGGAAACTTCAATCGCGATAAGTTGGCTGCGATGCATTAACATGTCAAGGCTGTTAACTAACATCTCAAAAACAGTGTTGTTAACAGCTTTTAATAATGAACTATAGGTGACAAGCAAGGTTGCCACAAGTTGTTTGGTGCTTTTATAGTAGGTGAAAACATGAATAAAAGCATTGATTAATTCTGATTAATACTTTATTGCTGCGTAGCCATACGTCTGTTCGCTTTAAGTTCTGATGAAGAAGGAAGGAAACTTCAATCGCGATAAGTTGGTTGCGATGCATTACCATGTCATGGCTGTTAACTAACATCTCAAAAACAGTGTTGTTAACAGCTTTTAATATTGAAATATAGGTGACAAGCAAGGTTGCCACAGTACTCCCCCTCCTAGAGAAGCCGAAGATCTATAGGCGGGAACGTGCCTCATATGTTCGAATGTTCGAAGCTCTTGACGAATCCTCCTGGCTGTTGATTACGACATTATGCTCCAAGAACGCAGGCTTCAGTCTATCGACTGATATGGACACTTCTCTGCCGTTCATTCGAATACGGAAAACACGATCTGAAGGCTTGTCGATTACTTGAAATGGTCCAGAGTATGGTGGTTCCAGTGGTTGTTTCACAGCATCCGTTCTAACAAACACATGTGAACAATCGTGGATGTGTTTGTGTAGGAATAGTTTTCGCTTATTGTGGTGTGCCGTTGGAGTCGGTTTCATTGTTTGCATATTGGCTCGAAATTCGCTCACAAATTCAGCGGGTCTTGGAGGCGAGTCTAAGTCCGTGAAATATTCATTTGGGAGATGAAGGGTACATCCGTAGAGCATCTCTGCAGCCGAAGCTTGTATATCTTCTTTGAAGCAAGTACGAAGACCAAGGAGCGCGGTAGGAAGCAGGTTTATCCAAGGTATGTCCGGTTCGCACATCAATGCAACCTTCAAGGATCTATGCCAGCGCTCGATCATACCGTTTGATTGGGGATGGTATGGTGTTGTATGGATGGGAGCCCTGGTCGGTAGTTATAATCCTGGGACAACCAAACCGAGCTATTCAACAAGTCCAAAAGGCCCTACAAACTGTTTCAGCCGACATATCCCGAAGAGGTACTGCTTCCGGCCAACGAGAGAATCGGTCAATCATTGTGAGGCAATATCTGTATCCGTCGACCAATGGCATGACCACGATGTCCAGATGCACATGCTCAAAACGATGATCCGGTACAGCAATCTTTTCCGCCACTGGTGAATTATGCTTATGTATTTTAGCTCTCTGGCAAGGTTAACAGTTTCTAGACCATGCCACTACATCTTTGCACATGGAAGGCCATACGTATTTTCGCCGAATTTGTTTGAGTGTGGCTCTGCCGCTGGGATGCGATAATCCATGAACTTGTGAAAATACGCTATGGCGCAATTTCCGTGGGATGTATGGCCGTGTGGAACCCGTTGAAACATCGCAATATACAAATGTTCCGTTGGTGAACTCAACCGATTGCAGCTGCAGCGATGTTGTTCCATCTAAAAATGCGGGTAGCTCAAAGTCTATGGCCTGGGCTTCCTCTATGCTTTTGGCATCGATGCAAGATGGCATTGATATTGCATTAAGCCTCGAGAGCGCATCTGCCACAACGTTGTCATTTCCATTCAGATGAATGATATCTGTAGAAAACTGAGAGATGAAGTTAAGATGTCGCAGTTGACGAGGAGATGCTTTCTCTGGTCGCTGTGAAAATGCATATATAAGGGGTTTATGATCAGTTTTGATGACAAACGCTCTTGCATCTACCAGGTGCTTGAAATGTTTAATAGCCTCATAAATGGCTAGCAGTTCACGGTCGTAGGTGCTGTAGTTGCGCTCGGTGGGGCTCAGTTTTTTTGAAAAGAAACCGAGAGGTTGCCAGCCATGCTTAGAATGCTGCTCCAGTACTGCTCCGATCGCTGTGTCAGACGCGTCACACACCAAGCTGAGATCTGCGTTAGGATTAGGATGAACGAGCATTGCTGCGTTTGCAATACTTTTTTTGCACTCGAGGAAATGTTTTGATTGCATCAGGAGTCCACTCAATCGGGCGCTTGTCGTTTTTCTTCATATGACGTGTAATGTCATTTAGGGGAGCCTGTATTAGTGAAGCATGAGGAATGCACCGACGATAATAGTTTAAAATTCCTAGAAAACGACCCAACTCGCATATTGATTGAGGCTGAGGAAAATCAATTATAGCGCTTATTCGGTCTTCAGGCGGTTTTATTCCTTTGCTGTTGACAACATAACCAAGAAATTGGACTTCTGTCCGAGCAAAGCAACATTTTTCTTTGTTTATGACCAATCCGTGTTTTTGCAAGATGTCCAGAACATTCCGCAAGTGAAGCTTATGTTGCTCCTCCGAGTCCGACATTATGAGTATGTCATCAACATACCAAAATACCTAATCTACTTCACGGAACATCTGGTTAATAAAACGTTGGAATGTTTGCGTCGATCAGACCGAACGGAGTGCAGATTGCAGTTTTCTCAATGTCCTCATGTGCCATGGGAATTTGATAGTATGCCTTCTCCAAGTCCAGTGTTGAGAATATCTGCCTATTATGGAGTCGCTCAGCAAAATCCTGAATTTGTGGGATCGGGTAACGGTCTGGAACCGTGATCGCATTTAACTTTCGGTAGTCTCCACAAGCGCGCCAACTGCCATTCTTTTTAGCTACCATGTACAGCGGACTGGCCCATGGGCTTTTAGAGTAGCGACAAATCCCTTTATTGATTAGCTCGTTGACTTGCGATTTTGCTGACGCAAGCTTTTCGCCTGATAAACGTCTCGGTCGCTCAGCTACAGGTGCGCCACGTGTTTCAATAAAGTGAAGCGCGGAGTGAGCACCAGTGCGTCCAGGAGACTTATGATTTTTGATGTCTTGTGCAATACTTTGCACAACAGCTGATGATGTAAACGCATTGCGCGCCGGAGATGTGGCGAGGTCCTGCGATGAGGTTGGGATGCCGAAATGCGGTGATTTAGAGGCATCGATCAGACGCTGCTGACTGACATCGACGAGAAGGTTGAATGTTGCTAGAAAATCTGCTCCAATAATTGGCGTTTGTACGTCCGCGACGACGAATGGCCAGGTAAATGAGCGATGCAAGCCTAAGTCGAGCTGTAGAGTATAATTTCCGTAGGTTTTAATTGTTGATTGGTTAGCGGCATACATATAAAGTCTGCCATCGTTTCGTGCGTGTGGCGCTATAGTATGAGGTACCATAGATACCACTGATCCGGAATCAATAAGAAATTGCAGGTTTGACAACCGATCCTTGATGTTGACACGTCGGTCCGGACCAATTTGTGAAATATTACGGATTTGAGAGTTGCTGGTGATTGGTGTGCCTGACGCCTGTTGGTAACGCGGGCAATTGGGCTGACATTTGCGGGCCTGATCACCAAATTTGTTATGATAAAAGCATAGAGCGTTCTGCTGTGTACTAACATTATTTTTCTGCGACTGGCGAGATGATTTCGCCGGCTTTGGATGGCGGAACTCCTGTTGCAGCGTATCGACTCTCGTCGAAAGGGCGCGTAGAGCCGTTAGATCATTTACGCTGCTCAGAGCATCTACCTGTTGCTGATGCTGCTGCACTGGCGCTGCTGACATTATAAAATTCGATTTGGGCTCGCTAGCTTCGAGCATTTTATCAGCAACCTCTGCTATTTTCTCGAGACTGTCCTCTTCCCACACAGAAATGAGGGGGCGAATTGACTGTGGCAGCTCCGACAAAAATAGCGAGCGGATCACTGGCTCGCATCCTGTTGCTGGTGCTAGGCGCCTTATATTTGCCAGAATCTCAGATGGCTTTTTTTCCAGTTGTTCCTCCGCCATGCAAAAGCCTTTTCAGCTTTGAGTCAGCTGATTCTGCAAACCTGTCCAGTAAGCGCTGCTTCAGAATATTGTACTTGTTGGTGATAGGCGGCTGTGCAATGAGATCCTCTATATGTGCATTGACATCTTCCTCCAGGTTAATACAAATTACGTCAAATTTGTGCTCGTCCGCAGTAACATTGTGATGATGTCTTTCAATCTGAGCAAACCAAAGTTGAGGATTTGTTTTGTTGAACTTTGGAATGCGGAGTTGCGCGTACTGCGTTGAAAATCCAGCTGGTTGGTGCGTTGACTGCAGTTGGTCAAGTTGCCGTTTCAGTTCTTGCAACTGATCTGCGAAATCTTGGTTGCTAGCCGGCATGTTTGTGGCGTCGAAGAATTGGTCTGATGCGCTAACAGCTTGGAATCTCGCTGAACGTAAATTTTAGTTTTGATTTTCCATTCGGGGTCACCACTTTGGTGCTTTTATGGTAGGTGAAAACATGAATAAAAGCACTGATTAATTCTGATTAATACTTTATTGCTGCGTAGCCATACGTCTGTTCGCTTTAAGTTCTGAAGAAGAAGAAGGAAGGAAACTTCAATCGCGATAAGTTGGCTGCGATGCATTAACATGTCATGGCTGTTAACTAACATCTCAAAAACAGTGTTGTTAACAGCTTTTAATATTGAAATATAGCTGACAAACAAGGTTGCCACACGTTGTTTGGTGCTTTTATGGTAGGTGAAAGCATGAATAAAAGCACTGATTAATTCTGATTAATACTTTATTGCTGCGTAGCCATACGTCTGTTCGCTTTAAGTTCTGAAGAAGAAGGAAGGAAACTTCAATCGCGATAAGTTGGCTGCGATGCATTAACGTGTCATGGCTGTTAACTAACATCTCAAAAACGGTGTTGTTAACAGCTTTTAATAATGAACTATAGGTGACAAGCAAGGTTGCCACAGTACTCCCCCTCCTAGAGAAGCCGAAGATCTATAGGCGGGAACGTGCCTCATATGTTCGAATGTTCGAAGCTCTTGACGAATCCTCCTGGCTGTTGATTACGTCATTATGCTCCAAGAACGCAGGCTTCAGTCTATCGACTGATATGGACACTTCTCTGCCGTTCATTCGAATACGGAAAACACGATCTGAAGGCTTGTCGATTACTTGAAATGGTCCAGAGTATGGTGGTTCCAGTGGTTGTTTCACCGCATCCGTTCTAACAAACACATGTGAACAATCGTGGATGTGTTTGTGTAGGAATAGTTTTGGCTTATTGTGGTGTGCCGTTGGAGTCGGTTTCATTGTTTGCATATTGGCTCGAAATTCGCTCACAAATTCAGCGGGTCTTGGAGGCGAGTCTAAGTCCGTGAAATATTCATTTGGGAGATGAAGGGTACATCCGTAGAGCATCTCTGCAGCCGAAGCTTGTATATCTTCTTTGAAGCAAGTACGAAGACCAAGGAGCGCGGTAGGAAGCAGGTTTATCCAAGGTATGTCCGGTTCGCACATCAATGCAACCTTCAAGGATCTATGCCAGCGCTCGATCATACCGTTTGATGGGGGATGGTATGGTGTTGTATGGATGGGAGCCCTGGTCGGTAGTTATAATCCTGGGACAACCAAACCGAGCTATCCAACAAGTCCAAAAGGCCCTACAAACTGTTTCAGCCGACATATCCCGAAGAGGTACTGCTTCCGGCCAACGAGAGAATCGGTCAATCATTGTGAGGCAATATCTGTATCCGTCGACCAATGGCATGACCACGATGTCCAGATGCACATGCTCAAAATGATGATCCGGTACAGCAATCTTTTCCGCCACTGGTGAATTATGCTTATGTATTTTAGCTCTCTGGCAAGGTTGACAGTTTCTAGACCATGCCACTACATCTTTGCACATGGAAGGCCATACGTATTTTCGCCGAATTTGTTTGAGTGTGGCTCTGCCGCTGGGATGCGATAATCCATGAACTTGTGAAAATACGCTATGGCGCAATTTCCGTGGGATGTATGGCCGTATGGAACCCGTTGAAACATCGCAATATACAAATGTTCCATTGGTGAACTCAACCGATTGCAGCTGCAGCGATGTTGTTCCATCTAAAAATGCGGGTAGCTCAAAGTCTATGGCCTGGGCTTCCTCTATGCTTTTGGCATCGATGCAAGATGGCATTGATATTGCATTAAGCCTCGAGAGCGCATCTGCCACAACGTTGTCATTTCCATTCAGATGAATGATTTCTGTAGAAAACTGAGAGATGAAGTTAAGATGTCGCAGTTGACGAGGAGATGCTTTCTCTGGTCGCTGTGAAAATGC
This sequence comes from Drosophila funebris, assembly GCA_018901825.1. Lineage (NCBI taxonomy): Eukaryota > Metazoa > Arthropoda > Insecta > Diptera > Drosophilidae > Drosophila > Drosophila funebris. Next base: position 2,998 of record JAEIFK010000651.1, on the reverse strand, counting down.
ATATATAAGGGGTTTATGATCAGTTTTGATGACAAACGCTCTTGCATCTACCAGGTGCTTGAAATGTTTAATAGCCTCATAAATGGCTAGCAGTTCACGGTCGTAGGTGCTGTAGTTGCGCTCGGTGGGGCTCAGTTTTTTTGAAAAGAAACCGAGAGGTTGCCAGCCATGCTTAGAATGCTGCTCCAGTACTGCTCCGATCGCTGTGTCAGACGCGTCACACACCAAGCTGAGATCTGCGTTAGGATTAGGATGAACGAGCATTGCTGCGTTTGCAATACTTTTTTGCACTCGAGGAATGTTTTGATTGGATTAGGAGTCCACTCAATCGGGCGCTTGTCGTTTTTCTTCATATTACGTGTAATGTCGTTTAGGGGAGCCTGTATTAGTGAAGCATGAGGGATGCACCGACGATAATAGTTTAAAATTCCTAGAAAACGACCCAACTCGCATATTGATTGAGGCTGAGGAAAATCAATTATAGCGCTTATTCGGTCTTCAGGCGGTTTTATTCCTTTGCTGTTGACAACATAACCAAGAAATTGGACTTCTGTCCGAGCAAAGCAACATTTTTCTTTGTTTATGACCAATCCGTGTTTTTGCAAGATGTCCAGAACATTCCGCAAGTGAAGCTTATGTTGCTCCTCCGAGTCCGACATTATGAGTATGTCATCAACATAACAAAATACGTAATCTACTTCACGGAACATCTGGTTAATAAAACGTTGGAATGTTTGCGTCGCGTTCTTGAGACCAAATGGCATATACAGGAATTCGATCAGACCGAACGGAGTGCAGATTGCAGTATTCTCAATGTCATCATGTGCCATGGGAATTTGATAGTACGCCTTCTCCAAGTCCAGTGTTGAGAATATCTGCCTATTATGGAGTCGCTCAGCAAAATCCTGAATGTGTGGGATCGGGTAACGGTCTGGAACCGTGATCGCATTTAACTTTCGGTAGTCGCCACAAGCGCGCCAACTGCCATTCTTTTTTAGCTACCATGTGCAGCGGACTGGCCCATGGGCTTTTAGAGTAGCGACAAATCCCTTTATTGATTAACTCGTTGACTTGTGATTTTGCTGACGCAAGCTTTTCACCTGATAAACGTCTCGGTCGCTCAGCTACAGGTGCGCCACGTGTTTCAATAAAGTGAAGCACGGAGTGAGCACCAGTGCGTCCAGGAGACTTATGATTGTTGATGTCTTGTGCAATACTTTGCACAACAGCTGATGATGTAAACGCATTGCGCGCCGGAGGTGTGGCGAGGTCCTGCGATGAGGTTGGGATGCCGAAATGCGGTGATTTAGAAGCATCGATCAGACGCTGCTGACTGACATCGACGAGAAGGTTGAATGTTGCTAGAAAATCTGCTCCAATAATTGGCGTTTGTACGTCCGCGACGACGAATGGCCAGGTAAATGAGCGATGCAAGCCTAAGTCGAGCTGTAGAGTATAATTTCCGTAGGTTTTAATTGTTGATTGGTTAGCGGCATACATATAAAGTCTGCCATCGTTTCGTGCGTGTGGCGCTATAGTATGAGGTACCACAGATACCACTGATCCGGAATCAATAAGAAATTGCAGGTTTGACAACCGATCCTTGATGTTGACACGTCGGTCCGGACCAATTTGTGAAATATTACGGATTTGAGAGTTGCTAGTGATTGGTGCGCTGCCGTTTCCCAGCTGTGTCAACGGCAGCATTTTTAGTTTGACGCTTGCTGGTAACGCGGGCAATTCGGCTGACATTTGCGGGCCTGATCACCAAATTTGCTATGATAAAAGAGAGGCGTAGAGCCGCTGTTAGATCATTCACGGTGCTCAGAGCATCTACGTGTTGCTGATGCTACTGCACTGGCGCTGCTGACATTATAAAATGCGATGTGGGCTCGCTAGCTTCGAGCATTTTATCAGCAACCTCTGCTAATTTCTCGAGGCTGTCCTCTTCCCACACAGAAATGAGGGGGCGAATTGACTGTGGCAGCTCCGACAAAAATAGCGAGCGGATCACTGGCTCGCATCCTGTTGCTGGTGCTAGGCGCCTTATATTTGCCAGAATCTCAGATGGCTTTTTTCCAGTTGTTCCTCCGCCATGCAAAAGCCTTTTCAGCTTTGAGTCAGCTGATTCTGCAAACCTGTCCAGTAAGCGCTGCTTCAGAATATTGTACTTGTTGGTGATAGGTGGCTGTGCAATGAGATCCTCTATATGTGCATTGACATCTTCCTCCAGGTTAATACAAATTACGTCAAATTTGTGCTCGTCCGCAGTAACATTGTGATGATGTCTTTCCATCTGAGCAAACCAAAGTTGAGGATTTGTTTTGTTGAACTTTGGGATGCGGAGTTGCGCGTACTGCGATGAAAATCCAGCTGGTTGGTGAGTTGACTGTAGTTGGTCAAGTTGCCGTTTCCAGTTCTTGCAACTGATCTGCGAAATCTCGGTTGCTAGCCGGCATGTTTGTGGCGTCGAAGAATTGGTCTGATGTGCTAGCAGCTTGGAATCTCGCTGAACGTAAATTGTAGTTTTGATTTTCCATTCGGGGTCACCACTTTAGTGTTTTTAGAGTAGGTGAAATCATGAATAAAAGCACTGATTAATTCTGATTAATACTTTATTGCTGCGTAGCCAAACGTCTGTTCGCTTTAAGTTCTGAAGAAGAAGAAGGAAACTTAAATCGCGATAAGTTGACTGCGATGCCTTAACATGTCATGGCTGTTAACTAACATCTCAAGTCCAGTGTTGTTAACAGCTTTTAATATTGAAATATAGCTGACAAACAAGGTTGCCACACGTTGTTTGGTGCTTTTATGGTAGGTGAAAGCATGAATAAAAGCACTGATTAATCCTGATTAATACTTTATTGCTGCGTAGCCATACGTCTGTTCTGCTTTAAGTTCTGAAGAAGAAGGAAGGAAACTTCAATCGCGATAAGTTGGCTGCGATGCATTAACGGTCATGGCTGTTAACTAACATCTCAAAAACGGTGTTGTTAAC
>JAEIFK010000648.1:2500-20916 GCA_018901825.1 Drosophila funebris | reverse complement strand
CTCAATCCAATTGAAAATTTGTGGAGTGAATTGGACCTCCAAGTCCAAAAAATACCAAAATCATCCCTATCCGTTTTTAAGGAACGTATTCTGGAAAAGTGGGCTATAATTGGCCATGAGAACACCCTACAAATTATTAAAATATGCCTAAATGCCAATGGGTATACCAAATATTAGAATGAGTGTTTTTCCTAGATAAAATATTTTTTTTTTAAGTTTAGTTAAGATAAAACCGAATATTAAAATAAGGCAAATTTTGAGCTTTTTATGATTTTGTAGTTTTTCTTTTAATTTGGGAAATAAATTTTAATATACGTACCTATTTGAAAAGGTAATATTACAATCTTTAATCTACCATTATTTATTTTTTTTTTTTTATTGTTGTATAAAACTTTTTATTCGCTTTTGAAGCTGAAAAAAAAAACGAATATGAATGTGATCCACTGTACATAAATGTATGTATATTCTTGTCATGTCCATCTGTCTATCCGCCCGTCCATCTGTCTGTATGAACGCGTCGATCTCTACAAATCTATGAGCTAGTGAAGATACCATATACAGATCAAGTTTATTTCAAATTTAGAATATCTTTCCCTTTCAAACGCAATTTGTAAAAGCTATTTGCAAGCTAGTTATAGCCTGTATTTCTGAATGTATACACTTCTAAATTAACATGTGAGTAAAACACATTTGAAAGTTCTATAAAGATCGGTCGAGAAATAAGAAGGTTATTCAGAAAGGAATGAAGAATGAATATTGGGTAGTCGAAAAACTCTTTTCGTATTTTGCCAATAGATGTCGTTGGAGTCGTCTGTCTCCAGTGCTACCAAACGTATTGTCCCATACCATATGGTGTTGGAAAGGTGACATTTTAAGCTTCATTTAATAAAAATAAATTAAATTAAATTCGGAGAAGTTGAAAAAAAGTAACAGCTGTTCAAAAATGAGTGAAAATACTGAAGAAATTCGCTATATTTTTAAATTTTTTTATAAAAAAGGGAAGAATGCCACGCAAGCCACCAATGAAAATTGTGAAGTTTTCGGAGACGATGCTCTATCAGTTCGTGTAGAACAACAATGGTTCGCTCGCATCCGGTCTGAAAATTTCGATGTGAAAGATGCACCTCGCTCTGGTCGACCTATCGTTGAAAAAGTCGACGAAATTATGTAAAAGATTGACCAGGACCGTCACATAAGCAGCCATGACATCGCCAAGGAACTAAACATTCATCATCAAACGGTATTGAACCATTTAAAAAGGGCTGGCTACAAAAAGAAGCTCGATGTTTGGGTACCACATGAATTGTCTGTGAAAAATGTAATGGACCGAATTAACATCTGCGATTCTTTGCTGAAACGAAATGAAATCGAACCATTTCTGAAGCGAATGATAACAGGAGTCGAAAAGTGGATCAAATACGACAATAATGTGCGAAAAAGATCATGGTGCAAGCGTGGTGAAGCTCGACAAATGGTCGCAAAACCAGGATTGAAGCCTCGAAAGGTTATGCTGAGTGTTTGGTGGGTTTGGAAAGGAATCATCCATTATGAGCTGCTCCAGCCTGGTCGAACGATTGATTCTACACTTTACTGTCAACAACTGATTAGATTGAAGCAAGCAATCGAAAAAAAACGGCCAGAATTGATCAACAGAAAGGGCTTCGTCTTCCATCAGGACAACGCTAGACCACACACATCTTTGATGACTAGGCAAAAACTGGGAGAGTTTGGCTGCGAAGTTTTGATGCATCCAACATATAGCCCTGACCTTGCACCATCGGACTACCATTTGTTTCGGTCAATGTAGAACTCCCTTAATGGACTAAAATTGGCTTCAAGAGAAGCCTGCGAAAATTACTTGTCGCACTTTTTCGCCGAGAAACCACAAAAGTTTTAGACTGATGGAATAATGTCTCTAGCGGAAAAATGGCAAAGGGTGGTCGAACAAAATGGTACATATTTGGTTCAATAATATTCATGATAAATATAAAAAAAAAAATGAGTTGAAATTTGATTAGAAATACGAAAAGTCTTTTTCGAATACCAATAGATCATTTTGTATTGAATCGCTTAGCTGTATGTCTATATGTGTGTATCCACATGTACACACACACATAAGTACATATAGCATAAATCACATGGAACGTGAGTTCTTTGCATAAGTGTTAATTCTTTAACTCAACGCTTTTCGACTGGAAAATTAAAAACAGTTCTAATTTTTTCAATAATTTTATATTACAAAGGGACGGGATACATTCCAAAAACATTTAGAGATTGTAGCTTTTCTGTTACGGAAATACAGTGGTACCTAAAAAATGTAAGCAGTTATTATAACTGAACTTAAAATATTAAAATAATGTTAATGCACTTTGTTAGATTAGTTTTTTAATTTCAAATACTTTGCAGCTGAGCTAGGATCCGTTATTTAGCACTATAACGGTAAATTATTTTTCTATGCTATTTTCGCAACATTTTTGGATTGATCACTGTGGAAATCTTTTTTTTTTTGTAGAATGGGGCCACGGATAGCAAGTAAACAGCGAGAACTTGTTCTTAAAAATTGGTGAGATGGTTGGGCTAAGTGATTCTACAGTCCAGAGCATCACTTACCGATTCACACTACGCTAGAGGTGACCCGAAATTTTGTGGAAACCATTCCAAAGGCTCAAAATGGTTATTGAGCATAGCATCAAATATTAAAAATTTACTTTAGCAAATATTATGTAAGTTTAACAATAGAATTGATAACTTGGTTGAAATTTTTTTTATTTTGTGCTGATTTTTTTACACCCTGTGCAGGGATATATTAGCTTTGTGCAAAAAGTATATTCTTGATCAGTATCAACAGACGAGTCGATTGAGCCATGTCCGTCCGTATGAACACCTAGGTCTCAGAGACTATAAGAGCTAGAGCTACCAAATTTGGTGACCACACTCTTATAGTGTGCAGACAGATCAAGTTTGTTTTAGATTTTTGCCACGCCCACTTCCGCCCCCGCAAATCGAAAAAAAACGTATTATAAGGGCTGAGCAGCATTAGAGCAACAACAACAACAAGACTCGCAACGAGTACGCGGGTTCAAATCTCGCTGCTGACAATTTCAAATTTGAGTTTTATTTTTCAATTATTAATTAATTATTGTTATTTTATTTAAATATATATTATAAATTCTGCATAACTTGTCAGAAAGTAGCAAAATCTTTAAGAAATATAAAAAAATAAAATTTAGTTAGAAATTCGAATTTATGTACATATTTGTCAAATGCTAAAATTAGTGCTGCATAAGTATTGAGATTGCTGCCTGTGAACCTTTTAAGTCAGTAGCTCAACTTAGAAGACGTGGGATTTGCAAGGGAGAGGTCTGAGGTTCGAAACTACACCGTCAGCGTATAATTTTCTTTTTTTTAATTTTTGTCACGCCCCCTTCTATTTTGGGTCCTCACGAAAAGTACAGAGTCTCCCACTGTCGACTGCGGTCGACTGTAGTCTTACCCTCCTTCAGTTGTAAATACTGATGCAAGTTACAATACTGTCACATGCGCCTCGACTGAGCCGCTTGTTTATGTTAAGTAAGAAGTGTCTACGTTGTAGAAAATCAATTGGAGTACATCAAAGCTTAATCTATTGCCTGGCATTTAAATATTTATTTAAATACATTTTTAGGCAAGCTCTGCGCAAAATGTAACTAACAAATTCAAAGAATCATATGCAAGAAGTACATATCAGGTGTTTAAAGAATACTCTTTTGAAACTATCATTTAGCATAAGAATTCTTTGTATGCTTGTATCAGCAAGTTTTCGATGATAAACTGAGTGCTACGTCAGTACATATACTACGTCTACACGTTCGCTGTCTCGCTCGCACACATGTGCTGCTTGACGCAACCGCAACGATTCAAAGGAAAAAAAATATCTCAGTTTTTTCCTGGACCTCACATGCTCGCCAATATTTAAAATGCAATGTATTTGTATACATACATACATATTTATGTGTCTCACGCACATGTTGGCAAAGCAGTACGATTCATTACAAAATGTTCTAGTCTATTCCATCTATTTTCTTTTCTGAATTTCCTCCTTATTCCTGGACCGATCTTTATGAAACTTCACATGTGTTTCAGAACAGTATTCTTTAAACACCTGTTAACTTAGAAATGTGTACGTTCAGAAATACATGCTGCTAACAGGGTATGCTTGAGCTGGACGAAATTTGCATATTTCGTGGTAAAAATGTTGCGTAAGGAATTAACTCTAATGCAGAGATAGCCAATATAATGTCCAGAAGCAAATCAACCATCCAAACTTTAGTTGTCCGTTTTAAATACGAGGGGCGCATCAAAAATAAGAGCAGAGATGGCCGGCCATCTATACTTTCAGATCGCGACAAGCGCCAAATAAAACATTTGGTGGACAAGGATCTATTTTTTAGCGCTGTAAAGATTGCTTCAGAGCTCTGTTGTAATACTCAGAAAGATATACACCCGGAAACCATTCATAGAGCCATAAAATCTTACAACTTTAAGTCGTTCGCAAGAAGCCACACGTGAACTTAATCAATTGTAAGAAGCGTTTGGAATTTGCTAAAGCCTACACAGACAAGCCAATTGATTTTTGGCGTAAGATATTCTCAGATGAGTCGAAATTCAATAATTTTGGATCGGACGGGGAAGCGCTTAGTCCGAAAAACACCAAGAAGAGTGTAAAGCACGGCGGCGGCTCTCTTATGGTTTGGGGTTGCATAGCTGCATCAGGCGTTGGAAACCTAGAATTTATTGATGGCGTGATGGACCAATTCAAGTACATTGATATTCTTAAAAGAAATTTGAAAATCAGTGCTGAGAAACTTGGTATAGGCTCAGATTTCTACTTTCAACAAGACAACGACCCCTAATATAGGGCAATGAATACTCGACTCTCGACGCCCCATTTATTAGAGACGCCATCACAGAGTCCCGACCTAAACCCAATTAAGCATGTGTGGAAAAAAAATTGAAAAAAATTCGAATGCACCACATAACCAATAAAAACCAACTGCGAGAGGCATTGCATCAAGAGTGGTCCATACTTGGCACGGAATTCATAGAAAAATTAGTGATGTCAATGTCAAATCGTCTCAGAAAGGTTATTAAATTAAATGGATACCCTACTAGATACTAAGTTTATAGTTTTAAATCGAAATATTATGTTTAAAGTTAGTTAGTTTATATTAGTAGTAAGAGTACGTAGACTTTTGTTGACGATAATTGTTGAGTATTTTTAGATTTTTAGTAATAATATTAGACTAAATTAAAGTGTTACTATATTCTAAATGCTATGTTGAAAAGAATATATTTATTTATAATCCAACATCAAAATTTTTTTGTTTACTAAAAAATTGACAAAGTTACAGCGTGTTTCGTGCGAATGTACCGGAAGTACGGTGACTTTAGTGGCACACTGTATGTAGTTTGTATAAAACAGGAGAAAATGTACATAACCTTTGAAGTGGAAGTGTACCTTTAATGCGCAATTGCAATTTGCTCCTTTTTTTCCCAAAACGCCAACTGGAATGCAGGGAGGCCATAGCTCAAGTCAATCTGGAATATGATGCGGCAGAAGTACACCAATGACGAAGTTAAAAGAGCACAAGAAATGTTTGCTTTAAATTTCACTTAGGATTTGTGTATATTTTTTACATTTAATAAACATTTCAAAACACTCTTATTTCAGTTGTCGTTGATAGTGCATTAATTACAATTAAAATCACTTCAAGCGATTTTAAGATCTTCATACTTTTAACTCGATAATATACACTATTAACATTTATATTAGAAATGTAACCCAAAGCAAAATAGGCAATGGTTGAGTTTTGACTCTTAGAACTAGTGGTGGGAGAAATTCGATGAAAAATCGGTTACTTCATTTTAAAAGTTACATATGTTTATGTACACATGACAAATTTAGTTTTAAAAGTAATGTAGAAAACCATTAAAATATATATTATTGGAATGGCTATGCTTTACGATTTCAAATTAATGTTAAACTTTTATCGTAAAACGGTAAATTCGCATTTGGTAATTCGTTCAGCTGTTCGGTCTGTAAAAATGTTTTGTGAAAATATAAATGTATAAAGTGAAACAGTGGGAAAAATGGCCATGGACTCCCCCGACAATTCAAGCAGAATGGAACCATTGGAGGATTTTGACTATTTGGCCACGCCCAAAATTCAAAGATCTATCTGTCTTGTGGTTGTGGATTGTGTCTCATATATAAACAGGATCTAAAACCGATCCATCGATTTCAAATATCAAATCAAACCGTCAAATGAATTCGCTTGACACATTGCATCATACTATTCCTCTCAAAGCCACCGCGACAGTACCCAACAATATCGACATATATGCAAGGACAGATGCATTAATACATTTAATATCTCGACCTCAGTTATTAATAGCCCGATATATTGTATTTAGCATTTGTTTTCACACAGCTCTTTTTTTTTTTTGCAACATCCGCGAATAAGTGTAATGAGGAAGCGGTTGAGTCAAATTTATGAAATTTTTCATTGCCGACTAAACATCTGTCAACCCGAGCATTGTCTTAATGTAACAGCACTTTTTATACCCTCCACAGGGCTATATTAACTGTGTGAAAAAAAATGTTGTAACAGGCAGAAGGAGGGTGGCAGACCTTAAATAGTCTTGATCAATATCAATAGTCGAATCGTTTGAACCATGTCCGTCTGTGTGTCTGTATGAACGCGTCGATCTCAGCAACTATAAGAGCAAGAGACACCAAATTTAGTTAAGTTTAGTTTAGTTTCTCAGAGGAGACCCTTCTAACTTAGCAGGTGCAAATCATATAAAAGCAGTCCTGAATGTTTCATTAAGATCGGTCTATAAATAAGTTAGATAATCAGAAAAGAAATGTTGCATTGAAACTCTTGCGACACGAGTGTTCTGCCTTTTCTTGCACCGTGCTCCTGAAAATTTAAGCGAATGTCGATGATAACTCCTAATCCTAAAACCGAATCGCCTATCACCGATCCTTATATGTTCTGTCTCCAACCTCTTGCTGCTGCTGACGAGAACCGCCTCAATTTGGCGTTGCTTGCTCACGACCACGAGTGCCATGTCGTCCGTGTATGCTATTATTTGACCTTAATGGAATGCCAGTCTTTGAATTATTTTCATAACAGAGGCCCCAATACTCATCCTTGGGTCACTTCCGCAGTAATATTATGTACCGTACCCTCCTATGTGTATGTGTATCTGTACCGACAGATTACACCGACAGACGAGGTGGTCAGACAAGATACAAATGCCATACGAGGCATACGAGCTGAAGGAAGATTAGCCTTATTACGCAGTTAAAAAGATGCAATTCCTTCACTTCTCGTTACACTCTATATTTAAAAGTAATCTTAAAACTCTGGGCTGTGGTACTATCAATGTATACTGGCATGACAACACGAAAAGCCGTTACAATGCAATCTGTCTGACATTGGTGAACATTGCACCTGGCTATAATAAAGAAGACCCAAAAATATCAGATTCTTGGCAGTGCAAAGATATTCTCGATGGAACTTAAAGGAATCACTACAGGTACTGTCGCCTGATTTTTGATTGCTGCAAATTTTCTAAGTTGCATAAATCAACCGAGTGTACTCTACCAGACCCTGGACAAACCGCTACCTTAGCGAACTACAGTGTGGACCATTCGGAAATTTATAGATGCTGTGAAGCCTATTATCCTTATTTGGCAGTAATTATGGCGATTGACGAACTGGCCCGCAGAGAGTGATTCAAGTGAGAGCCCTCAAGTTGACTTCCCGGACTGCTACATAAATATTCAGCGTCACGCTATCCACTGCAAGCGACTGAGCGTAGCGATAAATATTATAAATATTTCATCAAGATCGGTTCATAAATAAGACAGATAATCAAAAAATAAATAAAAGTTATTTTTCCATTGAATTGTTGCGCAGCGGGCAGCACATGTGTGCGAGCGAAGCAGCGAACGACTGCGATACATGCGTATGTTTTCCATTGCATCGTTGCGCTTTGCGGTAGCACATGTGTGCTAAATATATGCTAAATGAGAGATTCAAAAGAGTATTCTTTAAACACCTGTTAAGTTCTTACATCTATTATATTCCAAATACTTAATTTAGAAAACTGCACAGGGTATGAAAACTGCTTCTGGGATGACTATGGCTGATCTCCATGGGTCCACCAGTTTACTTTTGCAGTTGCTATTGCGGATTCAAATTCCATATGGAGGAAGTTGGATTCTAGATGTTTTGTAGATACCAATAAGGTGCTTGGGTGATAGGCTTTTGAGTGGAAAATATTATTCTAGATAAATGCGTTTGGCCTAAAGTAAAGCTTTCTTGAAAATTCAGTTGTACTTTATTAGGTTGGTATTTGATGGGAATGAAAAAGTTCCAGTTCTACATTTCTAAGCTGCTGAAGAGTCTGGTTCCACCAGGAAACTTTAGCTTTGAGTGGCATATGTTTGGTTTGTGGCATACTTTAGTTTGCAGCGGCTTTAATGCATCCAGTTAGTTAGGTTACTTGATGATTTTAGCAATTATTAGGGTCCAATTATTGGAGATATTTACACATTCATGTTGGAAGAAAATAAGCCAGTTCTCTCACTTTGTTTTTGCCCCGTGAGATAGCTTGTGCGAAACCCCCGAGAAGACTTCAAGCATTACAATCACTTAATATTATTAGTTGTTCTGGCTTAGGATATTTTTAACTTGGCTTGTACTAAAGCTTTGGCAGGGTGGAATATATGTGTTAATGAGATTTACTTGGACTTCTGGTTTGAGTTGTAACACAGAGCAAAGAATGTTGGAATTGAATGCTGAATTGTAGATGTGTGGAATGTGACATTTTATGAGCACACCGTTACCTTGTGAACGAACCCAGTGAATAGTAGACGTGGACGTCATGACTCTGCATATAAGCAACTTGTTGACTGGATTCACTGGATAGATAATTGCCTTCCGGCGTACGGAGTGCGGAACCGATTCTGTGGATCTGCCTTACCTGTAAATAAGCTGGAACCTAGAAAAAAATCGGAAAGGGTTCTCAGACGGAGAGCCAGTATACGCCAAAGGTTTTTCGTCTCCGCTCTTCGGAGTGTTTTATTTTAATTGTTTGTTAGTATTTTACGTAGTTAAGTTAGTTGTCGCATAGCATAAAGTCTACTGTTAGTTTGGTTTAGGGCGAAGCGAGGAGCGCAATACAGCTTTCATCATTCGCTCTGAGAGCGAATTTGCCTTGCTTCGCCACGACAGGTTAAGCTTTGCTTAAGTAAACCGGAAATTGTCAGTTGTCGAAATACAATACGCACATTCGCATCGATCACTTTAGAAGCCACCGAATTAGTTTTAAGTTAATAAATAATATTAATAAACCATAAAAATTCTTATGATTTTTCATGGCGTTCCGGGTGGACAGTTTTAAAATGATTTCTTTCCCAAACAGTAAACAATTTCAAAGTGTTTTTTATTTTTGTTGTGCAGTGCATACATTTATTGTTTGATTTTGTGTGGCCTGAGATGCGAAAAATTTGCGAATTTAAATTAATAATTACAAATTAATCGCGTGGACTCTATTGGACATTGCACTATTGTCATTTCCCCTTTGGATTCCCTTTTTGGATCTCGCTTAGAACTGGAAATGCTTAGAACTTAAAGTGCATTATTCAGAGACTTGCTCCTGCTGCACAAGTTTTCAATCCCATTGCGGCGGGAAATACTAAGAGTTCAAAAATGTTATTAGACTGAAACCCTCGTCCATAATGTTACGTTAATTCCAGCCATAGAGAAATTTAATCATCTCAATCGTGTCTGTCCGGTGAAGCTCTTGGGACTTTAAGAGCATACCATGTAGATGAGGAAAATTATCTGAAGTCCTTGGACAGTCTTTAGGACAGGGTATGACAATGATTGTCTTATATATAATGATAATATAAATGCTCTCTCTTTAGCCTACCAAAAATACCACAGCCTTCTGCTGCTGCTTTTCGATCGAGAATATACACTGTCTCCGCCATATATGGTTCACTTCTCTCGATAGGTGACGATAAAAAGATTTCCAACGCAATCATCGTTCACCTCGTAATGAACAGCGTTGACCCAATGCCCAAAGCCAAATGGGAAGACCAACGCGATTATGCAGCCATTCCAATGTGGAGTGATTGCGAAGGTGTCTTGAATCGTAGATATCAGCTCTTAATTGCTGGAGCTTCGTCAAAACTATTATCCGATAGATCTATGTCAGAGCCAAAGACTGCTTCCAAAAACAATAATCGCAGTTTGTTTTCATGTTCTGTGCCCAGTGTTAGAAACGACCAGGTGTCCCCTAAATGCTTATATTGTAGTTCCGAAGACCATACACTATTGAATTGTTCTGCATATGCTGCAACAGCGTTTCGAGTTCGCTAAAACACCTCCATTATGCATTAATTGTCTTCGGAAATGACATACTGTCGCCAGATATAAGACTGCTGCATAGATATTCTGCCGTTTCTTCCACTCGAGTGTTACCACCACCCCTTGACTCTGCCCAGGATCAAGATTCGACATCACATGCTATGCATGCGAATTCGTCTGATAGTGTGATCCTAGCCACAGCAGTCGTTAGTGTCAAAACGAAAAGTGGCGATTTCGTTTTGGCCAAGGCTCTGCTTGATTCTGGGTCGCAAATTAATTGCGTAACAGACGAGCTAGCTCAACGATTGCAGCTGAGTAGATAAGAGTCTAGTATCAGCTTGCTTGGAATTGCTGAGTGCAACGCACAAGTTAAGAGCAAGATACGTTCTGTGGTTCTCGCTGGATCTTTAGATCTTAGAGACCATTTCTGGGTATCAGGCTGACCATATGGTCAATGTCAGTGGCTGGGAAATTCCTAGGAACCTGCAATTATTGACCCATATTTCCACAAGCCACAGAAGATCGACATGCTCATCGGAGCTTAGACGTTTTTTGAAATGCTCTCTGTCGGTCAAATTAAACAAGGTCAGAATTGTCCGATTCTGCAAAAAACTCTTTTGGGATGGATCGTGTCAGGGCGCTATACGCCTACAGGTCCGAAGACAGATCAGCTAGTAAACCAACATTGCAGAAATTCTGGTCATTGGAAGAATTGCCTTCGATCAAAAAGGTGCGAACAGTTCAGCACCAGTTATGTCAGAGCCACTTTCTAGATCATTTAAAAATATTGCCGTCAGGTCGATTTGAAGTACGACTACCATTTAAGTCTGATCCAAATCAGCTTGGTAACTCTTTCGAAGTTGCCAAGCGTCGTTTTTAGTCGCTCGAGAAACGCTTAACTCGAGCTTAAGCGTGTGTACTTGGAATTCATGGAAGAATATCTTTCACTTGGTCATATGTCGGACATAGGCACCCAGATTCCAAGTACGCCGCACTACTTCATTCCGCATCAGTGTGTTCTTAGACCACAAAGCACGTCGACGAAGCTACGTGTCGATTTTGACGCATCTTGCCGTACTTCGTCTCAAGTTGCGTTGAATGACCTTTTGATTGTTGGACCGACCATATAAGAAGAGCTGTATTCAACTCTGCTTCGATTTAGACTGCATAAGTATGCACTGACAGCTGACATCAAAAAGATGTACCGGCAAGTCATGGTCCATGAAGCAGATCGAAATTTCCAGCTAGTAGTATGGAGAAGGAACCCATCTGACTCTTTGAGGTCTTTCAGGTTAAACACCGTATTTTATGGCACTGCGCCTGCCCCATTTTTACCAAAAGCTGTTGACGTTATCAGGCACGACTTTTATTTCGATGATCTTTTAACTGGAGCTGCTTGCGTTGAGAACCTTCAGATAATCAAGTCTGAGTTTTCACAAATCCTGAAAGGCGCAGGTTTCGAACTAACCAAATAGTTTTCGAATTTTCTTGAGTTCTCCGCAACAAATGCAGTAAAACCGATAACGACCTCAGAGTCTGACTCAACCAAAGCACTAGGCGTGTTGTGGTTGCCAAATGAAGACGTCTTTGAATTTAAGATAGACGATTCATTTATGGGTCTTAGAGCGACTAAACGCAATATTCTCAGGGTTTCGTCGCGATTATTTGATCCGCTTGATCTGTTCAGCCCTCTGATTATCAAGGCAAAGATCCTGCTCCATTGCTCTAACCTGAAACAACTCGTGGAGCAGCTGAAGTCAACTTTGATTACCACGATACGTGTTTACAGACCCAACGATACCGATCGAGTTTCATGGCTTCGCCAACGCCTTAATGCGAGCGTTTGGCGCATGCGTGTATATACGCAGACATACTGCAGAAGGTTGTTTCCTTGTTGACATCTAAGTCCAAATTAGTCCTTCCTAGACTTGAGCTGTGCGTGGCACACCTTCTCGCAGACCTCTGTCCCCGAATCCGAAATCTTATAAGATTACCAATTGAACAAACTGTTCTTTGGTCTGATTCTGAAGTCCCGCTTCATTGGATTAAGGCAAACGATCTATAGTTATTCATCGCATGCCAAGTTGCTGAGAGTGTTCGCATATGTGTTCCGTTTCATTAAGAAATGTAAGAACAAAAATGAAGTTTTTGAAAAAATGCCTACGGCACAAGAAAAGAAGCTTTTGAAAAAATAGTTGAAGTCATCCAACAAGTTGAATTCAAAGACATAGGGTTCGAAAAGGCACGCATGTAGGTCATAGCCTACAGCGTCTCAATCCGTTTATACATGAGTATAACGGATCTTGGTGCTCCTTTCAGATGTTGCGAGCTGGGGGATGACTTGCAAATGTTCCTCTTTCATATGCTGCAAAGTTTCCAATGCAACTTCCTAAAAGCTCGCAATTTGCTAGAAGCTATATTAGATACCTGCATTTAACGAAGCGCTCGTAAGTCTTCTTCATGAGCGAATATAGTTGGTCAACGATCAAGAGGTCTGTCGTCAGATACTGAGATCCTGCATTCTTTCCTTGCAAGCCTCGTCTGCTAACCCAAACAATGGGTAATTTGCCAGCAGACATCCGTGCATTCGTATTCTCTATTTGCGGCGTCGATTTTTGTGGCCGAATTAGCACGAATGCGTCGAAAGCCGACTTATAAATCGTACATCGCACTTCAAGGCGGTTCACTTAGAACTTGTTTCCGATTTATCGAATAAGACATTTTAATGGGTTTTCAAGGTTCGTCGGCCGTCGAGAAGTCCCACAGACCGTCCATTGCGACAACGCGAAGAATTTCTTCCGAACAAGTCACCAGTTTCGGGAGTTGCGGGCCCGAATCGAGGAAGAGGCAGGCGCAATTCAAAATTTCGCATCAAAAAGCGGAGGCGAATTTACGTTCATACCGCCCAGAGCTCCGAACATCGGGGGTCTGTGGGAGGCAGGTGTGAAGTCTGCAAAAGCGCCTACTCCTCCGGACGGTAGGCAGCCTGCTGCTGACCGTGCTCAACTCACGGTCAATAGTAGCGCTAAGCGCTAGCGTCGGCGAGGCACTCACACCGGGCCACGCACTAGTGGGAGGCCCATTGACCGCGATGCCAGTAGGGAGGGGCTTCGGACCAGCAGGGCCTGACCTGCTTAAGTGGATGGCGAGCTGTCTTGTCGCTCAGGCGACAGTTCTGGCGGCGATGGTCCAAGCAGTACATCCTGGGACTCCCAGTCAGGCGAAAGTGGCACCACCGCATGCCAGACGTCGTTATTGGAGAGCTGGTAGTCCTCGCGGAAGACAATCTTCCGCCCCAGAGTGGGCTGGTCTGCAGTGACTGCGGCACATATGGGAGAGGACGTCGTACGCGTCGTAGACGTTAGGACGGCGACCGGAGCAGTTTTCAAGAGGCCGATCCACAAACTGGCGCGGATGGCGAAATGCATTTTAGAGATAAAAATATTTCTTTAGATACTTCCAGTTTTACAATCATCTTCGACGTCATCTGAAATCTCTTGATGGAAACTCGTTTTAAAATTTTTGCTTCTTGCGGCGGCAGTTTCTGCTTAATGGATTTTTCCGTAAAGTTAGTAAAGCCAAGCAGTCACTGCAAATAATCGAATTTTCGATGCCGGCAAGTATGACATTTTATAGTTTTGATAAACTTCAAAATGACGTGCAAGAGAGTTGGACATTGACGGAGCACTTAGTTTTTGATTGACGTTGTAGCTATGAGATTGAGATTACCTTCTTCGAAAGGATGTGTTTCACTCTAATGTGGTGTATATGTTGCTTGAGCAGCTTATGGATAGTCTGTGTGGTGTAGCGCGGTCACAACTGCTGTGAGCAGAAAGTATGTGCTGGCTTGCCAGAGTGTGTTCCCTGTTAAGGTGTACGCCTGTGTACCGCACTGTCTCTACGGAGGCAATGCAGGTACTCCTGGGTGTAGCCCCTTTTGATTTAGAAATCCGGCGTCGGGCCGTTCTTTTCAAGAACTGATAGGGATGTAGAAATATTTCTGCTTAGTTTGTGTAAAAGGTTGTTGGATGAGTGTGTTCTGACTGACTGACAGGTTAGATGGGACGCAAGTGAGAAAGGTCGGTAGCCAACCAGACTTTGGGTTTAACCTATGTCTTGGATTTCTGTTGATTGATCATGGCTCTATCAATGCAAACAAATGGAGAAGTAGTATGAGTGTGTGTAAGTAAACAAATCCCGATGTTGATTATAAAATGTATTTAATGAATGATTAATATTCGCTCAACTGAGCGCTTGAGAAGTAAAACTTAAACTAAACTAACATCGGTGCATAAGCCATACATCGCGACAGAGCCGGCGGCAGAATGCTGACTCTGTGTCTCGTGAACGTTCCCACGTTGATTACTCGAAACTAACATGCATGTGTTTGGCTCTGCATGTAACTTTGTCACAGCTGCGTCAGTCTTGATTTTGATATAGTCTTGATAGATTGCTAGAGGTGTAAGATGGGCCTCGCACGATACCAAGGAAGAAGTCACGACCAAAACAGAAATACTTTCATTGGCAGTTACTGCCAGTAACCCTTGTCAGATCGTTGAATTGGCCCAGTATCAGTAACCGAGTCGATCAAACCATATGAACGCGTCGATATCAATAATCATAAGAGACACTTTTTATCATTTATAGATATAGTTTATTTTAGGCTTTCGATACCTTTCGTTCTCCCCAGGGAATCGAAAAAAAAAAAAAATTTGTTGCCACATGGCAGATTCATTTCATCTGTGCGTATGACTACTTAGATCTCAAAAACTATAAGAGCTAGAGTTATCAAATTTAGTTATAATACTCCCATAGTGTGCATGCGGATCACATTTTAAGACCCGGTACCCAAAGGGTACAGGGGCTTATGTATTTGTGCTATGTATGTAACAGGCAGAAGGAGGCATCTCCGACCCTATAAAGTATATATATTCCTGATCAGCATCAACAGCCGAGTCGATAGAGCCATGTCCGTCTGCCTGTCTGTCCGTCCGTCCGTCCGTCCGTCTGTATGAACGCGTCGATCTCAGCAACTATAAGAGCTAGAGACACCAAATTTGGCATCAAGGTTCCTGTACACCATACGCAGATCAAGTTTATTTTAAATTTTGGATACCTCCCCCCTTCCCACGCAATTTGAAAAAAAATAATAATAGCCACATTTTTCAACGTAGACACTTCTCACTTAACAGGTGCTTGTTTTATATATATTATTAATTAACTTTTTACCATTATTTTATTTACATATATGTTATTAATTTTGCCCATACGTCATCAGAAGAAGAAATAACAAAGTTTTGTTACAAATTTGATTTCAAATATGTGTATGTATATACACGCATACATAGATATATATACATATATATACATATATATACATATATATACATATATATACATATATATACATATATATACATATATATACATATATATACATATATATACATATATATACATATATATACATATATATAAACGGACAACGACGTCATTTGCAATGGCGCAGGTGCTAGAACGTTGGCACAGCATTCAGGAGATCCTGAGTTCAAGTCTTGGTCGATTCCTTTTGCTTATTACAATATAATTGATGTGAAGTGAATATCTTTTTCTTTTTATACCCTGAACAGGGTATAACTTTGTGAAAAATGTCCGTCTGTCTGTTTGACTGTCCGTGTGTATGAACGCGTCGAGACTCCAAATTTGGCATGAAGGTTGCTCTATACCGTCCGCAGATCAAGTTTGTTTCAAATTTTGGATACCTCCCCGCGTTCCACCGCAAATCGAACAAAGCTCTTTATACCTTGTTAACAGCATGTATTTCTGAACGTACACATTTCTAATTTAACAGGTGTTTAAAGAATACTGTTCTGAAGCACATGTGAAAGTTTCATAAAGATCGGTCCAGGAATAAGGAAGACGTTCAGAAAAGAAAGTAGAAAGAAAATCTTTGAACATTTTGAAATGAATAGCACTGCTTTACCACCAATTAGAATTCATAGGACGCTCACAGCTGCTAGCTTTTGCAAGTGAACACATTCTCGCCGATAAACTGAGTGTTGTGTCACTTCAAATGTCGTACTGTTTGCCGACAATTATATTGCAAGTCTAAACGTAATGTATGAAGAGATTTGTATAAAATAATCAATTAATTGTGATTTACTGTAAAAGATGCCAGACAAAACTATAGAGTACGTTTATTATAGAGAACTGTACAGGGTATTATACTGTCGGCTGCGGTCGACTGTAGCCTTTCCCACTGGTTTTTTTACATTAATATATAAATGCTGGTTAGGCAATTCTTTTCTAGTGGAAAAGCATTGCCCTTAAATTAACATATCGCGTTTGCCATTAATAATCTTTTGTATTATTATATTAATACTTATTGTAATAACGTGTTGTATATAACGGCTTAGATATGAATACCGGGTCTTATACTGTCGTGCCCCTCGTTTTTAGACTCTGTACTAAAAGTACATAGTCTTCTAAGTTTGACGAAAGCGATTTGTGCGTAACAGGCAGAAGGAGTCCTCTCCGACCCTATAAAGTATATATATTCTTGATCAGCATCAATAGCCGAGTCGATTGAGCCATGTCCGTCTGTCCGTCCGTATGAACACCTAGATCTCAGAGACTATAAGAGCTAGAGCTACCAAAGTTGGTGACAACACTCGTGTAGTGTGCAGGCAGATCAAGTTTGTTTTAGATTTTTGCCACGCCCCCTTCCACCCCGCAAATCGCAGACTTGGCACACATGGCAGATTTGGCACACATCGAGTGTGCCCTTGTGCGGACGTTTTCCGAAAATTTCATCCCGATCGAACCATAAACAAAAGAGATTTTTAGGATTGAATGACCTACAAATTCATGAGGGCTGAGCAGTATTACAGCAACAACAACAGCAAGACTCGCTACGAGGGCGCGGGTTCAAATCTCGCTGCTGACAATTACAAATTTGAGTTATATTTTTCAATTATTAATTAATTATTGCTATTTTATTTAAATATATATTATAAATTCTGCCTCATTTGTCAGAAAGTAGCAAAATCTTAAAAATAGATATAACAAAATTTAGTTAGAAATTCGAATTAATGTACATATATGTCAAATGCTAAAATTCGTGGTACATAAGTATAGAGATTGCCGTCTTCGAACTATATGAAGCAGTAGCTTAGCTTAGAGGATATTGGTTTGCGCCCGAGAGGTCTGGGGTTCGAAGCTTACTCAGACCGCGAATAAATTTTTTAATTTTTTTAATTTGTTTTTTTTTTTTTGCAAATGCGGGTATTCTTTAACGTATTTACAATTTAATAAAAGCAATACAATGCAATACATTGCATTAGAAAATACTTTTTTAAGAAACTTTCAAGGCGGCAATGCATGGGAAATACGAATTCAGTTATTTTGATCTTGTCGGCTTGCGGGTCGATTTGCCGGTGGCACAGGGCGTAGAGCATTAGACTGTGAATCAAGGGATCGCGAGTTCGAAGCTCGGAAGATTCGTTTTCCTATCTGTACAATATTTTTTTGAATGCGTAGATTTTGCTATTCACGATTAGTAGAGAGTCTCCCACTCCGACTGTAGTCATACTCAACTTCAGTTGTAAATACTGATGCAAGGTACTATACTGTCGCATGCGCCTCGGCTGATCCGCTTGTTTCTTTATATTTTTGCAATGAATTATGGCAACTGCATTGAAAAACAATTGCATTAATTATAACAACGAGAAGACACTCTGCGAGTACGCAAATTCATTTCCGCTCAATTATTTAACTGTTTATTATTATTCTCTCTTTTTTAAAAGTGAACGATTTTCAGAAAGAATCATTGACACATGAGAAACTTGCAAAACGGACAATGAAAGGTAACTGAAAAGTGGACAACTTTCGAAAAAAATTTTTGGTAGTAGCTATTTCTGCTTATGCCACTATACCACACAGACCCTCGAAATATGTCAATGCGCTATCGCATTTAGCTATCGTGAAATG
>JAEIFK010000064.1:0-46592 GCA_018901825.1 Drosophila funebris | reverse complement strand
AAATACCAATATTGGCCACACATTTTTCAACGTAGACATTCTAACTGACCAGATGCGTAAATAATATACAAGATCGGTTAATAAATAACGAGATAATAGAATAGAAAATAAGAAATGTTTCTGAAATGGTTTCCATTAAGACCGGTTAATACTTACGACGATAATCAGCGAACGAAAGCGAGACATGCAGAAGTAAATGAAGCGACGTATATATTTATATAGCTTGGTGCTATAAGCACGCAAAGACTTCACGTGCGAAATGAGAGTTTGAGAAGATTTTTCTTTAAATAGGTGGTGTGTACTTGCTTCTATTAAATCAATAGACTTATCATAGTACTTTTATTATAGAACCCTATACAGTGCATTATACTGTCGGTTGCGGTCGACTGAACCCTTTTTATAGTCTGTACAGGGATATATTAGCCTTGGGCAAAAAGTATGTAACATTCAGATGGAGGCATCACCCCATAAAGTATATATATTCTTGATCAGTATCAACAGCCGAGTCGATTGAGCCATTTTCGTCTGCCTGTCCGTCAGTCCGTCCATTTGTCCGTCCGTCCGTCTATATGAGCGCCCCGATCTCACAATCTATAAGAGCAAGAGGCACTAAATTTTACAAGAATGTTCCTTTATACTATCCCCAGATCCAGTTTATTTTAAATTTTGGATACCTCCGTATATCCAACGCAAATCAAAAAAAAAAACCAATATTGGCCACATTTTTCAACGTAGACACCTGTATATAGTAGACAATAATATTATATAGAAGGAATGCTGAAAGTTTCATCAAGATCGGTTAATAAATAAGACATATAATCAGAATAGAAATATTAGTAATCTTTCCATAGAATCTTGTGGGCTTTACGGCCAGCCCATGTGTGCGAGCGAGACAGCGAACGAAAGCGATACATACAGAAGTAAATGAAGCGACGTAGAGGTGCTATAAGCACGCAAAGACTTCATATGCGAAATGAGAGTTTCAAAAGGATTTTTCTTTAAATTGCTGGTATGTACTTGCTTCTATTAAATCAATAGACTTATCATAGTAACTTTACGCTTTTTTAGTCTGTACAGGGATATATTAGTCTTGGGCAAAAGGTTTGTAACAGGCAGATGGAGTTTTAAATTGCATCACCCCCTATGCACCGCAAATCGAAAAAAACCAATATTGGCCACATTTTTCAACGTAGACATCTCTAGATACAGATGCGTAAATAATATTATACAGAAGGAATGCTGAAAGTTTCATCAAGATCGGTTAATAAATAAGACATATAATCAGAATAGAAATATTAGTAATCTTTCCATAGAATCTTGTGGGCTTTACGGCCAGCCCATGTGTGCGAGCGAGACAGCGAACGAAAGCGATACATACAGCGAAGTAAATGAAGCGATGTAGCGGTGCTATAAGCACGCAAAGACTTCATATGCGAAATGAGAGTTTCAAAAGATTTTTCTTTAAATAGCTGGTATGTACTTTTATTCTAATCAAATCACAAAATAGTCTTATCATAGTACTTTACCCTTTTATACTCTCTACAGGGATATATTAGTCTTGGGCAAAAAGTTTGTAACAGGGCAGATGGAGGCATCACCCCATAAAGTATATATATTCTTGATCAGTATCAACAGCCGAGTCGATTGAGCCATTTTCGTCTGCCTGTCCGTCAGACCGTCCTTCTTTCCGTCCATTTGTCCGTCCGACCGTCTGTATGAGCGCCCACGATCTCACAATCTTATAAGAGCAAAAGGCACTTCAAATTTTGAAAAGAATGTTCCTTTATACTATCCCCAGATCAAGTTTACTTTTAAATTTTGGATACCTCCCTATATCCAGACGCAAATCGAAAAAAAAAAATTCGTTTGGCCACATTTTTCAATGCTAGACACCTGCTAACTGACCAGATGCGTAAAAAATATTATATAGAAGGAATGCTGAAAGTTTCATCAAGATCGGTTAATAAATAAGACATATAATCAGAATAGAAATATTAGTAATTTTTCCATTGAATCTTTTGGGCTTTACGGGCAGCCCATGTGTGCGAGCGAGACAGCGAACGAAAGCGATACATACAGAAGTAAATGAAGCGACGTAGAATAACGGTGCTATAAGCACGCAAAGACTTCATATGCGAAATGAGAGTTTCAAAAGATTTTTCTTTAAATAGCTGTTATGTACTTGCTTCTATTAAATCAATAGACTTATCATAGTACTTTTATTATAACCTTGGTATGGGTTGCGGTAGACCCTTTTTATACTCTGTACAGGGATATATTAGTCTTGGGCAAAAAGTATGTAACAGGCAGATGGAGGCATCACCCCATAAAGTATATATATTCTTGATCAGTATCAACAGCCGAGTCGATTGAGCCATTTTCGTCTGCCTGTCCGTCAGTCCGTCCTTCTGTCCGTCCATTTGTCCGTCCGTCCGTCTGTATGAGCGCGCCCGATCTCACAATCTATAAGAGCAAGAGGCACTAAATTTTACAAGAAAGTTCCTTTATGCTATCCCCAGATCAAGTTTATTTTAAATTTTGGATACCTCCCTCTATGCACCGCAAATCGAAAAAAACCAATATTGGCCACATTTTTCAACGTAGACATCTCTAACGACCAGATGCGTAAATAATATTATATAGAAGGAATGCTGAAAGTTTCATCAAGATCGGTTAATAAATAAGAGAGATAATCAGAATAGAAATATAAGTAATCTTTCCATTGAATCTTTTGGGCTTTACGGGCAGCCCATGTGTGCGAGCGAGACAGCGAACGAAAGCGATACATGCAGAAGTAAATGAAGCGACGTATATATATATATAACCTTGGTGCTATAAGCACGCAAAGACTTTACTTTATACCTGTGCGAAATGATTTTTTTTTTTTTCTAAATATATTTTTAAAATTTTTCTTTTGTCGCCGCACTTCGGCGTGTATTTTATTAAATTATTAGAGTTATTTGATTAAGATAAGAGTAACATACTTGGATTCTTAGGTTTAGGGCGAAGTGAGAGCGCAATAAAGTTTTCGTCATTCGCTCTGAGAGCGAATTCGCCTCACTTCGCCACCACAGGTTAAGCTAGGCTTAAGTAGAAATTTATAAATGAGTTGAATTTGTCGAACGAGAATTAAAACACGCATAATCGCAGCAAAAATCAATTTTAAAAGCCACCAAAATAAAT
This sequence comes from Drosophila funebris, assembly GCA_018901825.1. Lineage (NCBI taxonomy): Eukaryota > Metazoa > Arthropoda > Insecta > Diptera > Drosophilidae > Drosophila > Drosophila funebris. The sequence continues at coordinate 43,409 of JAEIFK010000064.1, read as the reverse complement.
TAATTGTTAGTAAATTAATATTAACAATTCACAAAAACTCTTGTGAATTTTCATGGCGCCCCCGGGTGGACAATTTTAATTTGATTTTTTTGTTGACAATTCTAAGTGCAGTGCAGTGCTCAATTGAGACTTTGTGTGGCCCGCGACAAATTGAAAATATAAATAATAATTATAAATTCATCGCGCCGGTCGTGCCAAAATTGCTTCCTGTGATCGTCGTTGGACGTTACCATATTGGCATTCACCTTGGAGTCCCTTTGGAGGTCATTGGAACTGGAAATGCCAAGGGAAGTTGCATCGGCAATTAAAAGTCCCGAACAGCAGGTACTGTGCTAAAAATTGAAAGCTAAACAGCCACAATTTTATTGGTTGTGCTAATAAAGCCAACGCTTTCAATTCTTAGCACATATGTAAAGTAGTTGAGCACTTAATAAATAAGTAACCGCTTTGGAGTTTTTTACTTATAATTTGTGCGATTAGTGCAGAGCGGCTGTTAAATTAGAAGCAATAGTTGCTTTATTAATTTCACTTCGCTCAGTCGTTCGTTCCCCCCCCTCTTGCCTACACTTGCAGTCACTGGAAGTTGACCAGTTGACTGACCCAAAGCGCACATATATACACACACACTCACATAGCTGCCCAGCTGCAGTCCGCTATTGTCGTTTTCGTTTTGTGCATAGCGGCAGCTGTGCAGTTGTTGTTGGCCGTTTTCGTTGGCGCGCTTTGTGCAAGCGTCACTCGCTCCCCTACATTGTTGGTCAGGCATATTCATTTTCAAAAGTCGTTCGTCATTTGTTAGCGTTCGTTTATTTTTTGCTTCTTTTAACGTTTACGTCTAAACGAGTGCTATTAATAATAAATTCAATCTTATTTTAATTTAATAAAGAGATTCGAATTTAATTATCGTCATGGCAAACACTAAGGAAACTTTTGATGATTCGAAAAAGAAACGTAATGTATGCATGAAAAGCATACAACGTGTAAATGACCAAATTACCAAGGGTAAATTAAACCTTGAAGCTACAGAATTGGAATGTAGACTAGAAATGTTGGCTACTCATATAGATACAGCGTTAAAATATCAAACTCGAGTAGAATCTTTTGATCCAGACGATGAATATCGTGGCGAGTTAGAAGAGCTCTGCATAACAACGAAGGCTCGCTTAAAGTCCATTATTCAGAGACTTGCTCCTGTTGCACAAGCAGTCAATCCCGTTGCGGCTCCTCGTACACGTCTTCCTCTTCTGGCACTTCCCAAGTTTAGCGGAAAATACTCAGAGTTCAAAAATTTTATTAGACTGTTTGAAACCCTCGTCCATAATGATACGTCAATTCCAGCCATAGAGAAATTTAATCATCTGATATCTTGTCTGTCCGGTGAAGCTCTGGGGACTGTAAGAGCATACCATGTAGATGAGGAGAATTATCCGAAGGCCTTGGACAGGCTAAAGACAGTGTATGACAATGATTGTCTAATATTTAATGATAATATTAACGCTCTCTTTAGCCTACCAAAAATAGCGCAGCCTTCTGCTGCTGCTTTACGATCGAGAATAGACACAGTCTCCGCCATATATGGCTCACTTCTCTCGATAGGTGATGATAAAAAGATATCCAATGCAATCATCGTTCACCTTGTAATGAACAGCGTTGATCCAATGACCAAAGCTAAATGGGAAGACCAACTCGATTATACAACCATTCCAATGTGGAGTGATTGCGAAGCAGTTTTGAATCGTAGATATCAGCACTTAATTGCTGGAGCTTCGTCAAAACTATTATCCGATAGCTCTAAGTCAGAGCCAAAGACTGCTTCCAAAAACAATAATCGCAGTTTGTTTTCATGTTCTGTGGCCAGTGTAAGAAACGACCAGGTGCCCCCTAAATGCTTATATTGTAGTTCCGAAGACCATACAATATTGAATTGTTCTGCATATGCTGCACAATCAGTGCAACAGCGTTTCGAGTTCGCTAAAGCAGCTCCATTATGCATTAATTGTCTTCGGAAGGGACACACTGTTGCCAGATGTAAGGCGAACAAATGCAGAGTATGCAGTCGTTCACATAATACGCTGCTGCATAGATATTCTGCCGTTTCTGGCCCTCGAGCGTTACCACCACCCCTTGACTCTGCCCAGGATCAACCATCGACATCACATGCTATGCATGCGAATTCGTCTGATAGTGTGATCCTAGCCACAGCAGTCGTTAGTGTCAAAACGAAAAGTGGCGATTTCGTTTTGGCCAGGGCTCTGCTTGATTCTGGTTCGCAAATTAATTGCGTAACAGACGAGCTAGCTCAACGATTGCAGCTGAGTAGAGAAGAGGCTAGTATCAGCTTGCTTGGAATTGCTGAGTGCAACACACAAGTGAAAAGCAAGATACATTCTATGGTGAAGTCGCGAGTCAATTGCAGTGAGTTCTCGCTGGATCTTTGGATCTTAGATACCATTTCTGGGTATCAGCCTGACCACACGGTCAATATCAGTGGCTGGAAAATCCCTGAGAGCCTGCAATTAGCTGACCCATATTTCTACAAGCCACAGAAGATCGACATGCTCATCGGAGCTGAGACGTTCTTTGAACTGCTCTCTGTCGGTCAAATTAAACAAGGTCCGAATTGCCCAATTCTGCAAAAAACGCTTTTGGGATGGATCGTGTCAGGGCGCTATACGCCTACAGGTCCGAACACTGATCAGGTAGTAAACCTGAGTTGTAAAGAAAAGACACATACATCGATAGACACAACATTGCAGAAATTGGGGTCATTGGAAGAATTGCCTTCGGTAAAAAAGGTGCGAATAGTTGAGCACCAGTTATGTGAGAGCCACTTTCTAGATAGTTTAAAAATATTGCCGTCAGGTCGATTTGAAGTACGACTACCATTTAAGTCGAATCCATATCAGCTTGGTAACTCTTCCGAAGTTACCAAGCGTCGTTTTTTGTCGCTTGAGAAACGCTTAACTCGTGATCCTGAGTTTTTGATGGTTGGACCGACCATTCAAGAAGAGCTGTGTTCAACTCTGCTTCCAATTAGATTGCATAAGTATGCACTGACAGCTGTCATCAAAAAGATGTACTTGCAAGTCATGTGGCATGAAGCAGATCGAGATTTCCAGCTAGTAGTATGGAGAAAGAACCCATCTGACTCTTTGAGGTCCTTCAGGTTAAACACCGTAACTTATGGCACTGTGCCTGCCCCATTTTTGGCTATTCGGTGTGTGACAAAGCTTAGTGACATGGTGGAATCGTCACAACCAAAAGCTGCTGACGTTATCAGGCACGACTTTTATGTCGATGATATTATAAATCGTGCTGCTTGCGTTGAGAACCTTCAGATAATCAAACCTGAAGTTGCGCGAAGCCTGAAAGACGCAGATTTCGAACTAACCAAATGGTTTTCGAATTCTCCTGAGTTCTCCGCAACAAATGCAGCAAAGCCGATAACGATCTCAGAGTCTGACACAACAAAAGCACTGGGCGTGTTGTGGTTGCCAAATGAAGACGTCTTTCAATTTAAGATAGACAATTCATTTATGGGTCTTAGAGCGACAAAACGGAACATTCTCTCGGTTTCGTCTCGATTATTTGTTCCACTTGGCCTGTTAAGCCCTCTGGTTATCAAGGCAAAGATCCTGCTCCGAGAGCTCTGGCTTCAAAAGCTATACTGGGATGAGTCTATCCCTCTGAGCTTGGACAACTCGTGGCAGCAGCTGAATTCAACTTTGATTCAGTTAACGATACCGATCGAGATTCAAAACTTCGCCGACGTCTCAATGCGAGCGTTTGTGTTCCGTTTCATTAGGAAATGTAAGAACAAAAATGAAGTTGTTGAAAAAATACCTACGGCACAAGAAAGAAAAGAAGCTTTTGAAAAATTAGTTGACGTCATCCAAAAAGTTGAAATTAAAGATGACATTCATAGAGTTCGAAAGGGCACGCGTGTAGGTCATAGCCTACAACGTCTCAATCCGTTTATACATGAGTATAACGGATCTTGGGGCTCCTTTAAGATGTTGCGAGTGGGGGGGACGACTTGCAAATGCTCCTCTTTACCTGCATTTAACGAATTGTCATGCTGGTCCAAGAGCGCTCGTGAGTCCTCTTCATGAGCGAATTTGGTTGGACCGACTCCGAGCACTCCGCCCATTCTCTATTTGCGGCGTGGATTTTTCTGGCCCAATCTGCATGACCTTTCGAATGCCGTTCGATAAGTCGTATCTCGTTCTACTACTTGTTTGCGTCGCCTCCAAAGCGGTTCAGTTAGAACATGTTCCCAATGCATTGATTAACATATTTAATGGTTTTTCAAAGTTTCGTCGGCCGTCGAGGAAGCCCATTGACCGCGATCATCGTGGAGGACAATCTGCCGGCCCAGAATTGGCTGGACAGCAGAATGACGGCGGCACACAAGAGAGATGGCGTCGTGCGCGTCGTAGAAGTCAGGACGAAGACCGAAGCAGCTGCAAGAGATCGATCCACAAATTGGCGCGGCTTCCAATTGGATGAAGCCCAGTGCTTCATGGGGGCCGATGTCGCCGCACTTCGGCGTGTATTTTATTAAATTATTAGAGTTATTTAAGATAAGAGTAACATACTTGGATTCTTAGGTTTAGGGCGAAGTGAGAGCGCAATAAAGTTTTCGTCATTCGCTCTGAGAGCGAATTCGCCTCACTTCGCCACCACAGGTTAAGCTAGGCTTAAGTAGAAATTTATAAATGAGTTGAATTTGTCGAACGAGAATTAAAAACACGCATAATCGCAGCAAAAATCAATTTTTAAAAGCCACCAAAATAAATTAATTGTTAATAAATTAATATTAACAATTCACAAAAACTCTTGTGAATTTTCAGACATACCTGTAGACCATGATGCGATTAAATAATAACAAGATCGGTTAATAAATACGTTTAGAGATAATCAGAATAGAAATATAATAATCGTTTCCATTGAATCTTTTGGTTTTTATTCGGGTACAGGCCCATAAAAAAAAAAAAAAAAAAAAAAAAAAAAAAAAAAAAAAAAAAAATTTATTTTTTTTTTTTTTTTTTTTGTTTTAAAAAAAAAAAAAATAATTAAAGAAGAAAATTATATTTTTATTTTTTTTTTTTTTAATTGGGGGGTTTTTTTTTTTTTTTTTAAAATAAAATTTTTTTTTTATTTTTTTTTTTATAAAAACCCTTTTAAGTTTTTTTTTTTTTGGTTTGGGGGGATTAACCCTTTTTAAAGTCTGTACAGGGATAATTAGTCTTGGGCAAAAAGTATGTAACAGGCAGATGGAGGCATCACCCCATAAAGTATATATATTCTTGATCAGTATCAACAGCCGAGTCGATTGAGCCATTTTCGTCTGCCTGTCCGTCAGTCCGTCATTCCATCGTCCGTCCGTCTGTATGAGCGCGCCGATCTCACAATCTATAAGAGCAAGAGGCACTAAATTTGACAAGAAAGTGCCTTTATACTATCCCCAGATCAAGTTTATTTTAAATTTTGGATACCTCCCTCTATCCACCGCAAATCGAAAAAAAAACCAATATTGGCCACATTTTTCAACGTAGACACCTACTACCAGATGTAAAATATTATATAGAAGGAACGAAAGTCATCAAGATCGGTTAAAAAAAACGATAATCAGAATAGAAATATAAGTAATTTTCCATAATTTTGGGCTTACGGGAGCAAGACAACAGCGAACAAAACGATACAGCAAAGTAAAACATAATATATATACCTTGGTCTATAACACCAAAGCTCAACTGAAGATGCGTAAATAATATTATATAGAAGGAATGCTGAAAGTTTCATCAAGATCGGTTAATAAATAAGACAGATAATCAGAATAGAAATATTAGTAGTAATTTTTCCATTGAATCTTTTGGGCTTTACGGGTAGCCCATGTGTGCGAGCGAGACAGCGAACGAAAGCGATACATGCAGAAGTAAATGAAGCGACGTATATATATATACTGGGTGCTATAAGCACGCAAAGACTTCATATGCGAAATGAGAGTTTCAAAAGATTTTTCTTTAAATAGCTGTTATGTACTTGCTTCTATTAAATCAATAGACTTATCATAGTACTTTTATTATAGAACCTATACAGTGCATATACTGTCGGTTGCGGTCGACTGAACCCTTTTTTATACTCTGTACAGGGATATATTAGTCTTGGGCAAAAAGTATGTAACAGGCAGATGGAGGCATCACCCCATAAAGTATATATATTCTTGATCAGTATCAACAGCCGAGTCGATTGAGCCATTTTCGTCTGCCTGTCCGTCAGTCCGTCCTTCTGTCCGTCCATCTGTCCATCCGTCCGTCTGTATGAGCGCGCCGATCTCACAATCTATAAGAGCAAGAGGCACCAAATTTGACAAGAAAGTGCCTTTATACTATCCCCAGATCAAGTTTATTTTAAATTTTGGCTACCTCCCTCTATCCACCGCAAATCGAAAAAATACCAATATTGGCCACATTTTTCAACGTAGACACCTCTAACTGACCAGATGCGTAAATAATATTATATAGAAGGAATGCTGAAAGTTTCATCAAGATCGGTTAATAAATAAGACAGATAATCAGAATAGAAATATAAGTAATTTTTCCATTGAATTTTTTTGGGCTTTACGGGCAGCCCATGTGTGCGAGCGAGACAGCGAACGAAAGCGATACATGCAGAAGTAAATGAAGCGACGTATATATATATAGCCTTGGTGCTATAAGCACGCAAAGACTTCATATGCGAAATGAGAGTTTCAAAAGATTTTTCTTTAAATAGCTGTTATGTACTTGCTTCTATTAAATCAATAGACTTATCATAGTACTTTTATTATAGAACCCTATACAGTGCATTATACTGTCGGTTGCGGTCGACTGAACCCTTTTTATACTCTGTACAGGGATATATTAGTCTTGGGCAAAAAGTATGTAACAGGCAGATGGAGGCATCACCCCATAAAGTATATATATTCTTGATCAGTATCAACAGCCGAGTCGATTGAGCCATTTTCGTCTGCCTGTCCGTCAGTCCGTCCTTCTGTCCGTCCATCTGTCCATCCGTCCGTCTGTATGAGCGCGCCCGATCTCACAATCTATAAGAGCAAGAGGCACTAAATTTGACAAGAAAGTTCCTTTATACTATCCCCAGATCAAGTTTATTTTAAATTTTGGATACCTCCCTCTATGCACCGCAAATCGAAAAAAACCAATATTGGCCACATTTTTCAACGTAGACCCCTAACTGACCAGATGCGTAAATAATATTATATAGAAGGAATGCTGAAAGTTTCATCAAGATCGGTTAATAAATAAGACAGATAATCAGAATAGAAATATAAGTAATTTTTCCATTGAATCTTTTGGGCTTTACGGGTAGCCCATGTGTGCGAGCGAGACAGCGAACGAAAGCGATACATGCAGAAGTAAATGAAGCGACGTATATATATATATAGCTTGGTGCTATAAGCACGCAAAGACTTCACATGCGAAATGAGAGTTTCAAAAGATTTTTCTTTAAATAGCTGTTATGTACTTGCTTCTATTAAATCAATAGACTTATCATAGTACTTTTATTATAGAACCCTATACAGTGCATTATACTGTCGGTTGCGGTCGACTGAACCCTTTTTATACTCTGTACAGGGATATATTAGTCTTGGGCAAAAAGTATGTAACAGGCAGATGGAGGCATCACCCCATAAAGTATATATATTCTTGATCAGTATCAACAGCCGAGTCGATTGAGCCATTTTCGTCTGCCTGTCCGTCAGTCCGTCCTTCTGTCCGTCCATCTGTCCATCCGTCCGTCTGTATGAGCGCGCCGATCTCACAATCTATAAGAGCAAGAGGCACCAAATTTTACAAGAAAGTTCCTTTATACTATCCCCAGATCAAGTTTATTTTAAATTTTGGATACCTCCCTCTATCCACCGCAAATCGAAAAAAAACCAATATTGGCCACATTTTTTAACGTAGACACCTCTAACTGACCAGATGCGTAAATAATATTATATAGAAGGAATGCTGAAAGTTTCATCAAGATCGGTTAATAAATAAGACAGATAATCAGAATAGAAATATAAGTAATTTTTCCATTAATTTTTTTGGGCTTTACGGGTAGCCCATGTGTACGAGCGAGACAGCGAACGAAAGCGATACATGCAGAAGTAAATGAAGCGACGTATATATATATATATATTGGCTATAAGCACGCAAAGACTTTAAAAAAAAATATATATAAAATCTAAATTTAAATCTTAATAAATAAACAGATAATCAAATAAAATATAATAATTTTTCCATTGAATCTTTGGGGTTTACGGGTAGCCCATGTGGCGAGCGAGACAGGAACGAAACATAATGCAGAAGTAAATGAAGCGACGTATATATATAAGCTGGTGCTATAAGCACCAAAGACTTCACATGCGAAATGAGAGTTTCAAAAGATTTTTCTCTTAAATAGCTGTTATGTACTTGCTTCTATTAAATCAATAGACTTATCATAGTACTTTTATTATAGAACCCTATACAGTGCATTATACTGTCGGTTGCGGTCGACTGAACCCTTTTTAATACTCTGTACAGGGATATATTAGTCTTGGGCAAAAAGTATGTAACAGGCAGATGGAGGCATCACCCCATAAAGTATATATATTCTTGATCAGTATCAACAGCCGAGTCGATTGAGCCATTTTCGTCTGCCTGTCCGTCAGTCCGTCCTTCTGTCCGTCCATCTGTCCATCCGTCCGTCTGTATGAGCGCGCCGATCTCACAATCTATAAGAGCAAGAGGCACCAAATTTGACAAGAAAGTGCCTTTATACTATCCCCAGATCAAGTTTATTTTAAATTTTGGATACCTCCCTCTATCCACCGCAAATCGAAAAAAAACCAATATTGGCCACATTTTTCAACGTAGACACCTCTAACTGACCAGATGCGTAAATAATATTATATAGAAGGAATGCTGAAAGTTTCATCAAGATCGGTTAATAAATAAGACAGATAATCAGAATAGAAATATAAGTAATTTTTCCATTGAATTTTTTTGGGCTTTACGGGTAGCCCATGTGTGCGAGCGAGACAGCGAACGAAAGCGATACATGCAGAAGTAAATGAAGCGACGTATATATATATATACCTTGGTGCTATAAGCACGCAAAGACTTCATATGCGAAATGAGAGTTTCAAAAGATTTTTCTTTAAATACCTGTTATGTACTTGTTTCTATTAAATCAATAGACTTATCATAGTACTTTTATTATAGAACCCTATACAGTGCATTATACTGTCGGTTGCGGTCGACTGAACCCTTTTTATACTCTGTACAGGGATATATTAGTCTTGGGCAAAAAGTATGTAACAGGCAGATGGAGGCATCACCCCATAAAGTATATATATTCTTGATCAGTATCAACAGCCGAGTCGATTGAGCCATTTTCGTCTGCCTGTCCGTCAGTCCGTCCTTCTGTCCGTCCATCTGTCCATCCGTCCGTCTGTATGAGCGCGCCGATCTCACAATCTATAAGAGAAAGAGGCACTAAATTTTACAAGAAAGTTCCTTTATACTATCCCCAGATCAAGTTTATTTTAAATTTTGGCTACCTCCCTCTATGCACCGCAAATCGAAAAAAACCAATATTGGCCACATTTTTCAACGTAGACTCCTCTAACTGACCAGATGCGTAAATAATATTATATAGAAGGAATGCTGAAAGTTTCATCAAGATCGGTTAATAAATAAGACAGATAATCAGAATAGAAATATAAGTAATTTTTCCATTAATTTTTTTGGGCTTTACGGGCAGCCCATGTGTACGAGCGAGACAGCGAACGAAAACGATACATGCAAAAGTAAATGATGCGAAGTATATATATATATACCTTGGTGCTATAAGCACGCAAAGACTTCATATGCGAAATGAGAGTTTCAAAAGATTTTTCTTTAAATAGCTGGTATGTACTTGCTTCTATTAAATCAATAGACTTATCATAGTACTTTTATTATAGAACCCTATACAGTGCATTATACTGTCGGTTGCGGTCGACTGAACCCTTTTTATACCCTGTACAGGGATATATTAACTTTGTGAAAAAATGTCCGTCTGTCTGTCTGTCTGTCTGTCTGTCCTGTCCGTCTGTATGAACGCGTCGATCTCAGCAACTATAAGAGCTAGAGACTCCAAAATTGGCATGAAGGTTCCTCTATACCGTCCGCAGATCAAGTTTGTTTCAAATTTTGGATACCTCCCCGCCTTCCCCCGCAAATCGATCAAAACTCTTTATACCCTGTTAACAGCGTGTATTTCTGAACGTACACATTTCTAATTTAACAGGTGTTTTAAAAATACTGTTCTGAAACACATGTGAAAGTTTCATAAAGATCGGTCCAGGAATAATAAAGACATTCAGAAAAGAAAATAGATGGAAAAGACTAGAACATTTTGCAACGAATCGCACTACTTTGCCAACAATTAGAATTCATTGCATGCTTATAGCAGCTAGCTTTTGCAAGTGAGCACATTCTCGCCGTTAAGCTGAGTTGTGTTACTTCAAATGTCATACTGCTTGCTGACAATTATATTGCAAGTCTAAACGTAATGTATGCAGAGATTTGTAAAAAATAATCATTTAATATGATATTAGTAATATTAGATTTTGCCTCATTTGCATTTTAAATATTGGCGAGCAAGTAAGGTCCATGAATAATATGTTTTTTTTTTCCATTGAATCGTTGCGGTTGCGTCAAGCAGCACATGTGTGTGAGCGAGACAGTGAACGTGCAGACGTATATGAAATGACGTAGCTGATATAAGCATACAAAGCATTCCTATGCTAAATGACAGTTTCAAAAGAGTATTCTTTAAACACCTGTTATGTTCTTACTTTTATTTTAATCAACATACATATTATCAAAATACTTTTAATATAGAAGCCTGTACAGGGTATTATACTGTCGAATGCGGTCGACTGTAGCCTTTTCGACAGGTTATACTCTGTACAGGGATATATTAGTCTTGGGCAAAAAGTATGTAACAGGCAGATGGAGGCATCACCCCATAAAGTATATATATTCTTGATCAGTATCAACAGCCGAGTCGATTGAGCCATTTTCGTCTGCCTGTCCGTCAGTCCGTCCTTCTCTCCGTCCATCTGTCCATCCGTCCGTCTGTATGAGCGCGCCGATCTCACAATCTATAAGAGCAAGAGGCACTAAATTTTACAAGAAAGTTCCTTTATACTATCCCCAGATCAAGTTTATTTTAAATTTTGGATACCTCCCTCTATGCACCGCAAATCGAAAAAAAAAACAATATTGGCCACATTTTTCAACGTAGACACCTCTAACTGACCAGATGCGTAAATAATATTATATAGAAGGAATGCTGAAAGTTTCATCAAGATCGGTTAATAAATAAGACAGATAATCAGAATAGAAATATAAGTAATTTTTCCATTGAATCTTTTTGGGCTTTACGGGTAGCCCATGTGTGCGAGCGAGACAGCGAACGAAAGCGATACATGCAGAAGTAAATGAAGCGACGTATATATATATACCTTGGTGCTATAAGCACGCAAAGACTTCATATGCGAAATGAGAGTTTCAAAAGATTTTTCTTTAAATAGCTGTTATGTACTTGTTTCTATTAAATCAATAGACTTATCATAGTACTTTTATTATAGAACCCTATACAGTGCATTATACTGTCGGTTGCGGTCGACTGAACCCTTTTTATACTCTGTACAGGGATATATTAGTCTTGGGCAAAAAGTATGTAACAGGCAGATGGAGGCATCACCCCATAAAGTATATATATTCTTGATCAGTATCAACAGCCGAGTCGATTGAGCCATTTTCGTCTGCCTGTCCGTCAGTCCGTCCTTCTGTCCGTCCATCTGTCCATCCGTCCGTCTGTATGAGCGCGCCGATCTCACAATCTATAAGAGCAAGAGGCACCAAATTTGACAAGAAAGTGCCTTTATACTATCCCCAGATCAAGTTTATTTTAAATTTTGGATACCTCCCTCTATGCACCGCAAATCGAAAAAATACACAATATTGGCCACATTTTTCAACGTAGACACCTCTAACTGACCAGATGCGTAAATAATATTATATAGAAGGAATGCTGAAAGTTTCATCAAGATCGGTTAATAAATAAGACAGATAATCAGAATCAAAGAAATATAAGTTTTTTTTTTTTTTTTTTTTTTGGTTTTTTCGTTTGCCTTTTTTGCGAGGGAAACAGAGAAAAAAAAAGTTTTTTATAAAATTAAATAAAAGGATTTTTTTTTTTTATGAAAAGTAGCAGTATAATTTAGGGGAAACCCTTAACCCTAAAAAGTAGCAGCGTAACTGGATGGCAACGCGAGATATAGAAGAAGAAGAGTCGAACGGGAGGGGTTTTGAGGGGGGAAGAAGGGGGGGAGGGTGTAAATTTCGGGAAAAAAGAAAAAAGGGCGGAGAAGAGTTGAGAAGTCGCAGCAGAGTGTACAAGTTGAATGCACAAGCTGAAGTCGTAAAAGCTGAAGAAAGAAGTCGCAAGGGGTGGAGAAAAAACGTCGTCATAAGCAAAGTTGTTAGCGAAAGTTGTCTACGAAGGATTGAAAGCTGTTGACGAAAATTGGATGCTGCTCATCTTCATTATATATTTCACATTAATATTCAATTACACTGTTACATTTAATAAACATTCTACATTTGGGTGCTCAACCGTTTGGATCGCATATTGGAGCGTGAGGAAGACTCAACCGTTTGGATCGCATATTGGAGCGTGAGGAAGACTCAACCGTTTGGATCGCATATTGGAGCGTGAGGAAGACTCAACCGTTTGGATCGCATATTGGAGTCTGAGGAAGATTCAATGGCCAAATCCATAAAACAGTGCGAATTGTAAGATTGTGAAATTACATTAATAATTGCGTCATTAGTCGAAAAGAAGCACGAAAGAATGTACAAAGAGGAAGAAAAGAGAAAAGCACGAAGCGCAGTAACACGCAGCGAATGTGAACTACCCGCCAGAGGTACAGAAAATAACGAAGAAGGAATAGACAGAATACAATTAAGAAGTGAATTACGCAGTAGCACTAAAGTTGAAAGTCAAAGTTATATAGAAAAGATGCAAGAAGAAAATAATAGAAGTTAGCAACAAATAATTCAGTTGCTTACTTTAAAAATTCATGCCGATGAAATCTCGCAGAGAGAGCCGAAAATTTCAGCAGAAAATTTTCATAAAATTGTTCCGGACTTTGAGGGCGATAATATACCAGTCGAGCAGTGGTTTACTAATTTCGAGCAGAATGCAGACGCTTACGAACTTAGCGAAAAACAGAGATATGTACAAGCTCGCGGAAAAATGGTGAAATTAGCTAAATTGTTCTTGGAATCCGTTGTTGTGAATAACTATGATGATTTAAAATGCGTCCTAATAGCCGAATTTAAGCGTACGCTAAGAAGTGCCGATGTACACACAAAACTGAATGAGACAAAGATGAAACAAGATTAAAATAACTGAATTCGTATTTCCCATTCATTGCCGCCTTGAAAGTTTCTGTTGCTCAAAAAATTCTCCATCGTTTTTTTTGCATTGCTATGTACTATGCGGATACATAGAAAGTATTCTCTAATGCAAAGCAAGCAATAGTGAACAACACAAGTGCTTATGTATTGGTTTTATTAAATTGCAAGTGCGTTAAAGACTGCCTGCATTTGCAAAAAAAAAAATTTAAAAAAATTTTTCCGGTCTGAGCAAGCTTCGAACCCCAGACCTGTCGCGCGCAAATCCTATGTTCTCTAAGCTAAGCCACTACTTCATATAGTTCGAAGACGGCAATCTCTATACTTATGCAGCACGAATTTTAGCATTTGACATATATGTACACTAATTCGAATTTCTAACTAAATTTTGTTATTTCTATTTTTTAAGATTTTGCTACTTTCTGACAAATTATGCAGAATTTATAATATATATTTAAATAAAATAGCAATAATTAATTAATAATTGAAAAATATAACTCAAATTTGTAATTGTCAGCAGCGAGATTTGAACCCGCGCACCCGTAGCGAGTCTTGCTGTTGTTGTTGCTGTAATGCTGCTTAGCCCTCATGAATTTGTAGGTCATTCATTCCTTAAAATCTCCTTTGTTTATGGTCCGATCGTGATGAAATTTTCGGAAAACGTCCGCACGCGGGCGCACTTGATGTGTACCAAATCTGCCAAATGTGGCAAGTCTGTAGCTCTTATAATAGGTTTTTTCGATTTTCGGGGGGCGGAAGGGGGCGTGGCAAAAATCTAAAACAAACTTGATCTGCCTGCACACTATACGGGTGTTGTCACCAAATTTGGTAGCTCTAGCTCTTATAGTCTCTGAGATCTAGGTGTTCATACGGACGGACAGACGGACAGACGGACAGACAGACAGACGGACAGACGGACATGGCTATATCGTCTCGGCTATTGATGCTGATCAAGAATATATATACTTTATAGGGTCGGAGATGACTCCTTCTGCCTGTTACGCACAAATCGCTTTCGTCAAACTTAGAAGACTATGTACTTTTAGTACAGAGTCTAAAAAGATGAGAATTTTCTAGAATATGTGTTGAATATGAAGAAAATAGCTGCGCAAGGAAATGTAGATGAAGAGTCCGTTATTGGCTATATAGTTCATGGTTTGGATGTTAAAACGGAATACAAATTTGGATTGTATGAATGCAAGACTTATCAAGAGCTGAAAGAAAAATTTGACACATATGAACGCAAATGTGGAAACGAGAAGCAGAATAAAACCTACAGTGGTGGCAAGAAACATATGCCTAGTGCGAAAAGTATACGTTGCTTTAATTGTGGTTCAACCGATCACATGAGACAGTACTGTAAAGCTGAAACAAAGTGTTTTAAATGCGAAGGCGTGGGACATATTTCCAAAAACTGTCCACAAGTTATACAGAATGTCAACGTTGTGAAAGATGACAAGCGCCTTAAAATAGTTGTGTTGAATGGCATTGAAGTAGCATGCTTAGTCGATACGGGATCGGATGTGACAATCATTCGTCAGTGCGTCTTCAAGAAGATGTCCAATGTTACGCTGGAGAAGTGCTATTCTATTTTGCGTGGCTTGGGAAACAGCAAGACTCAACCGTTGGGTATGTTTGTTGGCATCGTAGACATAGACGGTTTGAAAACGGAGCAGAAATTTGTGGTTGTTCCCGACAACAATATTGAGAATGACGGCCTGCTGGGATACGACTTTGCATCGAAGTTTTGTGTAACGCTGAATAAAGGAGAATTCACTATTTCAAAGGTTTTAGCGCGGCCAGACAGCGCTGAACCAAATGAGCTAAGTATTTATAATATCGTTGAGGATGGAAATAATATAAATGCTCCCCCGCAGTTTATGTCATTGATCAAGTCGGTCATTTCTGGGTACAAGGCATCTGAATCACCTATTGAATGTCCAGTGCAGATGAAGATTACGCCAGACGGGCAAATGAAGCCATTCCGTTATCAACCAAGTCGTTGTACACCAGTGGAATGCGATGTGGTCAAGCAGCAAGTAGACGATTGGCTACAGGAAGGCATAGTGCGCAAGTCTACATCAAATTTTGCAAGCCGAGTTGTGATCGTCAAGAAAAAAGATGGCACGAGCAGAGTATGTGTGGATTTTCGACAACTCAACACGATGGTGCTCAAAGACTGCTTCCCTGTACCTGTAATGGATGACATCTTAGAGAAACTACAAGCGGCAAAAGTGTTCGTCGTTATGGACTTGGAGAATAGTTTTCTTCACGTGCCCATTGAAGAGTCTAGCCGAAAGTATACAGCTTTTGTAACTAGAGAAGGCTTGTTCGAATTCTGTCGAGCACCTTACGGATTTTGCAATTCACCGGCTGTATTTAATCGTTTTGTGAATTTTATTTTCCAAAACTTGATTACCCAAGATGTTATGCAGTTGTACATAGATGACATTATCATTTATGCACAAACGAATGAGGAAGGCATTAGCAAGATGAAAGCAGTTGTGGCAGAAGCAGCAAAGTACAACTTGCGAATTAAATGGAAAAAATGCCATTTTCTTCAGAGCAAGATAAGTTTTCTGGGACATACAGTCGAAAACGGGAAAATATGGCCAGGACAAGAGAAAACACAAGCAGTACGAAAGTTTGGTAGTCCAAAGAATATAAAAGGAGTCCAATCCTTTTTGGGACTCACAGGATTCTTCCGAAAGTTTATCAAGGGTTACGCACAAATCGCTCGTCCGTTAACAGATCTCTTGAAGAAAGATGCAGTTTTCAATATTGAGACAACTGAGCTGAACGCCTTGAACATGTTGAAGAATGCCCTGACAGATGAACCTGTGTTACGCTTATACTGCAGAGACGCGCCAACGGAACTTCATACAGATGCGTCGAAGAATGGATTCGGTGCAGTGTTGCTGCAAAATTTCAACGGGAGACAGTATCCGGTATTTTATTGGAGCAAGAAGTCGTCGCCAAGTGATGAAAGACGCCATAGCTATGTGCTCGAAGTAAAAGCTGCGTATCTTGCAATGGAAAAATTTCGTTATTACCTCCTTGGCATACGTTTTAAGCTGATAACCGACTGTGCCGCTTTTACTCAAACCGTGAAGAAGAAAGATATACCGCGTGAAGTAGCCCAATGGATTCTAGCAATGCAAGATTTAGATTTTCAAGTGGAACACCGATCTGGAGACAAAATGAGACATGTTGACTGTCTTAGTCGATATCCGCAGGATGTACTTATCATAAATTCGGAAATCTCAACATGTATTAAAGCCGCTCAGCAGAAGGACGATTACATTAAGGCGATACTGGAAATAATGAAAACTCGTCATACGAAGGCTTTAAAGTTAAAGGCGGAATTCTCTACAAACACGTTGAAGGCAATGAAGAGCTGTTGTCGTCTGGGTCAGACGCAAGTGATCAGGATGACCGAATGTAACGAAGAGTAGCAGTATAACTAAGTGGCAACGCCTAACCTCAACAAGTAGCAGCGTAACTGGATGGCAACGTGAGATATAGAAGAAGAAGAGTCGAACGAGGAGATCGTCAGAGTTGAGAAGTAGCAGCAGAGTGTAAATGTCGCAGTAGAGTAAAGAAGTCGCAGAAGAGTTGAGAAGTCGCAGAAGAGTTGAGAAGTCGCAGCAGAGTGTACAAGTTGAATGCACAAGCTGAAGTCGTAAAAGCTGAAGAAAGAAGTCGCAAGCTGGAGTAGAAAAACGTCGTCGAAAAGTTGTAAAGCTGAGTCAAGTTGTTAGCGAAAGTTGTCTACGAAGGATTGAAAGCTGTTGACGAAAATTGGATGCTGCTCATCTCCATTATATATTTCACATTAATATTCAATTACACTGTTACATTTAATAAACATTCTACATATATATATATATATATATATTCCTTGGTGCTATAAACACGCAAAGACTTCACATGCGAAATGAGAGTTTCAAAATTTCTATTAAATCAATAGACTTATCATAGTACTTTTATTATAGAACCCTATACAGTGCATTATACTGTCGGTTGCGGTCGACTGAACCCTTTTTATACTCTGTACAGGGATATATTGGTCTTGGGCAAAAAGTATGTAACAGGCAGATGGAGGCATCACCCCATAAAGTATATATATTCTTGATCGGTATCAACAGCCGAGTCGATTGAGCCATTTTCGTCTGCCTGTCCGTCAGTCCGTCCTTCTGTCCGTCCATCTGTCCATCCGTCCGTCTGTATGAGCGCGCCGATCTCACAATCTATAAGAGCAAGAGGCACCAAATTTGACAAGAAAGTGCCTTTATACTATCCCCAGATCAAGTTTATTTTAAATTTTGGATACCTCCCTCTATGCACCGCAAATCGAAAAAAAAACCAATATTGGCCACATTTTTCAACGTAGACGCCTCTAACTGACCAGATGCGTAAATAATATTATATAGAAGGAATGCTGAAAGTTTCATCAAGATCGGTTAATAAATAAGACAGATAATCAGAATTGAAATATAAGTAATTTTTCCATTGAATCTTTTTGGGCTTTACGGGTAGCCCATGTGTGCGAGCGAGACAGCGAACGAAAGCGATACATGCAGAAGTAAATGAAGCGACGTATATATATATATATATATTCCTTGGTGCTATAAGTACGCAAAGACTTCACATGCGAAATGAGAGTTTCAAAAGATTTTTTCTTTAAATAGCTGTTATGTACTTGTTTCTATTAAATCAATAGACTTATCATAGTACTTTTATTATAGAACCCTATACAGTGCATTATACTGTCGGTTGCGGTCGACTGAACCCTTTTTGTACTCTGTACAGGGATATATTAGTCTTGGGCAAAAAGTATGTAACAGGCAGATGGAGGCATCACCCCATAAAGTATATATATTCTTGATCAGTATCAACAGCCGAGTCGATTGAGCCATTTTCGTCTGCCTGTCCGTCAGTCCGTCGTTCTGTCCGCCCATCTGTCCATCCGTCCGTCTGTATGAGCTCGCCGATCTCACAATCTATAAGAGCAAGAGGCACCAAATTTGACAAGAAAGTGCCTTTATACTATCCCCAGATCAAGTTTATTTTCCATTTTGGCTACCTCCCTCTATCCACCGCAAATCGAAAAAATACCAATATTGGCCTCATTTTTCATCGTAGACACCTCTAACAAAACAAGATCGGTTAATAAATACATTCAGAAGTAAATGAAGCGACGTATATATATAGCTTGGTGCTATAAACACGCAAAGACTTCACATGCGAAATGAGAGTTTCAAAAGATTTTTCTTTAAATAGCAGTTATGTACTTGCTTCTATTAAATCAATAGACTTATCATAGTACTTTTATTATAGAACCCTATACAGTGCATTATACTGTCGGTTGCGGTCGACTGAACCCTTTTTATACTCTGTACAGGGATATATTGGTCTTGGGCAAAAATTATGTAACAGGCAGATGGAGGCATCACCCCATAAAGTATATATATTCTTGATCAGTATCAACAGCCGAGTCGATTGAGCCATTTTCGTCTGCCTGTCCGTCAGTCCGTCCTTCTGTCCGTCCATCTGTCCATCCGTCCGTCTGTATGAGCGCGCCGATCTCACAATCTATAAGAGCAAGAGGCACCAAATTTGACAAGACAGTGCCTTTATACTATCCCCAGATCAAGTTTATTTTCAATTTTGGCTACCTCCCTCTATCCACCGCAAATCAAAAAAAAACCAATATTGGCCACATTTTTCAACGTAGACGCCTCTAACTGACCAGACGTAAATATATTATAAAAGAATTGCTGGAATTTTCATCAAGATCGGTTAATAAATAAGACAGATAATCAGAATTGAAATATAAGTTATTTTTCCATTGAATCTTTTTGGGCTTTACGGGTCGCCCATGTGTACGAGCGAGACAGCGAATGAAAGCGATACATGCAGAAGTAAATGAAGCGACGTATATATATATAGCTTGGTGCTATAAACACGCAAAGACTTCACATGCAAAATGAGAGTTTCAAAAGATTTTTCTTTAAATAGCTGTTATGTACTTGCTTCTATTAAATCAATAGACTTATCATAGTACTTTTATTATAGAACCCTATACAGTGCATTATACTGTCGGTTGCGGTCGACTGAACCCTTTTTATACTCTGTACAGGGATATATTGGTCTTGGGCAAAAAGTTTGTAACAGGCAGATGGAGGCATCACGCCATAAAGTATATATATTCTTGATCAGTATCAACAGCCGAGTCGATGGAGCCATTTTCGTCTGCCTGTCCGTCAGTCCGTCCTTCTGTCCGTCCATCTGTTCATCCGTCCGTCTGTATGAGCGCGCCGATCTCACAATCTATAAGAGCAAGAGGCACCAAATTTGACAAGAAAGTGCCTTTATACTATCCCCAGATCAAGTTTATTTTCAATTTTGGCTACCTCCCTCTATCCACCACAAATCGAAAAAATACCAATATTGGCCTCATTTTTCATCGTAGACACCTCTAACTGACCAAGATCGGTTAATAAATAAGACAGATAATCAGAATTGAAATATAAGTAATTTTTCCATTGAATCTTTTTGGGCTTTACGGGTAGCCCATGTGTGAGAGCGAGACAGCGAACGAAAGCGATACATGCAGAAGTAAATGAAGCGACGTATATATATATAGCTTGGTGCTATAAACACGCAAAGACTTCACATGCGAAATGAGAGTTTCAAAAGATTTTTCTTTAAATAGCTGTTATGTACTTGCTTCTATTAAATCAATAGACTTATCATAGTACTTTTATTATAGAACCCTATACAGTGCATTATACTGTCGGTTGCGGTCGACTGCACCCTTTTTATACTCTGTACAGGGATATATTGGTCTTGGGCAAAAAGTATATAACAGGCAGATGGAGGCATCACCCCATAAAGTATATATATTCTTGATCGGTATCAACAGCCGAGTCGATTGAGCCATTTTCGTCTGCCTGTCCGTCAGTCCGTCCTTCTGTCCTTCCATCTGTCCATCCGTCCGTCTGTATGAGCGCGCCGATCTCACAATCAATAAGAGCAAGAGGCACCAAATTTGACAAGAAAGTGCCTTTATACTATCCCCAGATCAAGTTTATTTTCAATTTTGGCTACCTCGCTCTATCCACCGCAAATCGAAAAAAAAACCAATATTGGCCACATTTTTCAACGTAGACGCCTCTAACTGACCAGATGCATAAATAATATTATATAGAAGGAATGCTGAAAGTTTCATCAAGATCGGTTAATAAATAAGACAGATAATCCGAATTGAAATATAAGTAATTTTTCCATTGAATCTTTTTGGGCTTTACGGGTAGCCCATGTGAACGAGCGAGACAGCGAACGAAAGCGATACATGCAGAAGTAAATGAAGCGACGTATATATATATATACTTTGGTGCTATAAGCACGCAAAGACTTCACATGCGAAATGAGAGTTTCAAAAGAATTTTCTTTAAATAGCTGTTATGTACTTGCTTCTATTAAATCAATAGACTTATCATAGTACTTTTATTATAGAACCCTATACAGTGCATTATACTGTCGGTTGCGGTCGACTGCACCCTTTTTATACTCTGTACAGGGATATATTAGTCTTGGGCAAAAAGTATGTAACAGGCAGATGGAGGCATCACCCCATAAAGTATATATATTCTTGATCAGTATCAACAGCCGAGTCGATTGAGCCATTTTCGTCTGCCTGTCCGTCAGTCCGTCCTTCTGTCCGTCCATCCGTCCGTCTCTATGAGCGCGCCGATCTCACAATCTATAAGAGCAAGAGGCACCAAATTTGACAAGACAGTGCCTTTATACTATCCCCAGATCAAGTTTATTTTCAATTTTGGCTACCTCCCTCTATCCACCGCAAATCGAAAAAAAACCAATATTGGCCACATTTTTCAACGTAGACGCCTCTCGTAATGATATTATAAAACTGACCAAGATCGGTTAATAAATAAGACAGATAATCAGAATTGAAATATAAGTTATTTTTCCATTGAATCTTTTTGGGCTTTACGGGTCGCCCATGTGTGCGAGCGAGACAGCGAACGAAAGCGATACATGCAGAAGTAAATGAAGCGACGTATATATATATAGCTTGGTGCTATAAACACGCAAAGACTTCACATGCGAAATGAGAGTTTCAAAAGATTTTTCTTTAAATAGCTGTTATGTACTTGCTTCTATTAAATCAATAGACTTATCATAGTACTTTTATTATAGAACCCTATTTATTATAGAACCCTATACAGTGCATTATACTGTCGGTTGCGGTCGACTGAACCCTTTTTATACTCTGTACAGGGATATATTGGTCTTGGGCAAAAAGTTTGTAACAGGCAGATGGAGGCATCACGCCATAAAGTATATATATTCTTGATCAGTATCAACAGCCGAGTCGATTGAGCCATTTTCGTCTGCCTGTCCGTCAGTCCGTCCTTCTGTCCGTCCATCTGTTCATCCGTCCGTCTGTATGAGCGCGCCGATCTCACAATCTATAAGAGCAAGAGGCACCAAATTTGACAAGAAAGTGCCTTTATACTATCCCCAGATCAAGTTTATTTTCAATTTTGGCTACCTCCCACTATCCACCGCAAATCGAAAAAATACCAATATTGGCCTCATTTTTCATCGTAGATGCGTAAATCATATTATATAGAAGGAATGCTGAAAGTTTCATCAAGATCGGTTAATAAATAAGACAGATAATCAGAATTGAAATATAAGTAATTTTTCCATTGAATCTTTTTGGGCTTTACGGGTAGCCTATGTGTACGAGCGAGACAGCGAACGAAAGCGATACATGCAGAAGTAAATGAAGCGACGTATATATATATAGCTTGGTGCTATAAACACGCAAAGACTTCACATGCGAAATGAGAGTTTCAAAAGATTTTTCTTTAAATAGCTGTTATGTACTTGCTTCTATTAAATCAATAGACTTATCATAGTACTTTTATTATAGAACCCTATACAGTGCATTATACTGTCGGTTGCGGTCGACTGAACCCTTTTTATACTCTGTACAGGGATATATTGGTCTTGGGCAAAAAGTATATAACAGGCAGATGGAGGCATCACCCCATAAAGTATATATATTCTTGATCAGTATCAACAGCCGAGTCGATTGAGCCATTTTCGTCTGCCTGTCCGTCAGTCCGTCCTTCTGTCCTTCCATCTGTCCATCCGTCCGTCTGTATGAGCGCGCCGATCTCACAATCTATAAGAGCAAGAGGCACCAAATTTGACAAGAAAGTGCCTTTATACTATCCCCAGATCAAGTTTATTTTCAATTTTGGCTACCTCCCTCTATCCACCGCAAATCGAAAAAAAACCAATATTGGCCACATTTTTCGTAGACGCCTCTAACTGACCAGATGCGTAAATAATATTATATAGAAGGAATGCTGAAAGTTTCATCAAGATCGGTTAATAAATAAGACAGATAATCAGAATTGAAATATAAGTAATTTTTCCATTGAATTTTTTTGGGCTTTACGGGTAGCCCATGTGTACGAGCGAGACAGCGAACGAAAGCGATACATGCAGAAGTAAATGAAGCGACGTATATATATATATACTTTGGTGCTATAAGCACGCAAAGACTTCACATGCGAAATGAGAGTTTCAAAAGAATTTTCTTTAAATAGCTGTTATGTACTTGCTTCTATTAAATCAATAGACTTATCATAGTACTTTTATTATAGAACCCTATACAGTGCATTATACTGTCGGTTGCGGTCGACTGAACCCTTTTTATACTCTGTACAGGGATATATTAGTCTTGGGCAAAAAGTATGTAACAGGCAGATGGAGGCATCACCCCATAAAGTATATATATTCTTGATCAGTACAACAGCCGAGTCGATTGAGCCATTTTCGTCTGCCTGTCCGTCAGTCCGTCCTTCTGTCCGTCCATCCGTCCGTCTGTATGAGCGCGCCGATCTCACAATCTATAAGAGCAAGAGGCACCAAATTTGACAAGAAAGTGCCTTTATACTATCCCCAGATCAAGTTTATTTTCAATTTTGGCTACCTCCCTCTATCCACCGCAAATCGAAAAAAACCAATATTGGCCACATTTTTCAACGTAGACGCCTCTAACTGACCAGATGTAATATTATATAGAAGAAGAATGTGAAAGTTTCATCAAGATCGGTTAATAAATAAGACAGATAATCAGAATTGAAATATAAGTTATTTTTCCATTGAATCTTTTTGGGCTTTACGGGTAGCCCATGTGTGCGAGCGAGACAGCGAACGAAAGCGATACATGCAGAAGTAAATGAAGCGACGTATATATATATATAGCTTGGTGCTATAAACACGCAAAGACTTCACATGCGAAATGAGAGTTTCAAAAGATTTTTCTTTAAATAGCTGTTATGTACTTGCTTCTATTAAATCAATAGACTTATCATAGTACTTTTATTATAGAACCCTATACAGTGCATTATACTGTCGGTTGCGGTCGACTGAACCCTTTTTATACTCTGTACAGGGATATATTGGTCTTGGGCAAAAAGTATGTAACAGGCAGATGGAGGCATCACCCCATAAAGTATATATATTCTTGATCAGTATCAACAGCCGAGTCGATTGAGCCATTTTCGTCTGCCTGTCCGTCAGTCCGTCCTTCTGTCCGTCCATCTGTCCATCCGTCCGTCTGTATGAGCGCGCCGATCTCACAATCTATAAGAGCAAGAGGCACCAAATTTGACAAGAAAGTGCCTTTATACTATCCCCAGATCAAGTTTATTTTCAATTTTGGCTACCTCCCTCTATCCACCGCAAATCGAAAAAATACCAATATTGGCCTCATTTTTCATCGTAGACACCTCTAACTGACCAGATGCGTAAATAATATTATATAGAAGGAATGCTGAAAGTTTCATCAAGATCGGTTAATAAATAAGACAGATAATCAGAATTGAAATATAAGTAATTTTTCCATTGAATCTTTTTGGGCTTTACGGGTAGCCCATGTGTACGAGCGAGACAGCGAACGAAAGCGATACATGCAGAAGTAAATGAAGCGACGTATATATATATAGCTTGGTGCTATAAACACGCAAAGACTTCACATGCGAAATGAGAGTTTCAAAAGATTTTTCTTTAAATAGCTGTTATGTACTTGCTTCTATTAAATCAATAGACTTATCATAGTACTTTTATTATAGAACCCTATACAGTGCATTATACTGTCGGTTGCGGTCGACTGAACCCTTTTTATACTCTGTACAGGGATATATTGGTCTTGGGCAAAAAGTATGTAACAGGCAGATGGAGGCATCACCCCATAAAGTATATATATTCTTGATCAGTATCAACAGCCGAGTCGATTGAGCCATTTTCGTCTGCCTGTCCGTCAGTCCGTCCTTCTGTCCGTCCATCTGTCCATCCGTCCGTCTGTATGAGCGCGCCGATCTCACAATCTATAAGAGCAAGAGGCACCAAATTTGACAAGAAAGTGCCTTTATACTATCCCCAGATCAAGTTTATTTTCAATTTTGGCTACCTCCCTCTATCCACCGCAAATCGAAAAAATACCAATATTGGCCTCATTTTTCATCGTAGACACCTCTAACTGACCAGATGCGTAAATGATATTATATAGAAGGAATGCTGAAAGTTTCATCAAGATCGGTTAATAAATAAGACAGATAATCAGAATTGAAATATAAGTAATTTTTCCATTGAATCTTTTTGGGCTTTACGGGTAGCCCATGTGTAGCGAGCGAGACAGCGAACGAAAGCGATACATGCAGAAGTAAATGAAGCGACGTATATATATATATACCTTGGTGCTATAAGCACGCAAAGACTTCACATGCGAAATGAGAGTTTCAAAAGAATTTTCTTTAAATAGCTGTTATGTACTTGCTTCTATTAAATCAATAGACTTATCATAGTACTTTTATTATAGAACCCTATACAGTGCATTATACTGTCGGTTGCGGTCGACTGAACCCTTTTTATACTCTGTACAGGGATATATTAGTCTTGGGCAAAAAGTATGTAACAGGCAGATGGAGGCATCACCCCATAAAGTATATATATTCTTGATCAGTATCAACAGCCGAGTCGATTGAGCCATTTTCGTCTGCCTGTCCGTCAGTCCGTCCTTCTGTCCGTCCATCTGTCCATCCGTCCGTCTGTATGAGCGCGCCGATCTCACAATCTATAAGAGCAAGAGGCACCAAATTTGACAAGAAAGTGCCTTTATACTATCCCCAGATCAAGTTTATTTTCAATTTTGGCTACCTCCCTCTATCCACCGCAAATCGAAAAAATACCAATATTGGCCTCATTTTTCATCGTAGACACCTCTAACTGACCAGATGCGTAAATGATATTATATAGAAGGAATGCTGAAAGTTTCATCAAGATCGGTTAATAAATAAGACAGATAATCAGAATAGAAATATAAGTAATTTTTCCATTAATTTTTTTGGGCTTTACGGGCAGCCCATGTGTACGAGCGAGACAGCGAACGAAAGCGATACATGCAGAAGTAAATGAAGCGACGTATATATATATATACCTTGGTGCTATAAGCACGCAAAGACTTCACATGCGAAATGAGAGTTTCAAAAGAATTTTCTTTAAATAGCTGTTATGTACTTGCTTCTATTAAATCAATAGACTTATCATAGTACTTTTATTATAGAACCCTATACAGTGCATTATACTGTCGGTTGCGGTCGACTGAACCCTTTTTATACTCTGTACAGGGATATATTAGTCTTGGGCAAAAAGTATGTAACAGGCAGATGGAGGCATCACCCCATAAAGTATATATATTCTTGATCAGTATCAACAGCCGAGTCGATTGAGCCATTTTCGTCTGCCTGTCCGTCAGTCCGTCCTTCTGTCCGTCCATCTGTCCATCCGTCCGTCTGTATGAGCGCGCCGATCTCACAATCTATAAGAGCAAGAGGCACCAAATTTGACAAGAAAGTGCCTTTATACTATCCCCAGATCAAGTTTATTTTCAATTTTGGCTACCTCCCTCTATCCACCGCAAATCGAAAAAAAACCAATATTGGCCACATTTTTCAACGTAGACGCCTCTAACTGACCAGATGCGTAAATAATATTATATAGAAGGAATGCTGAAAGTTTCATCAAGATCGGTTAATAAATAAGACAGATAATCAGAATTGAAATATAAGTAATTTTTCCATTGAATCTTTTTGGGCTTTACGGGTAGCCCATGTGTACGAGCGAGACAGCGAACGAAAGCGATACATGCAGAAGTAAATGAAGCGACGTATATATATATATACTTTGGTGCTATAAGCAGCAAAGACTTCACATGCGAAATGAGAGTTTCAAAAGAATTTTCTTTAAATAGCTGTTATGTACTTGCTTCTATTAAATCAATAGACTTATCATAGTACTTTTATTATAGAACCTATACATGCATTATACTGTCGGTTGGGACGAAATACAAT
Organism: Drosophila funebris; assembly: GCA_018901825.1. NCBI lineage: Eukaryota > Metazoa > Arthropoda > Insecta > Diptera > Drosophilidae > Drosophila > Drosophila funebris. Next base: position 16,435 of record JAEIFK010000064.1, on the reverse strand, counting down.
ATAAAGCTTGGTGCTATAAACACGCAAAGACTTCACATGCGAAATGAGAGTTTCAAAAGATTTTTCTTTAAATAGCTGTTATGTACTTGCTTCTATTAAATCAATAGACTTATCATAGTACTTTTATTATAGAACCCTATACAGTGCATTATACTGTCGGTTGCGGTCGACTGAACCCTTTTACTTATACTCTGTACAGGGATATATTGGTCTTGGGCAAAAAGTATGTAACAGGCAGATGGAGGCATCACCCCATAAAGTATATATATTCTTGATCAGTATCAACAGCCGAGTCGATTGAGCCATTTTCGTCTGCCTGTCCGTCAGTCCGTCCTTCTGTCCGTCCATCTGTCCATCCGTCCGTCTGTATGAGCGCGCCGATCTCACAATCTATAAGAGCAAGAGGCACCAAATTTGACAAGAAAGTGCCTTTATACTATCCCCAGATCAAGTTTATTTTCAATTTTGGCTACCTCCCCTCTATCCACCGCAAATCGAAAAAATACCAATATTGGCCTCATTTTTCATCGTAGACGCCTCTAACTGACCAGATGCGTAAATGATATTATATAGAAGGAATGCTGAAAGTTTCATCAAGATCGGTTAATAAATAAGACAGATAATCAGAATAGAAATATAAGTAATTTTTCCATTAATTTTTTTGGGCTTTACGGGCAGCCCATGTGTACGAGCGAGACAGCGAACGAAAGCGATACATGCAGAAGTAAATGAAGCGACGTATATATATATATATACCTTGGTGCTATAAGCACGCAAAGACTTCACATGCGAAATGAGAGTTTCAAAAGATTTTTCTTTAAATAGCTGTTATGTACTTGCTTCTATTAAATCAATAGACTTATCATAGTACTTTTATTATAGAACCCTATACAGTGCATTATACTGTCGGTTGCGGTCGACTGAACCCTTTTTATACTCTGTACAGGGATATATTGGTCTTGGGCAAAAAGTATGTAACAGGCAGATGGAGGCATCACCCCATAAAGTATATATATTCTTGATCAGTATCAACAGCCGAGTCGATTGAGCCATTTTCGTCTGCCTGTCCGTCAGTCCGTCCTTCTGTCCGTCCATCTGTCCATCCGTCCGTCTGTATGAGCGCGCCGATCTCACAATCTATAAGAGCAAGAGGCACCAAATTTGACAAGAAAGTGCCTTTATACTATCCCCAGATCAAGTTTATTTTCAATTTTGGCTACCTCCCTCTATCCACCGCAAATCGAAAAAAAACCAATATTGGCCACATTTTTCATCGTAGACGCCTCTAACTGACCAGATGCGTAAATAATATTATATAGAAGGAATGCTGAAAGTTTCATCAAGATCGGTTAATAAATAAGACAGATAATCAGAATTGAAATATAAGTAATTTTTCCATTGAATCTTTTTGGGCTTTACGGGTAGCCCATGTGTACGAGCGAGACAGCGAACGAAAGCGATACATGCAGAAGTAAATGAAGCGACGTATATATATATATACTTTGGTGCTATAAGCACGCAAAGACTTCACATGCGAAATGAGAGTTTCAAAAGAATTTTCTTTAAATAGCTGTTATGTACTTGCTTCTATTAAATCAATAGACTTATCATAGTACTTTTATTATAGAACCCTATACAGTGCATTATACTGTCGGTTGCGGTCGACTGACCCTAAATAAGGACATAGGTGCTATAAACAGCAAAGACTCAATAAATGAGAGTTTCAAAAGATTTTTCTTTAAATAGCTGTTATGTACTTGCTTCTATTAAATCAATAGACTTATCATATACTTTTATTTATAGAACCCTATACAGTGCATTATACTGTCGGTTGCGGTCGACTGAACCCTTTTTATACTCTGTACAGGGATATATTGGTCTTGGGCAAAAAGTATGTAACAGGCAGATGGAGGCATCACCCCATAAAGTATATATATTCTTGATCAGTATCAACAGCCGAGTCGATTGAGCCATTTTCGTCTGCCTGTCCGTCAGTCCGTCCTTCTGTCCGTCCATCTGTCCATCCGTCCGTCTGTATGAGCGCGCCGATCTCACAATCTATAAGAGCAAGAGGCACCAAATTTGACAAGAAAGTGCCTTTATACTATCCCCAGATCAAGTTTATTTTCAATTTTGGCTACCTCCCTCTATCCACCGCAAATCGAAAAAATACCAATATTGGCCACATTTTTCAACGTAGACGCCTCTAACTGACCAGATGCGTAAATAATATTATATAGAAGGAATGCTGAAAGTTTCATCAAGATCGGTTAATAAATAAGACAGATAATCAGAATTGAAATATAAGTAATTTTTCCATTGAATCTTTTTGGGCTTTACGGGTAGCCCATGTGTGCGAGCGAGACAGCGAACGAAAGCGATACATGCAGAAGTAAATGAAGCGACGTATATATATATAGCTTGGTGCTATAAACACGCAAAGACTTCACATGCGAAATGAGAGTTTCAAAAGATTTTTCTTTAAATAGCTGTTATGTACTTGTTTCTATTAAATCAATAGACTTATCATAGTACTTTTATTATAGAACCCTATACAGTGCATTATACTGTCGGTTGCGGTCGACTGAACCCTTTTTATACTCTGTACAGGGATATATTGGTCTTGGGCAAAAAGTATGTAACAGGCAGATGGAGGCATCACCCCATAAAGTATATATATTCTTGATCAGTATCAACAGCCGAGTCGATTGAGCCATTTTCGTCTGCCTGTCCGTCAGTCCGTCCTTCTGTCCTTCCATCTGTCCATCCGTCCGTCTGTATGAGCGCGCCGATCTCACAATCTATAAGAGCAAGAGGCACCAAATTTGACAAGAAAGTGCCTTTATACTATCCCCAGATCAAGTTTATTTTCAATTTTGGCTACCTCCCCCTATGCACCGCAAATCAAAAAAATACCAATATTGGCCTCATTTTTCATCGTAGACACCTCCCTCTGACCAGATGCGTAAATGATATTATATAGAAGGAATGCTGAAAGTTTCATCAAGATCGGTTAATAAATAAGACAGATAATCAGAATAGAAATATAAGTAATTTTTCCATTAATTTTTTTGGGCTTTACGGGCAGCCCATGTGTACGAGCGAGACAGAAAGCGATACATGCAGAAGTAAATGAAGCGATATATATATATATACCTTGGTGCTATAAGCACGCAAAGACTTCACATGCGAAATGAGAGTTTCAAAAGATTTTTCTTTAAATAGCTGTTATGTACTTGCTTCTATTAAATCAATAGACTTATCATAGTACTTTTATTATAGAACCCTATACAGTGCATTATACTGTCGGTTGCGGTCGACTGAACCCTTTTTATACTCTGTACAGGGATATATTGGTCTTGGGCAAAAAGTATGTAACAGGCAGATGGAGGCATCACCCCATAAAGTATATATATTCTTGATCAGTATCAACAGCCGAGTCGATTGAGCCATTTTCGTCTGCCTGTCCGTCAGTCCGTCCTTCTGTCCGTCCATCTGTCCATCCGTCCGTCTGTATGAGCGCGCCGATCTCACAATCTATAAGAGCAAGAGGCACCAAATTTGACAAGAAAGTGCCTTTATACTATCCCCAGATCAAGTTTATTTTCAATTTTGGCTACCTCCCTCTATCCACCGCAAATCGAAAAAAACCAATATTGGCCACATTTTTCAACGTAGACGCCTCTAACTGACCAGATGCGTAAATAATATTATATAGAAGGAATGCTGAAAGTTTCATCAAGATCGGTTAATAAATAAGACAGATAATCAGAATGGAAATATAAGTAATTTTTCCATTGAATCTTTTTTGGGCTTTACGGGTAGCCCATGTGTGCGAGCGAGACAGCGAACGAAAGCGATACATGCAGAAGTAAATGAAGCGACGTATATATATATATACCTTGGTGCTATAAGCACGCAAAGACTTCACATGCGAAATGAGAGTTTCAAAAGATTTTTCTTTAAATAGCTGTTATGTACTTGTTTCTATTAAATCAATAGACTTATCATAGTACTTTTATTATAGAACCCTATACAGTGCATTATACTGTCGGTTGCGGTCGACTGAACCCTTTTTATACTCTGTACAGGGATATATTAGTCTTGGGCAAAAAGTATGTAACAGGCAGATGGAGGCATCACCCCATAAAGTATATATATTCTTGATCAGTATCAACAGCCGAGTCGATTGAGCCATTTTCGTCTGCCTGTCCGTCAGTCCGTCCTTCTGTCCGTCCATCTGTCCATCCGTCCGTCTGTATGAGCGCGCCGATCTCACAATCTATAAGAGCAAGAGGCACCAAATTTGACAAGAAAGTGCCTTTATACTATCCCCAGATCAAGTTTATTTTCAATTTTGGCTACCTCCCTCTATCCACCGCAAATCGAAAAAATACCAATATTGGCCTCATTTTTCATCGTAGACACCTCTAACTGACCAGATGCGTAAATGATATTATATAGAAGGAATGCTGAAAGTTTCATCAAGATCGGTTAATAAATAAGACAGATAATCAGAATAGAAAAATATAAGTAATTTTTCCATTAATTTTTTTGGGCTTTACGGGCAGCCCATGTGTACGAGCGAGACAGCGAACGAAAGCGATACATGCAGAAGTAAATGAAGCGACGTATATATATATATACCTTGGTGCTATAAGCACGCAAAGACTTCACATGCGAAATGAGAGTTTCAAAAGAATTTTCTTTAAATAGCTGTTATGTACTTGCTTCTATTAAATCAATAGACTTATCATAGTACTTTTATTATAGAACCCTATACAGTGCATTATACTGTCGGTTGCGGTCGACTGAACCCTTTTTATACTCTGTACAGGGATATATTAGTCTTGGGCAAAAAGTATGTAACAGGCAGATGGAGGCATCACCCCATAAAGTATATATATTCTTGATCAGTATCAACAGCCGAGTCGATTGAGCCATTTTCGTCTGCCTGTCCGTCAGTCCGTCCTTCTGTCCGTCCATCTGTCCATCCGTCCGTCTGTATGAGCGCGCCGATCTCACAATCTATAAGAGCAAGAGGCACCAAATTTGACAAGAAAGTGCCTTTATACTATCCCCAGATCAAGTTTATTTTCAATTTTGGCTACCTCCCTCTATCCACCGCAAATCGAAAAAAAACCAATATTGGCCTCATTTTTCAACGTAGACGCCTCTAACTGACCAGATGCGTAAATAATATTATATAGAAGGAATGCTGAAAGTTTCATCAAGATCGGTTAATAAATAAGACAGATAATCAGAATAGAAATATAAGTAATTTTTCCATTGATTCTTTTTGGGCTTTACGGGTAGCCCATGTGTACGAGCGAGACAGCGAACGAAAGCGATACATGCAGAAGTAAATGAAGCGACGTATATATATATAGCTTGGTGCTATAAACACGCAAAGACTTCACATGCGAAATGAGAGTTTCAAAAGATTTTTCTTTAAATAGCTGTTATGTACTTGTTTCTATTAAATCAATAGACTTATCATAGTTACTTTTATTATAGAACCCTATACAGTGCATTATACTGTCGGTTGCGGTCGACTGAACCCTTTTTATACTCTGTACAGGGATATATTGGTCTTGGGCAAAAAGTATGTAACAGGCAGATGGAGGCATCACCCCATAAAGTATATATATTCTTGATCAGTATCAACAGCCGAGTCGATTGAGCCATTTTCGTCTGCCTGTCCGTCAGTCCGTCCTTCTGTCCGTCCATCTGTCCATCCGTCCGTCTGTATGAGCGCGCCGATCTCACAATCTATAAGAGCAAGAGGCACCAAATTTGACAAGAAAGTGCCTTTATACTATCCCCAGATCAAGTTTATTTTCAATTTTGGCTACCTCCCTCTATCCACCGCAAATCGAAAAAATACCAATATTGGCCTCATTTTTCATCGTAGACACCTCTAACCGACCAGATGCGTAAATGATATTATATAGAAGGAATGCTGAAAGTTTCATCAAGATCGGTTAATAAATAAGACAGATAATCAGAATAGAGAAATATAAGTAATTTTTCCATTAATTTTTTTGGGCTTTACGGGCAGCCCATGTGTACGAGCGAGACAGCGAACGAAAGCGATACATGCAGAAGTAAATGAAGCGACGTATATATATATATACCTTGGTGCTATAAGCACGCAAAGACTTCACATGCGAAATGAGAGTTTCAAAAGAATTTTCTTTAAATAGCTGTTATGTACTTGCTTCTATTAAATCAATAGACTTATCATACTTTTATTATAGAACCCTATACAGTGCATTATACTGTCGGTTGCGGTCGACTGACACCTCCTTTTATACTCTGTACAGGGATATATTAGTCTTGGGCAAAAAGTATGTAACAGGCAGATGGAGGCATCACCCCATAAAGTATATATATTCTTGATCAGTATCAACAGCCGAGTCGATTGAGCCATTTTCGTCTGCCTGTCCGTCAGTCCGTCCTTCTGTCCGTCCATCTGTCCATCCGTCCGTCTGTATGAGCGCGCCGATCTCACATATTATCAATTTATGGCTTATACTATCCCCTCTATCCACCGCAAATCGAAAAAAAAAAACAATATTGGCCACATTTTTCAACGTAGACGCCTCTAACTGACCAGATGCGTAAATAATATTATATAGAAGGAATGCTGAAAGTTTCATCAAGATCGGTTAATAAATAAGACAGATAATCAGAATAGAAATATAAGTAATTTTTCCATTGATTCTTTTTGGGCTTTACGGGTAGCCCATGTGTACGAGCGAGACAGCGAACGAAAGCGATACATGCAGAAGTAAATGAAGCGACGTATATATATATAGACCTTGGTGCTATAAACACGCAAAGACTTCACATGCGAAATGAGAGTTTCAAAAGATTTTTCTTTAAATAGCTGTTATGTACTTGCTTCTATTAAATCAATAGACTTATCATAGTACTTTTATTATAGAACCCTATACAGTGCATTATACTGTCGGTTGCGGTCGACTGAACCCTTTTTATACTCTGTACAGGGATATATTGGTCTTGGGCAAAAAGTATGTAACAGGCAGATGGAGGCATCACCCCATAAAGTATATATATTCTTGATCAGTATCAACAGCCGAGTCGATTGAGCCATTTTCGTCTGCCTGTCCGTCAGTCCGTCCTTCTGTCCGTCCATCTGTCCATCCGTCCGTCTGTATGAGCGCGCCGATCTCACAATCAATAAGAGCCAGAGGTACCAAATTTGACAAGAAAGTGCCTTTATACTATCCCCAGATCAAGTTTATTTTAAATTTTGGCTACCTCCCTCTATCCACCGCAAATCGAAAAAAAAAACCAATATTGGCCACATTTTTCAACGTAGACGCCTCTAACTGACCAGATGCGTAAATAATATTATATAGAAGGAATGCTGAAAGTTTCATCAAGATCGGTTAATAAATAAGACAGATAATCAGAATAGAAATATAAGTAATTTTTCAATTAATTTTTTTGGGCTTTACGGGCAGCCCATGTGTACGAGCGAGACAGCGAACGAAAGCGATACATGCAGAAGTAAATGAAGCGACGTATATATATATATACCTTGGTGCTATAAGCACGCAAAGACTTCACATGCGAAATGAGAGTTTCAAAAGAATTTTCTTTAAATAGCTGTTATGTACTTGCTTCTATTAAATCAATAGACTTATCATACTTTTATTATAGAACCCTATACAGTGCATTATACTGTCGGTTGCGGTCGACTGAACCCTTTTTATACTCTGTACAGGGATATATTAGTCTTGGGCAAAAAGTATGTAACAGGCAGATGGAGGCATCACCCCATAAAGTATATATATTCTTGATCAGTATCAACAGCCGAGTCGATTGAGCCATTTTCGTCTGCCTGTCCGTCAGTCCGTCCTTTTGTCCGTCCATCTGTCCATCCGTCCGTCTGCATGAATGCGCCGATCTCACAAACTATAAGAGCAAGAGGCACCAAATTTGACAAGAAAGTGCCTTTATACTATCCCCAGATCAAGTTTATTTTCAATTTTGGCTACCTCCCTCTATCCACCGCAAATCGAAAAAATACCAATATTGGCCTCATTTTTCATCGTAGACACCTCTAACCGACCAGATGCGTAAATGATATTATATAGAAGGAATGCTGAAAGTTTCATCAAGATCGGTTAATAAATAAGACAGATAATCAGAATAGAAATATAAGTAATTTTTCCATTCATTTTTTTGGGCTTTACGGGCAGCCCATGTGTACGAGCGAGACAGCGAACGAAAGCGATACATGCAGAAGTAAATGAAGCGACGTATATATATATATACCTTGGTGCTATAAGCACGCAAAGACTTCACATGCGAAATGAGAGTTTCAAAAGAATTTTCTTTAAATAGCTGTTATGTACTTGCTTCTATTAAATCAATAGACTTATCATAGTACTTTTATTATAGAACCCTATACAGTGCATTATACTGTCGGTTGCGGTCGACTGAACCCTTTTTATACTCTGTACTGGGATATATTAGTCTTGGGCAAAAAGTATGTAACAGGCAGATGGAGGCATCACCCCATAAAGTATATATATTCTTGATCAGTACCAACAGCCGAGTCGATTGAGCCATTTTCGTCTGCCTGTCCGTCAGTCCGTCCTTCTGTCCGTCCATCTGTCCATCCGTCCGTCTGTATGAGCGCGCCGATCTCACAATCTATAAGAGCAAGAGGCACCAAATTTGACAAGAAAGTGCCTTTATACTATCCCCAGATCAAGTTTATTTTCAATTTTGGCTACCTCCCTCTACCCACCGCAAATCGAAAAAATACCAATATTGGCCTCATTTTTCATCGTAGACACATCTAACTGACCAGATGCGTAAATTATATTATATAGAAGGAATGCTGAAAGTTTCATCAAGATCGGTTAATAAATAAGATAGATAATCAGAATAGAAATATAAGTAATTTTTCCATTAATTTTTTTGGGCTTTACGGGCAGCCCATGTGTACGAGCGAGACAGCGAACGAAAGCGATACATGCAGAAGTAAATGAAGCGACGTATATATATATATAACCTTGGTGCTATAAGCACGCAAAGACTTCACATGCGAAATGAGAGTTTCAAAAGAATTTTCTTTAAATAGCTGTTATGTACTTGCTTCTATTAAATCAATAGACTTATCATAGTACTTTTATTATAGAACCCTATACAGTGCATTATACTGTCGGTTGCGGTCGACTGAACCCTTTTTATACTCTGTACTGGGTTATATTAGTCTTGGGCAAAAAGTATGTAACAGGCAGATGGAGGCATCACCCCATAAAGTATATATATTCTTGATCAGTATCAACAGCCGAGTCGATTGAGCCATTTTCGTCTGCCTGTCCGTCAGTCCGTCCTTCTGTCCGTCCATCTGTCCATCCGTCCGTCTGTATGAGCGCGCCGATCTCACAATCTATAAGAGCAAGAGGCACCAAATTTGACAAGAAAGTGCCTTTATACTATCCCCAAATCAAGTTTATTTTCAATTTTGGCTACCTCCCTCTATCCACCGCAAATCGAAAAAATACCAATATTGGCCTCATTTTTCATCGTAGACACATCTAACTGACCAGATGCGTAAATGATATTATGTAGAAGGAATGCTGAAAGTTTCATCAAGATCGGTTAATAAATAAGACAGATAATCAGAATAGAGAAATATAAGTAATTTTTCCATTAATTTTTTTGGGTTTTACGGGCAGCCCATGTGTACGAGCGAGACAGCGAACGAAAGCGATACATGCAGAAGTAAATGAAGCGACGTATATATATATATACCTTGGTGCTATAAGCACGCAAAGACTTCACATGCGAAATGAGAGTTTCAAAAGAATTTTCTTTAAATAGCTGTTATGTACTTGCTTCTATTAAATCAATAGACTTATCATAGTACTTTTATTATAGAACCCTATACAGTGCATTATACTGTCGGTTGCGGTCGACTGAACCCTTTTTATACTCTGTACAGGGATATATTAGTCTTGGGCAAAAAGTATGTAACAGGCAGATGGAGGCATCACCCCATAAAGTATATATATTCTTGATCAGTATCAACAGCCGAGTCGATTGAGCCATTTTCGTCTGCCTGTCCGTCAGTCCGTCCTTCTGTCCGTCCATCTGTCCATCCGTCCGTCTGTATGAGCGCGCCGATCTCACAATCTATAAGAGCAAGAGGCACCAAATTTGACAAGAAAGTGCCTTTATACTATCCCCAGATCAAGTTTATTTTCAATTTTGGCTACCTCCCTCTATCCACCGCAAATCGAAAAAATACCAATATTGGCCTCATTTTTCATCGTAGACGCCTCTAACTGACCAGATGCGTAAATAATATTATATAGAAGGAATGCTGAAAGTTTCATCAAGATCGGTTAATAAATAAGACAGATAATCAGAATAGAAATATAAGTAATTTTTCCATTAATTTTTTTGGGCTTTACGGGCAGCCCATGTGTACGAGCGAGACAGCGAACGAAAGCGATACATGCAGAAGTAAATGAAGCGACGTATATATATATATACCTTGGTGCTATAAGCACGCAAAGACTTCACATGCGAAATGAGAGTTTCAAAAGAATTTTCTTTAAATAGCTGTTATGTACTTGCTTCTATTAAATCAATAGACTTATCATAGTACTTTTATTATAGAACCCTATACAGTGCATTATACTGTCGGTTGCGGTCGACTGAACCCTTTTTATACTCTGTACAGGGATATATTAGTCTTGGGCAAAAAGTATGTAACAGGCAGATGGAGGCATCACCCCATAAAGTATATATATTCTTGATCAGTATCAACAGCCGAGTCGATTGAGCCATTTTCGTCTGCCTGTCCGTCAGTCCGTCCTTCTGTCCGTCCATCTGTCCATCCGTCCGTCTGTATGAGCGCGCCGATCTCACAATCTATAAGAGCAAGAGGCACCAAATTTGACAAGAAAGTGCCTTTATACTATCCCCAGATCAAGTTTATTTTCAATTTTGGCTACCTCCCTCTATCCACCGCAAATCGAAAAAATACCAATATTGGCCTCATTTTTCATCGTAGACACCTCTAACTGACCAGATGCGTAAATGATATTATATAGAAGGAATGCTGAAAGTTTCATCAAGATCGGTTAATAAATAAGACAGATAATCAGAATAGAAATATAAGTAATTTTTCCATTAATTTTTTTGGGCTTTACGGGCAGCCCATGTGTACGAGCGAGACAGCGAACGAAAGCGATACATGCAGAAGTAAATGAAGCGACGTATATATATATATACCTTGGTGCTATAAGCACGCAAAGACTTCACATGCGAAATGAGAGTTTCAAAAGAATTTTCTTTAAATAGCTGTTATGTACTTGCTTCTATTAAATCAATAGACTTATCATAGTACTTTTATTATAGAACCCTATACAGTGCATTATACTGTCGGTTGCGGTCGACTGAACCCTTTTTATACTCTGTACAGGGATATATTAGTCTTGGGCAAAAAGTATGTAACAGGCAGATGGAGGCATCACCCCATAAAGTATATATATTCTTGATCAGTATCAACAGCCGAGTCGATTGAGCCATTTTCGTCTGCCTGTCCGTCAGTCCGTCCTTCTGTCCGTCCATCTGTCCATCCGTCCGTCTGTATGAGCGCGCCGATCTCACAATCTATAAGAGCAAGAGGCACCAAATTTGACAAGAAAGTGCCTTTATACTATCCCCAGATCAAGTTTATTTTCAATTTTGGCTACCTCCCTCTATCCACCGCAAATCGAAAAAAAACCAATATTGGCCTCATTTTTCATCGTAGACACCTCTAACTGACCAGATGCGTAAATAATATTATATAGAAGGAATGCTGAAAGTTTCATCAAGATCGGTTAATAAATAAGACAGATAATCAGAATAGAAATATAAGTAATTTTTCCATTAATTTTTTTGGGCTTTACGGGCAGCCCATGTGTACGAGCGAGACAGCGAACGAAAGCGATACATGCAGAAGTAAATGAAGCGACGTATATATATATATACCTTGGTGCTATAAGCACGCAAAGACTTCACATGCGAAATGAGAGTTTCAAAAGAATTTTCTTTAAATAGCTGTTATGTACTTGCTTCTATTAAATCAATAGACTTATCATAGTACTTTTATTATAGAACCCTATACAGTGCATTATACTGTCGGTTGCGGTCGACTGAACCCTTTTTATACTCTGTACAGGGATATATTAGTCTTGGGCAAAAAGTATGTAACAGGCAGATGGAGGCATCACCCCATAAAGTATATATATTCTTGATCAGTATCAACAGCCGAGTCGATTGAGCCATTTTCGTCTGCCTGTCCGTCAGTCCGTCCTTCTGTCCGTCCATCTGTCCATCCGTCCGTCTGTATGAGCGCGCCGATCTCACAATCTATAAGAGCAAGAGGCACCAAATTTGACAAGAAAGTGCCTTTATACTATCCCCAGATCAAGTTTATTTTCAATTTTGGCTACCTCCCTCTATCCACCGCAAATCGAAAAAATACCAATATTGGCCTCATTTTTCATCGTAGACACCTCTAACTGACCAGATGCGTAAATAATATTATATAGAAGGAATGCTGAAAGTTTCATCAAGATCGGTTAATAAATAAGACAGATAATCAGAATAGAAATATAAGTAATTTTTCCATTAATTTTTTTGGGCTTTACGGGCAGCCCATGTGTACGAGCGAGACAGCGAACGAAAGCGATACATGCAGAAGTAAATGAAGCGACGTATATATATATATAACCTTGGTGCTATAAGCACGCAAAGACTTCACATGCGAAATGAGAGTTTCAAAAGAATTTTCTTTAAATAGCTGTTATGTACTTGCTTCTATTAAATCAATAGACTTATCATAGTACTTTTATTATAGAACCCTATACAGTGCATTATACTGTCGGTTGCGGTCGACTGAACCCTTTTTATACTCTGTACAGGGATATATTGGTCTTGGGCAAAAAGTATGTAACAGGCAGATGGAGGCATCACCCCATAAAGTATATATATTCTTGATCAGTATCAACAGCCGAGTCGATTGAGCCATTTTCGTCTGCCTGTCCGTCAGTCCGTCCTTCTGTCCGTCCATCTGTCCATCCGTCCGTCTGTATGAGCGCGCCGATCTCACAATCTATAAGAGCAAGAGGCACCAAATTTGACAAGAAAGTGCCTTTATACTATCCCCAGATCAAGTTTATTTTCAATTTTGGCTACCTCCCTCTATCCACCGCAAATCGAAAAAAAACCAATATTGGCCTCATTTTTCATCGTAGACGCCTCTAACTGACCAGATGCGTAAATAATATTATATAGAAGGAATGCTGAAAGTTTCATCAAGATCGGTTAATAAATAAGACAGATAATCAGAATAGAAATATAAGTAATTTTTCCATTAATTTTTTTGGGCTTTACGGGCAGCCCATGTGTACGAGCGAGACAGCGAACGAAAGCGATACATGCAGAAGTAAATGAAGCGACGTATATATATATATACCTTGGTGCTATAAGCACGCAAAGACTTCACATGCGAAATGAGAGTTTCAAAAGAATTTTCTTTAAATAGCTGTTATGTACTTGCTTCTATTAAATCAATAGACTTATCATAGTACTTTTATTATAGAACCCTATACAGTGCATTATACTGTCGGTTGCGGTCGACTGAACCCTTTTTATACTCTGTACAGGGATATATTAGTCTTGGGCAAAAAGTATGTAACAGGCAGATGGAGGCATCACCCCATAAAGTATATATATTCTTGATCAGTATCAACAGCCGAGTCGATTGAGCCATTTTCGTCTGCCTGTCCGTCAGTCCGTCCTTCTGTCCGTCCATCTGTCCATCCGTCCGTCTGTATGAGCGCGCCGATCTCACAATCTATAAGAGCAAGAGGCACCAAATTTGACAAGAAAGTGCCTTTATACTATCCCCAGATCAAGTTTATTTTCAATTTTGGCTACCTCCCTCTATCCACCGCAAATCGAAAAAAATACCAATATTGGCCTCATTTTTCAACGTAGACACCTCTAACTGACCAGATGCGTAAATAATATTATATAGAAGGAATGCTGAAAGTTTCATCAAGATCGGTTAATAAATAAGACAGATAATCAGAATAGAAATATAAGTAATTTTTCCATTGAATTTTTTTGGGCTTTACGGGCAGCCCATGTGTACGAGCGAGACAGCGAACGAAAGCGATACATGCAGAAGTAAATGAAGCGACGTATATATATATATACCTTGGTGCTATAAGCACGCAAAGACTTCACATGCGAAATGAGAGTTTCAAAAGAATTTTCTTTAAATAGCTGTTATGTACTTGCTTCTATTAAATCAATAGACTTATCATAGTACTTTTATTATAGAACCCTATACAGTGCATTATACTGTCGGTTGCGGTCGACTGAACCCTTTTTATACTCTGTACAGGGATATATTAGTCTTGGGCAAAAAGTATGTAACAGGCAGATGGAGGCATCACCCCATAAAGTATATATATTCTTGATCAGTATCAACAGCCGAGTCGATTGAGCCATTTTCGTCTGCCTGTCCGTCAGTCCGTCCTTCTGTCCGTCCATCTGTCCATCCGTCCGTCTGTATGAGCGCGCCGATCTCACAATCTATAAGAGCAAGAGGCACCAAATTTGACAAGAAAGTGCCTTTATACTATCCCCAGATCAAGTTTATTTTCAATTTTGGCTACCTCCCTCTATCCACCGCAAATCGAAAAAATACCAATATTGGCCTCATTTTTCATCGTAGACGCCTCTAACTGACCAGATGCGTAAATAATATTATATAGAAGGAATGCTGAAAGTTTCATCAAGATCGGTTAATAAATAAGACAGATAATCAGAATAGAAATATAAGTAATTTTTCCATTAATTTTTTTGGGCTTTACGGGCAGCCCATGTGTACGAGCGAGACAGCGAACGAAAGCGATACATGCAGAAGTAAATGAAGCGACGTATATATATATATACCTTGGTGCTATAAGCACGCAAAGACTTCACATGCGAAATGAGAGTTTCAAAAGAATTTTCTTTAAATAGCTGTTATGTACTTGCTTCTATTAAATCAATAGACTTATCATAGTACTTTTATTATAGAACCCTATACAGTGCATTATACTGTCGGTTGCGGTCGACTGAACCCTTTTTATACTCTGTACAGGGATATATTAGTCTTGGGCAAAAAGTATGTAACAGGCAGATGGAGGCATCACCCCATAAAGTATATATATTCTTGATCAGTATCAACAGCCGAGTCGATTGAGCCATTTTCGTCTGCCTGTCCGTCAGTCCGTCCTTTTGTCCGTCCATCTGTCCATCCGTCCGTCTGTATGAACGCGCCGATCTCACAAACTATAAGAGCAAGAGGCACCAAATTTGACAAGAAAGTGCCTTTATACTATCCCCAGATCAAGTTTATTTTCAATTTTGGCTACCTCCCTCTATCCACCGCAAATCGAAAAAATACCAATATTGGCCTCATTTTTCATCGTAGACACCTCTAACTGACCAGATGCGTAAATGATATTATATAGAAGGAATGCTGAAAGTTTCATCAAGATCGGTTTATAAATAAGACAGATAATCAGAATAGAAATATAAGTAATTTTTCCATTAATTTTTTTGGGCTTTACGGGCAGCCCATGTGTACGAGCGAGACAGCGAACGAAAGCGATACATGCAGAAGTAAATGAAGCGACGTATATATATATATACCTTGGTGCTATAAGCACGCAAAGACTTCACATGCGAAATGAGAGTTTCAAAAGAATTTTCTTTAAATAGCTGTTATGTACTTGCTTCTATTAAATCAATAGACTTATCATAGTACTTTTATTATAGAACCCTATACAGTGCATTATACTGTCGGTTGCGGTCGACTGAACCCTTTTTATACTCTGTACAGGGATATATTAGTCTTGGGCAAAAAGTATGTAACAGGCAGATGGAGGCATCACCCCATAAAGTATATATATTCTTGATCAGTATCAACAGCCGAGTCGATTGAGCCATTTTCGTCTGCCTGTCCGTCAGTCCGTCCTTCTGTCCGTCCATCTGTCCATCCGTCCGTCTGTATGAGCGCGCCGATCTCACAATCTATAAGAGCAAGAGGCACCAAATTTGACAAGAAAGTGCCTTTATACTATCCCCAGATCAAGTTTATTTTCAATTTTGGCTACCTCCCTCTATCCACCGCAAATCGAAAAATACCAATATTGGCCTCATTTTTCATCGTAGACACCTCTAACTGACCAGATGCGTAAATTATATTATATAGAAGGAATGCTGAAAGTTTCATCAAGATCGGTTAATAAATAAGACAGATAATCAGAATAGAAATATAAGTAATTTTTCCATTAATTTTTTTGGGCTTTACGGGCAGCCCATGTGTACG
>JAEIFK010000643.1:0-22098 GCA_018901825.1 Drosophila funebris | reverse complement strand
GCCTACCGTGCTGAGCGGAAGAAGATTGTGGAGAGCGCAAAGTTCAGTGAGGTTGGATTAGAGGTGAGTGTGAATGAGAGGCTAGGGCCAAAGGTGGTCATACAGGGCGTTCACCTGCAGATCACTCCTGACGAGTTCATGGGTGATCTGTATGAGATGAATCTGAAGGACAAGATGTCCCTCGAGGCCTTTAAAAAAAGGCGTCCGTATGGTCAGCCGGCCCTGGACGATGGCCACTGACGGTGTAGTGAACGTGGTTCTGGAGGGTAGTGGTCTTGCCATGCAAGCCCTGCTGGAGACCGGACGCTGCTATGTTAAGTGGTTTTCGTTCCGAGTGCGCAGCTTTGACCCGGTAGTGGGATGCTTCCGCTGTCTTGGCTTCGACCATAAGGTGGCGGAATGCAGGGCCAAGGAGGACGTCTGTCGTCGCTGCGGCCAAATGGGTCACCGGTCAGCTCGGTGCAGTAATGCACTGAACTGCCGGAACTGTGCCTTCAAGGGCAAGCCGTCGGGACATCTGATGATGTCTCCGGCATGCCCCGTGTACAGCGCAATTGTCGCTCGGGCGGATGCTAGACATTAAAATGTCTAGCAGGCTTCTCCAGCTGAATTGTCAGGGGTCGTATGCAGCAATGTGTGATGTTGGAGCAATGATTTGTGAAAGGGGCAGTGTTATTGCCCTGCTGCAGGAACCATATGCAACTTCTGGTTGTGTACGGGGATTGCCCGCAGGAATGCGGGTATTTCCTGACAGCAGGGCTAATTCCGCTGTAGTAGTGAATGATGTCGGTATTGAATGCACTTTGGTGAATTCAACTGACTGGGGTGTATGTGTGTGCCTAAGTGGCAGTTTTGGTAGAGTTTTCGTAGGTAGCGTATACTGTAAGTTCGGGGATCCCCTCGAGCCGTATATAGCTTATTTGGATGAGGTGCTACTACTGGCGAGTAGCGTACCAGTCATCCTTGGTCTAGATGCGAACGCATCGTCGCCTCTGTGGTTCAGTAAAGTATCCAGACAAGCATCTGGGTATTTGAATCACTCACGGGGTGGCGTGCTAGCCGAGTGGGCCGTGTCCCAGGATGTACGGGTCGTAAACGAACCCAGTGAGTGGTACACGTTTGATGGTCCGGTTGGGAGAAGTGACATTGATGTCACTTTTGTGAATGAGGCAGCTATGAGAATGTTTGCTTTTAATTGGCATGTACTGGGTGGGCGAGGTGTGAGTGATCACAACCCCATTGAGGTTTGTATCATTCATACCCCCACTACGAGTGATAGTGTTGGGGGTAATCGATGGCGTACTTGTGGAGCGAATTGGTCCCTTCATGGGGTGTTCGTTAGAGAAGAGGCAACGCAAGTTGAACTCAGTACCTTTCGAACGCTGAATGTGGATGACCAGGTTGCATTGGTGAATAGGTGGATGACTTGTGCGAATGATCGCATGTTTGAGAGGCACCGTAAGGTAAATCAAAGACATGTGAAGTGGTGGACGCATGAGTTAAGCGTTAAGCGTCGGTCTGTTCGAACTCTGCGGAAGCGCTTCCAAAGAGCGAGATCGTCTGGCGCTGATGGCGCTGCCCAGCTCAGGATCGAATATCGTAGGTGTATGAGTGAGTACAAGCAAATGCTTGTAAGAGTGAAAGAAGACGAGTGGCGCTCTTTCCTGGAGCGCAATAAGCACGACCCTTGGGGTGGTGCTTATAAAGTAGTTAGAGGCAGAGGTAGGGATTGTGATGTGTGTGGCCTCCATGTCAATGGCGTTCAGCTTACGTCATGGAGGGAATGTATGAACGAGCTGTTGAATGGATTTTTCCGAGGGCGGATCGTCGGGACTTGCCACCCAGTGTGGCGACTCCCGCTGATCCACTTCGGGAAGGTGAACTGGAGGTGGCTTTCTCGATGTTAAAGTCGAGGAAATCGCCTGGTATGGATGGATTCACTGGGGAGATGTGTAAGAGTGTCTGGAAGTCAATTCCAGAATATATGAAAGTGTTGTATGAAAGGTGTTTGAATGATGGATATTTTCCCAGTGACTGGAAAAATGCGAGAGTGATTGTGCTCTTGAAGTCGCCTGATAGAATTAGGAGCAATCCTCGTTCCTTTCGGGGCATCAGCCTCCTTCCAGTTCTTGGAAAAGTTCTGGAGAGAGTAATGGTGGAAAGGCTTCAAGAGAGAGTGAGTGACCAAATGTCTGATAGGCAATTTGGTTTTAGGCAGGGTAGATGCACGGAAGATGCTTGGAGGTACGTTCTCGACTGTGTTGAGTCCAGTGCATCCAAGTATGTTCTAGGCGTTTTCATTGATTTTCAGGGTGCATTCGATAACCTGAGTTGGGGGAGTGTGTTGAGAAGATTGAGTGACTGTGGCTGCCGAGAGTTAGCTCTCTGGGAGAGCTATTTTTCGGGCAGAAGGGCGTGTGCTATAGGGCGACGCGAAAGCGTCACTGTGGATGTGGTTCGTGGCTGCCCACAGGGTTCCATATGTGGTCCATTTATATGGAACCTCATGATGGATTCACTGTTGTGGCAGCTTGAACGGCTATGTAAGTGTTGTGCGTATGCGGACGACCTGGTCATATTGGTTGAGGGGCGGTCACGCGCTGAGATAGAGGCAAGTGCGGGGGCGTACTTGCGCACTGTTAGTGAATGGGGCAGCAGTGTTGGTGTTAGTTTGGCCATGGATAAGACAGCGTCAATGCTGCTTAAGGGCAGATTGGCAGCTAGTCGGCATCCGACCATTGGTCTGAATGGCACCTTCTTAAGGTATGTGACCGAGGTGAAATACCTAGGCATTACCTTCGGTGAAAGGATGTGTTTCACTCCTCATATCGCCGGTCTCAGACGTCGACTGCTTGGAGTGGTTGGACAAGTGCGTCGAATTTTGCGGAGTGATTGGGGTCTGAGCAGGCGTGCTGTGCGCACCATATATAATGGTCTATTTGTTGCTTGCGCAGCATATGGATCGTCTGTATGGTGTTGCGCGGTCACGACTGCTGTAGGCAGAAAGAATGTGCTGGCTTGCCAGAGAGTGAGTATGTTAGGGTGTATGCCTGTGTGCCGCACTGTCTCTACGGAGGCAATGCAGGTGCTCTTGGGAGTAGCCCCTCTTGATTTGGAAATCCGGCGTCGGGCCGTGCTTTTCAAGATTAAGAGGCGGCTGCCATTGCTGCAGAATGAGTGGTTAGCGGATAGAGATGTGGAGACCTTAGGGATTAGGGAGTGTAAAAGATTGCTGGATGAGTGTGTTCTATCTGACTGGCAAGTTAGATGGGACACAAGTGTGAAAGGGCGCGTCACTCACCGGTACATTCGTGATGTCACGTTTGTCGGTAGCCGACCAGACTTTGGGTTTAGCCTAAGTCTTGGGTTTCTGTTGACTGGTCACGGCTCTCTCAATGCGTTTCTGCATTTGAGGTGTCTTAGTGATACCCAGGAATGCCTTTGTGGCTCGAGCGAGGAGACATGGGAGCATGTTCTCTGTGAGTGCCCGCTGTACGAAGATCTTAGGAATCTGAGTGCATTTGGTGTATTGAGACAGGTTAGTGGCGGTTTTGACGTGAGTCAAGCGCTCTCCACTAGTGATAGGGTTAGATGTTTGAATGAGTTTGCTCGTGCTGCATTCTCCAGACGACGTCTGTTGACAAATGGAGAAGTTGTATGAGTGTGTGTATAAATGATCATGACTGTGTGGGGATGTGAATGGGTGTTGTGAATGATAGGTGAATGGTATGCTTGGTACTTTGCTGGCTTTGCGTTGCCACAATGGGTTACCAGTCCCCAAGTTTCATGGAGCTTTACTGGTAGTAACCTTCGGGTTACGAGTCCTGACCAGAGGACTTGTCTGGTACCACGGGCATCTTGGGATTACAGGGGCGGTGTCAGCTCTCTGCCCACTATGCTAAAGTCCTTAGGGATCTGTTGGGAACATAGCTGGCCGTTTTGTGCGGTTTGATCATTGATCAATTACAGTAATGCCGCGATTGCGGAAGAGGTGGGAATAGACCTCGCTCCCCCCAGTGAGAAGGCATGTCCATGAGCATGTTGTATACTGTACCATCTGCAGACTGGTTCTTACTGGTCTGCGTACTATTCCTCTCAGCTATGTTTATTGTTGTGGGGTCACCAACCCGTAACTGTTTTGGAGTTAAAATTGGGAGTGTCCTTGTGGCACGAGGCCTGACCGGAGGCTTTTATTCCGGTACCACGGGTGGCCAGTTGCCCGCGGACATGTTCCGTTCTGGTCTTTGGTGCGGCCCTTCGGGGAGTATCGTGGTGGTTGTGGTTTATCACCCAAGTGCGGGTAGAGCCTAGGCTCGGCGTGGAGTTGCGCTATACAACCGGGTGCCGCGACCCATAGACCGGCAGAGGTGTAAGATAGGCCTCGCTCCCTACCAAGGAGGAAGTCACGACCAAACAGTAGTGACTGTAATTTGGTACTTGCGGAAGTGTTTCCAAGAGGGCGGTGATTGACGCTTAAATTAATCCAGTGGTAGCACCGTGAGATTAAGCCAACGTGGCAGGAGCTCACGTTAAACACATTGACTTTCATGTCCCTATCTACTCAGTTCGTTGTGAGACTTGGAGACAAGCAGACGTACTTCGCGGCATTTTTTGCAGTTAACGGGATATAACCGTTAATTTTGTTGCTCTCGAGCGTGACTGCTTTTCGTTGTTGTTGCTGTCTATTCAGCAACCGCGTGTGTGAGTGTGTGCGTATATTGCGCTTGTTTATCAAGTAAGTAGCGGTAGTTACTGTTTACAGTTGTTTACAGTTTGTTACAGTTGTTAGCTGTATTGCTGTTTAGCGGCTCTAGCAGTAATGCCGCCGCGCAAAAAGAAGCCGGCTGAGGTGTCCACGGGTGCGACGAGCGCAGCAACATCGGATGATGACGCTGCTCTGTGCTCTGTAGCGGCAGGCCTGGCGAGACGCAAAAGTTTC
Organism: Drosophila funebris; assembly: GCA_018901825.1. Lineage (NCBI taxonomy): Eukaryota > Metazoa > Arthropoda > Insecta > Diptera > Drosophilidae > Drosophila > Drosophila funebris. Next base: position 17,159 of record JAEIFK010000643.1, on the reverse strand, counting down.
GTCGATAAGCTGCGGTTGAGGAAGGCAACTTCTGAGGTCGCAGTGAACGACGTTGCTATGAGGAGTGCATGTGGGGGCTCCCAGGGGGACATTGGTGTGCCTCGGGGAGCCATCGGTGCGAACGGTGAGGAGTGGACTTTTGTTGCTCCTCGGGCTGACTCTGTGGTCAGTATATGTGAGTCGGTAGCTCGTGTCCCTGCCGTTGAGGGGACCGTTGCTGCGTGTTCGGCGAGCAAGGTGGTCCCGTCGAAGCGGAAGGGCACGATTATTGAGAGCATGAAGGCCATCACCGATAGTGTACTAAAGTCCGCCATTGGGGAGGGAGTGAGTACCCAGCTTCTGCGTGGTCTTGTGGACCCCACGAGCGAGTACGAGTCGCTGCTGTTTTCGCTGGTTGCAGAAAACGAGCGGCTGAAGGGGCTTTTGGAGGTGCTTGACCGTGCTATGCATGGGAAAGTTCAGCAGGCGCCTGTTCCGCCGGTGGCCGCACACAAGGGAAGTCCAGTGTCGGCAATGTCGTCTACCCTGGAGGTGCCACGACCAGTTGAGACCTGGTCCTTGGTTGTCCGCAGCAAGACTGCTGGAAGAACCGCAAAGGACGTGGTCGAGAAAGTAGTGAAGGAGGTAGGGCCTACCCTCGGTGTGCGCGCCCACGAGGTTAAACCTCTATGGGATGGTGGTGCGATCATTCGCACGCCTTCTGTAGCTGAGCGGAAGAAGATTGTGGAGAACGCAAAGTTCAGTGAGGTTGGATTAGAGGTGAGTGTGAATGAGAGGCTAGGGCCAAAGGTGGTCATACAGGGCGTTCACCTGCAGATCACTCCTGACGAGTTCATGGGTGATCTGTATGAGATGCATCTGAAGGACAAGATGTCCCTCGAGGCCTTTAAAAAAGGCGTCCGTATGGTCAGCCGGCCCTGGACGATGGCCACTGACGGTGTAGTGAACGTGGTTCTGGAGGGTAGTGGTCTTGTCATGCAAGCCCTGCTGGAGACCGGACGCTGCTATGTCAAGTGGTTCTCGTTCCGAGTGCGCAGCTTTGACCCGGTAGTGGGATGCTTCCGCTGTCTTGGCTTCGACCATAAGGTGGCGGAATGCAGGGCCAAGGAGGACGTCTGTCGTCGCTGCGGCCAAATGGGTCACCGGTCAGCTCGGTGCAGTAATGCACTGAACTGCCGGAACTGTGCCTTCAAGGGCAAGCCATCGGGACATCTGATGATGTCTCCGGCATGACCCGTGTACAGCGCAATTGTCGCTCGGGCGGATACTATACATTAAAATGTCTAGCAGGCTTCTCCAGCTGAATTGTCAGGGGTCGTATGCAGCACTGTGTGATGTTGGAGCAATGATTTGTGAAAGGGGCAGTGTTATAGCCCTGCTGCAGGAACCATATGCAACTTCTGGTTGTGTACGGGGATTGCCCGCAGGAATGCGGGTATTTCCTGACAAGGGCTAATTCCGCTGTAGTAGTGAATGATGTCGGTATTGAATGCACTTTGGCGATTTCAACTGACTGGGGTGTATGTGTGTGTCTAAGTGGCAGTTTTGGTAGAGTTTTTGTAGGTAGCGTATACTGTAAGTTCGGGGATCCCCTCGAGCCGTATATAGCTTATTTGGATGAGGTGCTACTACTGGCGAGTAGCGTACCAGTCATCCTTGGTCTAGATGCGAACGCATCGTCGCCTCTGTGGTTCAGTAAAGTATCCAGACAAGCGTCTGGGTATTTGAATCACTCACGGGGTGGCGTGCTAGCCGAGTGGGCCGTGTCCCAGGATGTACGGGTCGTAAACGAACCCAGTGAGTGGTACACGTTTGATGGTCCGGTTGGGAGAAGTGACATTGATGTTACTTTTGTGAATGAGGCAGCTATGAGAATGTTTGCTTTTAATTGGCGTGTACTGGGTAGGCGAGGTGTGAGTGATCACAACCCTATTGAGGTTTGTATCATTCATACCCCCACTACGAGTGATAGTGTTGGGGGTAATCGATGGCGTACTTGTGGAGCGAATTGGTCCCTTCATGGGGTGTTCTTTAGAGAAGAGGCAACGCAAGTTGAACTCAGTACCTTTCGAACGCTGAATGTGGATGACCAGGTTGCATTGGTGAATAATGACTTGTGCGAATGATCGCATGTTTGAGAGGTACCGTAAGGTAAATCAAAGACATGTGAAGTGGTAGACGCATGAGTTAAGCGTTAAGCGTCGGTCTGTTCGAACTCTGCGGAAGCGCTTCCAAAGAGCAAGATCGTCTGGCGCTGATGGCGCTGCCCAGCTCAGGATCGAATATCGTAGGTGTATGAGTGAGTGCAAGCAAATGCTTGTAAGAGTGAAAGAAGACGAGTGGCGCTCTTTCCTGGAGCGCAATAAGCACGAACTTTGGGGTGGTGCTTATAATGTAGTTAGTGGCAGAGGTAGGGAATGTGATGTGTGTGGCCTCCATGTCAATGGTATTCAGCTTACGTCATGGAGGGAATGCATGAATGACTGTGTTGAGTGTGTTGAGAAGATTGAGTGACTGTGGCTGCCGAGAGTTAGCTCTCTGGGAGAGCTACTTTTCGGGCAGAAGGGCGTGTGCTGTAGGGCGACGCGAAAGTGTCACTGTAGATGTGGTTCGTGGCTGCCCACAGGGTTCCATATGTGGTCCATTTATATGGAACCTCATGATGGATTCACTGTTGTGGCAGCTTAAACGGCTATGTAAGTGTTGTGCGTATGCGGACGTTCTGGTCATATTGGTTGAGGGGCGGTCACGCGCTGAGATAGAGGCAAGTGCGGGGGCGTACTTACGCACTGTTAGTAAATGGGCCAACAGTGTTGGTGTTAGTTTGGACATGGATAATACAGCTAGTCGGCTAGTCAGACCATTGGTCTGAATGGCACCTTCTTATGGTATGTGACCGAGGTGAAATACCTAGGCATTACCCTTCGGCGAAAGGATGTGTTTCACTCCTCATATCAGATGTCGACTGCTTGGAGTGTTTGGACAATTGCGTCGAATTTTGCGGAGTGATTGGGGTCTGAGCAGGCGTGCTGTGCGCACCATATATTTGTTGCTTGTGCAGCATATGGATCGTCTGTATGGTGTTGTGCGGTCACGACTGCTGTAGGCGGAAAGAATGTGCTGTCTTGCCAGAGAGTGAGTATGTTAAGGTGTATGCCTGTGTGCCGCACTGTCTCTATGGAGGCAATGCAGGTGCTTCTGGGAGTAGCCCCTCTTGATTTGGAAATCCGGCGTCGGGCCGTGCTTTTTAAGATTAGGAGGCCGCTGGCATTGCTGCAGAATGATTGGTTAGCGGATAGGGATGTGGAGACCTTAGGGATTAGGGAGTGTAAAAGATTGCTGGATGAGTGTGTTCTATCTGACTGGCAAGTTAGAAAGGGTGCGTCACTCACCGGTACATTCGTGATGTCACGTTTGTCGGTAGCCGACCAGACTTTGGGTTTAGCCTAAGTCTTGGGTTCCTGTTGACGGTCACGGCTCTCTCAATGCGTTTCTGCATTTGAGGTGTCTTAGTGATACCCAGGAATGCCTTTGTGGCTCGAGCGAGGAGACATGTGAGCATGTTCTGTGTGAGTGCCCGCTGTAAGAAGATCTTAGGAATCTGAGTGTATTTGGTGTATTGAGACAGGTTAGTGGCGGTTTTGACGTGAGTCAAGCGCTCTCCACTAATGATTTTTTTTTTTTTTTTTTTTTTGGGCTGAGGGGGGGAAAATTCCTTCTGCATCTCATATTACCGTCGCAATGTGGTATGTGGGGCTCGCACCCACTAAAAACCCCTCCTCATCAGGCCTATCTCCACTTCGGGAAAGCTTTCGCATTACTTCGAAGTGGGGCCTATTTCGCGCTAAGCGCTCTCATCGTTTGTCTGCGTCCAGACTGCCCGGACTATGTTCTCTCATCTAAGTCCTTTTTCCTAAGGCGGAGGATATCGCCTATGAAGCGCGCGATATGTCGCCAGTTCTCCTCGTTGGTGATCATTATTGTTATAATGTTGTCCGGCGTGATGTCCCCTACTTCTTGTAGTAGTCGGTGTCGTCGTTCGGCAAATCGCTCGCAGTGGAAGACTGTGTGCTCTACGATGTCTCTTACCGTATCCCCGTAGACGCAGCTAGCCTCTGTGGATTTACCTATAGAGTACAGAAAGGAGCTGAAATACCCGTGTCCTGTCAGCATTTGTGTAACATAATAGTCAACATCACCGTGTTTTCTCTGTATCCAGACTTTGAGATCGGGTAGAAGTCTTGCTGTCCACCTTCCCTTGTTGTCGTTTGTCCACCTTTCTTGCCACTGGTTAAGAGAATCCTGTCTACAGACGTCGGCTGACTGTATTGTAGCTCTTCCTGTTTGGCGAAGCTCGCATAGTTTCTTGCGCTCTCGAGCCAATATATCAACCGGTATCACGGCTGCAATGACCATCGCTGCTGTTCCCGATACCGTCCTATAAGCGCTTATTATCCTAAGCGCACTCGTCCTCTGCATCGATAGGAGCTGATTTGCCTTGTAATTAGTGCTCAAGGCGTCTGCCCAGATCTCACATCCATAGAGAAGGATGGCGTTGTTTATTTCCATTAGCAGCTTCCGCCTGCTCTGCAATGGTCCACCCACATTTGCCATGAGTCTGCTTAGTGATCGTATTGCGGTGGCGGACCTCGTCGATGCGTAGGTGAGCTGCGCTTGAAAGGTTAGCTTTGAGTCAAGCCGGACCTACTTACTAGCAGCAGCTCTGTTTTTTCGGTTGCTAGCTGTAGTCCTCGGCAATCCAACCAGTCCTTAACACGAATCATCACTTGCGTAAGTTTGCGTTGGGCATACTCTGTGTTACGCGCCGGGATGACTGCCACGATGTCGTCAGCATATCCTACTAGGAATGTGTCATCGGGCATCTCTATGCGAAGAACATCGTCATAGGCTATGTTCCAGAGATCTGGTCCGAGTATTGATCCCTGCGCTGCTCCAGCTGTGACTTGGATGTGCCTCTATCATATCCGCCCATCTAACGCTGTTAAAAGCATTTTTTATGTCTAGCGTTGCCAGCAGTACAATTGGGCGTGAATGGTGGTTGCCTTGGTGACTCGCGAGCGCTGCTTCTGTGACCTCTCTGATTGCTCCGATTGTGGACCTGCCTGGTCTGAAGCCGTACTGCCTCGGAGAGAGTCCTCCTGCATTGTCTACCGCGGCTGCGAGGCGGGGCTTAATTAGTCTTTCTAGGAGCTTTCCTGCTGTATTAAGCATACAAAGTGGTCGATAGGCCGAGGGGGTAGCGGGATCACCTTTCCCTTTGCTAATCAAAACCAGCCGCTGAACCTTCCATGAATTGGGGAATGTTCCACTACGAATCATGCGTTATACATGTCCAGCAGCATTTCTGGTCTGCTTTCTGCAATAACAGATAGCACTTCCGCAGGTATATTATCGGGTCCTGGCGCTTTTCCATGTTTCAGGCTTTTTTGCCGCTTTCGAGAGTTCTTCTCTGGTAAAAATCTCAGCCAGGCTGTCGTCTGCTGTTATCATCGGCTCTGCTTGTCTGGCCGGGTGGGTGGGGAATAGCGTCTGAACTATGTTGTCCATTTTTTCCGTTTCCAAGCAGGGGGATGCGCGGTAGGTCTTGAGCTTTTTCATGACGATTTTATACCCTAGGCCCCACGGGTCTGAGTTAATATCATCGCAAAGGGTTTTCCATTTCTCAAGTTTGCTTTTTCGAATGGCGATGTTCAGATGTTTTTGGCTCTCCTATTCTGAATATCCTCTTCTGCGAAGTCTCCTCGGCGTCTGGATCTAGTTAGGCGGCGTCGGCATCTTAGACAATTTGCTCTTAGTATGCTGATTTCCTCTGTCCACCAATAGACTTCTTGGCCTTCCCTGCGTCTATTTCCGGTTTTGGGCATTGCAGCATTACAGACATGTTTGATCATCGACATGATGCTATTAACCGTGTTCTCAGTAGTCTCTGTGGCTTGGGCTACGACGGCTCTCCTGTCCAGCTCGGTGATCAATGCTGCCTTGTTCAGACGCCGAACATTCCATCTGTGGCTCTGTCGGTCAGTATTGGCGGATCGGATCCTTCCTAGGGTCTCTTCCACTCCAAATGAGATGTATTGGTGGTCGCTACCTGTGTATATGTACAGAACCCTCCAGTCCTTGACTTTACGTGACAGATTCTCTGACACTAGAGTTATATCAGGGATCGTACCTTCGCATCCAATTCGGCTAAAAGTTGGCGTAGTGCCTACATTTGAGACTATGAGTCCAAGTCTGGCAGCCGTGTTGACTACTCTCCGGCCTCTAGAATTGGTTGCTGGCATGCCCCACTCTTCTGCTCTTGAATTAAAATCCCCGGCAATAATATACTTTCCCTGTAGTTGCGAGGCTGTGTCTTCTATCTCGTTCAGCTTGCTCTCAAATGTTTGGATGTCGTCATTTGGTGTTAGGTAGCAGCTGAATATGTGGTAATCGTTGACTTTAAGATACACGAAACAGTTGCCACGTCCTTCATTTGTATGCCGGATGCTACTTCGATTCGGTATCCAGATAGCGGCAGTTTTGGTGTGGTCCTCCAGCCATACGCCATCTTCTCTTCTCCTATACTGCTCGCTGATTATCACTAAGTCAGCTCGTTGTTCCACAACTATTTGAGACAGTAGGGCGTCCGCTGTCCTGCTCCTATGCAAATTAGCTTGTAGTACCTTCATGTCTTGGCTTTCCTGATACTGGCAGCGCAGTTATTTGATCCAGGGAAGTGGTCAAGCTCCTTTAACTTCTCATGAGCACATAAGCAGCATCTTGGGCGTTTGGTGCAACCTTGCATTTTATGTCCGCTCTCTCCGCACCTGATACACAGGTCTCTGCGATCAGGTCCTGTACACTGGCTCTGCACGTGATTAACACCGAAGCATTTAAAGCACCGTTTGACGTCTTCGCAGCGCTTCACTCGGCATCGGGTCCACCCGATTCGGATTCTCGATTCTTTCAAGACTTTTACTGCATCTTCTGCAGCGAGAATAATGAAAGCTCTCCGTTGCTCCGAGCTATTTACACCTGTTAGCCGTACTCGTATATCCTCAGCAGAGCCATTTGTCACTTCCGATATTGCGGACTTGACTTCTGTTTCCTCGGTGAAGCTGTCCAGATCTCGGATTTCGATTTTAACGGTTGGCCTGAGTACCTTTACCGTAGCCGTTTCCTTCAACAAACCTTGTATTGCGTCGCCAAGCTTTTTGGGTTTTCCTTCCTTTAGTTAATTCCAGTAGCATATCCCCCGTTTTTGTTTTCCTTATCGAGCGGATGGCACTTTCATCATCCTCTGGCTTGACGTTCCTGCGTAGCTCACCGAGTACTTGGGCGTAGCTCTTACCTTCAGCTGGTCTGATCAGCACAGCATCTGGGCGGCTTCGCACTCTAGACTTACTTGCCTTGTCTGTTTTTTCAGGCTCTCTCTTTTGACTATCTTTCGCAATTTTCTCTTGTTCTCTTTTCTTAGCTATTTTCTTTCGTGTCACTAATTGAAAATCTGCAGTCAGAGAAGTGTTCCGCGGCTTCTTGTTTGTTTCCTGTAGTGCCGGGCTAGTGGCTATTCTCTTTTGCAAAACAGAGATCGGAGTGGCGTTCGCGTCCTCTGTTGCCTTTTTCTGCCTTTTCCGAAGGTCCTCGGTTCTATCTTTTTCGGCGCTCTTCCAGCTATTTCTGTAGCTTGCGATTACGTCGAGGAGCTCGCTTAGCTCCGACGTGCCGTCCTTGACATCCATGCTTATGTTCCTATGTTTGCGCATAGCCTGCTTCATTTTATGTAGCACTGCTTTGCATTGCAATAGAGATTCTTCCTCTAACGCTCTCATCTAAAGTATTAGTTCTTGTCATGGGGAACGATGCTCCTGAATAACAGGCTGGCGTGACTCAGGTGTATCCAATGATGGAGTGCACCTTTCCAGCGTCGCCGTGCTGACTGATGGTTCGTTCCCATCCTGCCGTGCGTTGTTTGGGGTCTGTTGCTTCGACCTGCCCACTTCCTCATCTTTCTGATCACATCTTTGATTCGCCACTGGTGATCTTGCCATAAGGGCACTTCTACGAAATACGCTGGGTATTTCAACTTCTTTGGTTGTTTGGATTGGAGTCTTCATGCTGTTGGGTCCAAACTTTAATCCGCTATCTCCTCTCATATGTACAGTTGTCCACCATGTCCCCATGGGTCCCTTTGCAAGCAGTGAGATCCATGCGAGGGTTGACACAAGACTTTATGGGTGCAAGTGTTCAGAGCCGGGACGGACACTAAGCAGGAGTTCTCTCAACTGCACCTGTACCATCAACCTAATGATGATGTGATTCGAACGTACTTAAAGACTCGCCAAGTTTTAATAGGACGGAGGTAACTGCAGCATTAGCCCAACAACCATTTCGCCAGGGGTTCAATCTGGGTACTAAGGTGTTTGAATGCTCTAGTCATCAGCGGTCGATCTTCTTTATTGTCTACCGATCTGGAGAAAGACATCTGTGTAGCCGTCCAATGTGGAACAGACGCTAACCAGGACGCCGCTCGATTCGAGTACAGACGCGTGCTGGGTTTCCGCCTTCTCACCTTAGCAAGAGCTCTGTCGGGTGACCGAGCCGCTTCCCGGGGCCGCCACGTGGAGGCGGTGAGATGCTTGAAGCTTGCCAGCATGGATCGAGCTGGGCTTCGCCAAGTTGAAACCGATCAGACACTTTACCATGTAGGCAGAACTCCCGACCCCGCTCTCCACTAGTGATAGGGTTAGATGTTTGATTGAGTTTGCTCGTGCTGCATTCTCCAGACGACGTCTGCTGACAAATGGAGAAGTTGTATGAGTGTGTGTATAAATGATCATGACTGTGTGGTAATGTGAATGAGTGTTGTGAATGTTAGGTGAATGGTATGCATGGTACGTCGCTGGCTTTGCGTTGCCACAATGGGTTACCAGTCCCCAAGTTTCATGGAGCTTTACTGGTAGTAACCTTCGGGTTACGAGTCCTGACCAGAGGACTTGTCTGGTACCACGGGCATCTTGGGATTACAGGGGCGGTGTCAGCTCTCTGCCCACTATGCTAAAGTCCTTAGGGATCTGTTGGGAACATAACTGGCCGTTTTGTGCGGTTTGATCATTGATCAATTACAGTAATGCCGCGATTGCGGAAGAGGTGGGAATAGACCTCGCTCCCCCCCAGTGAGAAGGCATGTCCATGAGAATGTTGTAAACTGTACCATCTGCAGACTGGTTCTTACTGGTCTGCGTACTATTCCTCTCAGCTATGTTTATTGTTGTGGGGTCACCAACCCGTAACTGTTTTGGAGTTAAAATTGGGAGTGTCCTTGTGGCACGAGGCCTGACCGGAGGCTTTTATTCCGGTACCACGGGTGGCCAGTTGCCCGCGGACATGTTCCGTTCTGGTCTTTGGTGCGGCCCTTCAGGGAGTATCGTGGTGGTTGTGGTTTATCACCCAAGTGCGGGTAGAGCCTAGGCTCGGCGTGGAGTTGCGCTATACAACCGGGTGCCGCGACCCATAGACCGGCAGAGGTGTAAGATAGGCCTCGCTCCCTACCAAGGAGGAAGTCACGACCAAATAGTAGTGACTGTAATTTGGTACTTGCGGAAATGTTTCCAAGATGGCGGTGATTGACGCTTAAATTATTCCAGTGGTAGCACCGTGAGATTAAGCCAACGTGGCAGGAGTATCTTATGGTATTGGGTTTGGATGCAAGCTTCTTGATCAAAGTATCACGAGTTTGTTATATAATCGCAAACAAATTCTTCAAAGAGAGAGTGCATTTATGTACTTTTGATTTGAGAATTTGGTATAAGTCCAATTACTCAGGTATGATCCAATTCAAGGACATTGCCAGGTAGGGAGTTTGACTGGGGCGGTACATCTCTCAAATAATAACGGAGGTGTCCCAATGCCAGCTCAGTGCGGGCAGAAACCACACATAGAGCAAAAGGGCAAATGCTGACTTGATCTCGGTGTTCAGTAACCACAGGGACAGCAAAAGTTCGGCCTATCGATCATTTTGGTTTAAAGAGTTTTTAACAAGAGGTGTCAGAAAAGTTACAATAGGGATAACAGGCTTGTGGCGGCCAAGCGTTCATAGCGACGTCGATTTTTGATCCTTCGATGTCGGCTCTTCCTATCATTGTGATGCAAAATTCACCAAGCGTTGGATTGTTCACCCATGCAAGGGAACGTGAGCTGGGTTTAGACCGTCGTGAGACAGGTTAGTGTTACCCTTCTAATGACAAAACGTTGTTGCGACAGCATTCCTGCGTAGTACGAGAGGAACCGCAGGTACGGACAAATTGCACAATACTTGTTCGAGCGAACAGTGGTATGAAGCTACGTCCGTTGGATTATGCCTGAACGCCTCTAAGGTCGTATCCGTGCGGGACTGCAATGATAAATAAGGGGCAATTTGCATTGTATGGCTTCTAAACAATTAAAAGTTTATTATGTATTTAATAGACGACAGTGGATGTGATGCCAATGTTACATATAACATAGTATATTGGGAGGATCTTCGATCACCTGATGCCGCGCTAGTTATATATTAAAACATTATTTAATACAATGACAAAGCCTAGAATCAATTGTAAACGACTTTTATAACAGGCAAGGTGTTGTAAGTGGTTGAGCAGCTGCCATACTGCGATCCACTGAAGTTTATCCTATGCTTGATGATTCGAGAATATAAAAAACGAAAAATATATATTAAAGGTATGTGTGTATGTAATATATAAGGTTATCTTTTATATATAATATACACTTCCTTCCTTATATATATATAAGTTTGAATTTATATTATATTAATAATAATGATAATATATATTATATATTATTGTTCTTATATATAGTATGTAAAATTAAAATGTTTTTTATATATGTTTTACATAATGATTTTTATATAGAGTTGGTAGTTAAAGTAGTAAAAGCATGGTAGGCTCTGCTATTCGGTATCTAAATATTTCGTCATCTTATTAGTGACGCATATAAACTATAATAAAGTCCTCTTTAATATAAGTTATTTTAAACATATATATATGGTAGCCAACTGTATCGCCCATCTTTTAGTAGCGCAATAACATAATGATGTTTATCAACTTTATGCAATTTCTAATAATTAAACCAATTCCGGTATCCAAATATTTCGTCATCTTATTAGAGTGACGCATATTAAATATAATAAAGACCTCTTTATGAATATAAGTTATTTCAAACATATATATGGTAGACATATGTCTACCATGTCGCGTATGGCACATGCCAAATTAAAAATTTTCAACATATAAATTTCATATGATTGTGGAGTGATGTTTAGCCGGCATAGATTAGTTTCTATAATACTGGGGCAAAATAAAGAAGTTTTAAGGTGCATTATTAAATTAATGCACCCATATAATAAGGTTAAGAGGTGGCATATGATAAAATGAAGGATTTATAGAAAGCGTGTCCACTTGAGACGTGGACCACCACAACCATACGACTGACTCGAGACTGATTATTAGACTAACTAAATATGAATTAACGAAGTTTTGAATGAAGTCTTCGGCCGCCAGCTGCATTGTCGGCGACGCTGCCGCTGCTCTCCAGCATGTTAACCATGCACCTCGTGCGTGGTGTTACATTGCGACGATCGCCAAAGTGCAAATGCCCTTGGCTGACCCGCTGACCCTAACTGTTTAGGTCGGCATTCCCACGCTAGTGACTTTGTGCGATGCGGCAGCATATCGTTACAGGTGAACTATCCGCCCTCTCGAAGACCGACCGTCCTCGGTCGCGTTCAAAATCTCCAGAATATTGCTTATCTCTCGCGAGTTGCGGCGCTCAACCGCTTGCCGGCGGAACCAGAGGATTCCAACTCCCACGATGCAAACCAACAATATTGCGCCGATTGAAAGCGCCGATTGGCTGCCACCCGCAATGTTGTCCCGAACCTCTTTGGTGTAATTGAGGTTGTCCTCGCTCAGTCGATGGATGTATGGGAGGCTGAGGATCATGTCGTGTCCACCGATGTTAAGCAATGGCGATGCCGCCACTGCTGTGAACCGACTCTGTACGCCACTGCGGTTGATGTATCGCGTGCCGTTGATGATGGCGTGCGACCTGAAGGAGACGAGATTTGTTCCGTCTACTCTTGTCGCGGCGGAGTTATCATACGAGAGGTTTGCGCTGCGGTCGTTTGTGATAATTATGCCGCCCTAATTATTACAAAAATGATTATGTTATTCTTACATTCTATTTTAACTCTAGAAACTTCCAATATATCAGTAATAGGGGTCCCTGTGATTTGATCAGTGAGAATATCTGCAAGATCTGAGTGATCAATAATTGCCGGATTAATTATGTTAACTTTTACAAGGGTCAAGGTAAGCATAAGGTTGCCTACTTCTGTTATCATCATTCTGTTGCGCGTACTAAGGGCCTCAAAAAGGTGGCCAGTATCTTTAGATAGTCTAAGAATTTTGTCTACAGTATCTGTATCTACCGAAATTTTTGTTTATTTGTCGATTGCTTGCAGTGACCAGCTGCGTCTGTGTCGTCTTTAACTTCTTTAGGTCGTCCGCGTCAGGGTAGTCTGTCACCCGTGCTGTCGTCAACGTCATGATCGAAAGCATCGTCAAGGTAATCCTAATAAAAATAGAAAGTGTTCGCGGTTAGTCACATGTCAACGGAGGTTGTCCTTGTGGACCACCCTCCCCTTAATGAGGACCGTTGTCCCCAAGTCCGGCTCAACCTTTTCTTCAATGCAAAGTGGCGAAAGCTTGTTCCCTAACCTGCGGTTTGTCTTCACAAGGACTTTTACGCTTACTTTGAAGACCCTATTTTGTCGCTTCCGGTTCTCCCTGGCGTTCTGCCCTATCTGAGCTCTTTTTATCCTGTTGCTGACAACCTGGGTACAATCCAATGATTTCGCGCATAAAATGTCCCTTGGTCTTTTTCCCACCACTGAGTGCACCGAGTTGTTGTACTCGATAGTAGCTTGCAATATGAGGTCAACTGTGTCAACAATACCTCTCTGAATCTTTAAACACCTAGCGATCTCTAAAAGGGTACTATGGAAGCGCTTGACTTGCCCATTGGAGGTGCTATGTAGGGGAGGCGCGTTAATCACGCTTACGCCGTAATTGTTCAACAACAAGGACCTAATGGTCTCTGATTTGAACGCAAGTTCGTTGTCGCAGTACACCTGTTTTGCCCTTGGGAAAATGTTCATTAGTACCAAGAGGGGGTGGTCTCGTGTCTTCTATAGTTCTAGAAGCGAAAGGCTGGACAACCGCGAACTTGGAGAATTTGTCAATGCAGGTAAGGAAGTATTTTCTGTCCGTTGAGAAGACGTCAATATGCAGCATTTCTCCAGTTTGAGTAGGCACTGGCGTCTGGCGGAGTTCCTGTTTTTTGGGTGCCTGTCGTATTTTGCCTTTGAGTAGATTTTTTGCAGTTCAGGACCACTTCGTTAGCCATTTTGGTCATCTTTGGAAAGTAATATTCCGTCATGACCTGTTTAATATTTTCTTGGGCTCTATGCGCTCTATGCGCCCGATAATGTTCTGTGGTGATGATTTATCTTCGCTCGTCTATGTTGAGCACGTCCGCTACAAAGTTTTTGCAATGCCAGAACTTTGTGGCAGGGAAGGCTATTACCAGCTCGTGCTGGAAGCTAGCCAAGGTTGGGAGGTTACAGTAAATAGCATTTACTACATTCTGGTTAACGACTGATTTCGCTATCTCCACGAGGGTGTCTTTGTCAGTGAAATCTATCAGATGGCCAGTTTTTTGCCGAAAAATATGAAATGTCTTTTAAGCGGGAAGCGCGCTTCATCTAGCACAATCTGGTTGCGGAAGCAATTCAAAGGCTTCTCCGTCGAACTGATTGTGTAGGAAAAGGGACGATTCACTATGGATAGTGGCCGCATCGGATTCCGGTTAGCCATGGTTTCCCTGGAGGGCATTCACATTCTGACGCGAGAGCGCATCAGCTACATGATTTTCTTTGCCTGGCTTATAAAAAAGCTTAGCCCCTACTTCATCAATGCGTGCCTTCCACCTCTTGATCTTTGCATTTTGGTTACTTCCCGAGACGGAAAATGTCAAAGGCTGGTAATCAGTGAATATGTTGATATCTCTGACTCCGTATAGGAAGTGCCGTAGCTTTCCCAGGGCCCAGACAATGGCAAGCAACTTCCGCTCGTTAGTAGCGTAGTTGGCCTCACAGTCTTTTAGTGCCCTAGATATCATTACCTTTTTCCGGATCCGATTTTGTTCCGTCTTTGGTTACTATGAAGCAAAGGTATTCAACGCTATCTTTGAAGAATTGCGACTTCTCGTGCGCCACACGCATGTCTGCGCTCAAAGGCTCTTCAAAACCCAGTTAACGTGCCTGACGTGATCTTTCTCATTTTCGGAGAAGATGATAACATCATCGACGTAGACAAAGCAAGTCTTCCCGACCTGATCCCGTAAAACGTCGTCTATGGTCCTTTGAAAAATACTTGCCGCATTTTTTCAAACCGAAGGGAAGTCGACAGAATTCGTACTTTCCACCATTGACTGAAAAAGCTGTTTTCTCGCGATCTCGCTCTGCCAGACTGATCTGATGATAACCTGACTTCAGGTCGAGCGTCGTAAAGAACTTAGCTTTGCCCAGGTTGGCCAGAATCATTGTGATGTTTGGCATAGGGTATCTGTCGGCAAGTGTTTTCGAGTTGAGCTTCCTAAAATCTATAACAAGACGTTTATTTCTATTACCGTTGGGTAATCTGTCAGTGTCTGTGCTTTTCTTGTCCACCACCCACACCGGGCTGTTATAGGGTGACCTGGATTTTCTAATTACGCCGCTTTTTAAGAGGTTATTAACCTCTGAATCGACAAAATCTTCAACACCCCTTGGGTAGGGGTATAGCTTCGAGTAGACCACATTATCGTCAGTTGTACGAATTGTGGCCACGACGGTTGTACTGTAAGGTAGCGCCTCGTTAGAGTCCGCGAAAGCCTTCTTCTTCCGATGAAGAACTTGCAGAAACTCTGCCTTCACCGCAGGTGGTGCGTCGATTTCTTTGCTCCTCGTGTGGTTGACGTTCGCACACTCGGGGTACTGCAACGCCTCCGAAGTCGCACCAATTCTTAACACGCTCTCTTTAAGGCATAGGACCACACCCACCTGTTTAAGCAGGTCCAGCCCTATGATTCCATCGAATGTTGACAAAGAATCGAGTAAGAAAAAAAAGCGTAGCTCCCAAGGATGGGCAACTTAACTTTGTTAGCGATGTTGTTCGACCCGTGGATAGAGTGAACAACGAAAGTGGACTCGACCGGGACCACGCCTTTTAGGCATCCGTGCGGCCTGATATAATTTTTATAAGCGCCCGTGTCAACTAAAAATGTCATGTCCACCCCCGCTATTTTCCGCCGAATGAACGGCAGCAGGGACCTTCCCTAAAAAATTAGCGCTATCGCTCTCATAGTCAAGTCCGTTTCCTTCTTCAATCTCTGCTGCAGCTTCCCGAGCTGCGTCGGCGTACTTCGCGCCGTCCTCTGCACTCGCCTGGATATGGTCTATTCTTTGTCGCCTTTGACCCGTAGCTCGCTCTGAGCCTGCGGCACGTTTATTGTTGCCGTTAAATCTGCCTGAGCCACGTTGATAATTCGTGTTCTGTCTAAACTTGGATGATGACGGGTCCACCTCCATAGGGACCGGGGCAGTATCGGGACCCTCTTTTGGCTGGGCTTTATCAGCCTGTGGGGCGAACTGCTTTTTAAAGTGAGGATTTTTACCCTGGGCAGATTGCTGATGTTGCCGTGGTAGGCGCGGTTCTGTCCGACCCCCCCCCCCCCCCCCCCCCCGACTTCTTTCTTCTTGACCCCTGGCAAAACTCGCTGCAAAGGAATATCTTTCGTGGTTTGCCCCCACCTCCTGACGCCAGCCGGGGCAAGCGCTGACCGACAGATCCGGAGGATGCGTCGCAAACAGCACGTCTGTCAGGTTACGTTTTAGTCCCGAAATGAATATGCGAAGCGCATCACCCCTGAATTTTTCGCACATTCCCAAGGCCAAGGTCTCGTCATAAGCCATATGGGCTTTATTTGTCAGCAAAGGTGAGTTTCTTCTCCACCTCATCATAGTACTGAAGGATGGACATGCCACCCTGCCTTAGCGTGCCCATCTCCTGTTCAATAACATGGATGGGTCGCTTGTCACTGTAAGTAAAATCGAGCCTTGCTATGAAAGCTTCAAAGTTTAAAAGGTTTAAACGACGCGAGTACCACGCATCTGCCGGGCCCCGTATCTTACTTATAATGATTATGACCGCCTGATAATGGCGAGGCTACCATTGTATCTTTCAAAGATCTTGTAAGCGGCGCTGAGCGGCCTGTCTCCAAGATACGTAAGTTTCTTGAGTCCCGTTGAACTCTGGAAGGCATTTAACTGCGTCAAGCGGCTCATCACACCTGGCTCCGTCTACAATTTGAGCGTCTTTGTAGACCTTGATTTGTGGCACCGACAGATGAGAATTTTTTAAGCTGGCTGTTAACTGTTGTACTTGTCTTTCAAAGTCTTGTTTCAGTCTAATCTCCCTGTTTGCGGTTTCTTGTGCCTGCGTCACAAGTGCACTCTGTCCTGCGGCATCGATCATCGCGCGAATCTGGGCTGCGTCCATGTCTGTTTGCTGCGCGCAAGCGTACTATCGCACTCCGTAACCTGGAGCGTGCCAAAATTCCCTATTAAACCCAAATAAACGCTGTCGTCCACTGTCATCGGGCTGGCTAACGTCGCTATCACTCATTTATTGTAAACAAAATCCTATGCGACACCGCACACGCACATGACGTAACACACAAAAACTTTTCAGACGATATAACACACCGTATTCTTCTTATGCTTACTGAGATGAACGGGCGAGTGCCACAATTTTTCAGTGATTATTTCAGAATAATACTCTGGCTTATAACTGTATAAGCCCTTAAGACGTCGGACCACCACAACCATACATCTGACTCGAGACTGATTATTAGACTGACTAAATATGAATTAGCGAAGTTTTGAATGAAGTCTTCGGCCGCCAGCTGCACTGTCGGCGCCACTGCCGCTGCTCTCCAGCATGCTAACCATGCCCTCGTGCGTGGTGTTACATTGCGACGATCGCCAAAGTGCAAATGCC
>JAEIFK010000637.1:0-40119 GCA_018901825.1 Drosophila funebris | reverse complement strand
ACAGCCGAGACAATATAGCCATGATCCGTCAGAGACTATAAGAGCTAGAGTTACCAAATTTGGTGAGAACATTCTTATAGTGTGCAGGCAGATCAAGTTTGTTTTAGATTTTTGCCACGCCCACTTCCGCCCCCGCAAATCGAAAAAATGTATTATAAGAGCTCCAGACTTGCCAGACTTGGCAGATTTGGTACACATAGAGTGTGCATGTGTGCGGACGCTTTCCGAAAATTTCATCGCGATCGAACCATAAACAAAGGAGATTTTAAGGAATGAATGACCAACAAATTCATAAGGGCTGAGCAGCATTAGAGCAACAACAACAGCAAGACTCGCTACGAGTGCGCGGATTCAAATCTCGCTGCTGACAATTTAAATTTGAGTTTTATTTTTCAATTATTAATTAATTGTTGTTATTAGACTCTGTATTTTAGAAAAGTACATAGTCTTCTAAGTTTGACGAAAGCGATTTCTGCGTAACAGGCAGAAGGAGTCATCTCCGACCCTATAAAGTATATATATTCTTGATCAGCATCAGCAGCCGAGACGATATAGCCATGTCCGTCTGTTCGTCTGTCCGTCCGTATGAACACCTAGATCTCAGAGACTATTAGAGCTAGAGTTACCAAGTTTGGTGACAACACTCTTATAGTGTGCAGGCAGATCAAGTTTGTTTTAGATTTTTGCCACGCCCACTTCCGCCCCCTCAATTCGAAAAAAAGCGTATTATAAGAGCTACAGACTTGCCACACTTGGCAGATTTGGTATACATAGAGTGTGCATGTGTGCGGACGCTTTCCGAAAATTTCATCGCGATCGAACCATAAACAAAGGAGATTTTAAGGAATGAATGACCAACAAATTCATAAGGGCTGAGCAGCATTAGAGCAACAACAACAGCAAGACTCGCTACGAGTGCGCGGATTCAAATCTCGCTGCTGACAATTTAAATTTGAGTTTTATTTTTCAATTATTAATTAATTGTTGTTATTAGACTCTGTACTTTAGAAAAGTACATAGTCTTCTAAGTTTGACGAAAGCGATTTGTGCGTAACAGGCAGAAGGAGTCATCTCCGACCCTATAAAGTATATATATTCTTGATGAGCAACAACAGCCGAGACGATATAGCCATGTCCGTCTGTCAGTCTGTCCGTCTGTCCGTCCGTATGAACACCTAGATCTCAGAGACTATAAGAGCTAGAGTTACCAAATTTGGTGACAACACTCTTATAGTGTGCAGGCAGATCAAGTTTGTTTTAGATTTTTGCCACGCCCACTTCCGCCCCCCTCAATTCGAAAAAAGCGTATTATAAGAGCTACAGACTTGCCACACTTGGCAGATTTGGTATACATAGAGTGTGCATGTGTGCGGACGCTTTCCGAAAATTTCATCGCGATCGAACCATAAACAAAGGAGATTTTAAGGAATGAATGACCAACAAATTCATAAGGGCTGAGCAGCATTAGAGCAACAACAACAGCAAGACTCGCTACGAGTGCGCGGGTTCAAATCTCGCTGCTGACAATTTAAATTTGAGTTTTATTTTTCAATTATTAATTAATTGTTGTTATTAGACTCTGTACTTTAGAAAAGTACATAGTCTTCTAAGTTTGACGAAAGCGATTTGTGCGTAACAGGCAGAAGGAGTCATCTCCGACCCTATAAAGTATATATATTCTTGATCAGCAACAACAGCCGAGACAATATAGCCATGTCCGTCTGTTCTGTCGGAACACCTAGATCTCAGAGACTATAAGAGCTAGAGTTACCAAATTTGGTGACAACATTCTTATAGTGTGCAGGCAGATCAAGTTTGTTTTAGATTTTTGCCACGCCCACTTCCGCCCCCGCAAATCGAAAAAAGCGTATTATAAGAGCTACAGACTTGCCAGACTTGGCAGATTTGGTACACATAGAGTGTGCATGTGTGCGGACGCTTTCCGAAAATTTCATCGCGATCGAACCATAAACAAAGGAGATTTTAAGGAATGAATGACCAACAAATTCATAAGGGCTGAGCAGCATTAGAGCAACAACAACAGCAAGACTCGCTACGAGTGCGCGGGTTCAAATCTCGCTGCTGACAATTTAAATTTGAGTTTTATTTTTCAATTATTAATTAATTGTTGTTATTAGACTCTGTAATTTAAAAAAGTACATAGTCTTCTAAGTTTGACGAAAGCGATTTGTGCGTAACAGGCAGAAGGAGTCATCTCCGACCCTATAAAGTATATATATTCTTGATCAGCAACAACAGCCGAGACGATATAGCCATGTCCGTCTTCTCGAAACACCAGATCCAGAGACTATAAGAGCTAGAGTTACCAAATTTGGTGACAACATTCTTATAGTGTGCAGGCAGATCAAGTTTGTTTTAGATTTTTGCCACGCCCACTTCCGCCCCCCGCAAATCGAAAAAATGTATTATAAGAGCTACAGACTTGCCAGACTTGGCAGATTTGGTACACATAGAGTGTGCATGTGTGCGGACGCTTTCCGAAAATTTCATCGCGATCGAACCATAAACAAAGGAGATTTTAAGGAATGAATGACCAACAAATTCATAAGGGCTGAGCAGCATTAGAGCAACAACAACAGCAAGACTCGCTACGAGTGCGCGGATTCAAATCTCGCTGCTGACAATTTAAATTTGAGTTTTATTTTTCAATTATTAATTAATTGTTGTTATTAGACTCTGTACTTTAAAAAAGTACATAGTCTTCTAAGTTTGACGAAAGCGATTTGTGCGTAACAGGCAGAAGGAGTCATCTCCGACCCTATAAAGTATATATATTCTTGATCAGCAACAACAGCCGAGACGATATATCCATGTCCGTCCGTCTGTCCGTCCGTATGAACACCTAGATCTCAGAGACTATAAGAGCTAGAGTTACCAAATTTGGTGACAACATTCTTATAGTGTGCAGGCAGATCAAGTTTGTTTTAGATTTTTGCCACGCCCACTTCCGCCCCCCGCAAATCGAAAAAAGCGTATTATAAGAGCTACAGACTTGCCACACTTGGCAGATTTGGTACACATAGAGTGTGCATGTGTGCGGACGCTTTCCGAAAATTTCATCGCGATCGAACCATAAACAAAGGAGATTTTAAGGAATGAATGACCAACAAATTCATAAGGGCTGAGCAGCATTAGAGCAACAACAACAGCAAGACTCGCTACGAGTGCGCGGATTCAAATCTCGCTGCTGACAATTTAAATTTGAGTTTTATTTTTCAATTATTAATTAATTGTTGTTATTAGACTCTGTACTTTAGAAAAGTACATAGTCTTCTAAGTTTGACGAAAGCGATTTGTGCGTAACAGGCAGAAGGAGTCATCTCCGACCCTATAAAGTATATATATTCTTGATGAGCAACAACAGCCGAGACGATATAGCCATGTCCGTCTGTTCGCTGCCGTCTGTCCGTCCGTATGAACACCTAGATCTCAGAGACTATAAGAGCTAGAGTTACCAAATTTGGTGACAACACTCTTATAGTGTGCAGGCAGATCAAGTTTGTTTTAGATTTTTGCCACGCCCACTTCCGCCCCCGCAATTCGAAAAAAGCGTATTATAAGAGCTACAGACTTGCCACACTTGGCAGATTTGGTACACATAGAGTGTGCATGTGTGCGGACGCTTTCCGAAAATTTCATCGCGATCGAACCATAAACAAAGGAGATTTTAAGGAATGAATGACCAACAAATTCATAAGGGCTGAGCAGCATTAGAGCAACAACAACAGCAAGACTCGCTACGAGTGCGCGGGTTCAAATCTCGCTGCTGACAATTTAAATTTGAGTTTTATTTTTCAATTATTAATTAATTGTTGTTATTAGACTCTGTACTTTAGAAAAGTACATAGTCTTCTAAGTTTGACGAAAGCGATTTGTGCGTAACAGGCAGAAGGAGTCATCTCCGACCCTATAAAGTATATATATTCTGGATCAGCATCAACAGCCGAGACGATATAGCCATGTCCGTCTGTCCGTCGTCCGTCCGTATGAACACCTAGATCTCAGAGACTATAAGAGCTAGAGTTACCAAATTTGGTGACAACACTCTTATAGTGTGCAGGCAGATCAAGTTTGTTTTAGATTTTTGCCACGCCCACTTCCGCCCCCGCAAATCGAAAAAAAGCGTATTATAAGAGCTACAGACTTGCCAGACTTGGCAGATTTGGTACACATAGAGTGTGCATGTGTGCGGACGCTTTCCGAAAATTTCATCGCGATCGAACCATAAACAAAGGAGATTTTAAGGAATGAATGACCAACAAATTCATAAGGGCTGAGCAGCATTAGAGCAACAACAACAGCAAGACTCGCTACGAGTGCGCGGGTTCAAATCTCGCTGCTGACAATTTAAATTTGAGTTTTATTTTTCAATTATTAATTAATTGTTGTTATTAGACTCTGTACTTTAGAAAAGTACATAGTCTTCTAAGTTTGACGAAAGCGATTTGTGCGTAACAGGCAGAAGGAGTCATCTCCGACCCTATAAAGTATATATATTCTTGATCAGCATCAACAGCCGAGACGATATAGCCATGTCCGTCTGTCCGTCTGTCCGTCCGTATGAACACCTAGATCTCAGAGACTATTAGAGCTAGAGTTACCAAGTTTGGTGACAACACTCTTATAGTGTGCAGGCAGATCAAGTTTGTTTTAGATTTTTGCCACGCCCACTTCCGCCCCCTCAATTCGAAAAAAAGCGTATTATAAGAGCTACAGACTTGCCACACTTGGCAGATTTGGTACACATAGAGTGTGCATGTGTGCGGACGCTTTCCGAAAATTTCATCGCGATCGAACCATAAACAAAGGAGATTTTAAGGAATGAATGACCAACAAATTCATAAGGGCTGAGCAGCATTAGAGCAACAACAACAGCAAGACTCGCTACGAGTGCGCGGGTTCAAATCTCGCTGCTGACAATTTAAATTTGAGTTTTATTTTTCAATTATTAATTAATTGTTGTTATTAGACTCTGTACTTTAAAAAAGTACATAGTCTTCTAAGTTTGACGAAAGCGATTTGTGCGTAACAGGCAGAAGGAGTCATCTCCGACCCTATAAAGTATATATATTCTGGATCAGCATCAACAGCCGAGACGATATAGCCATGTCCGTCTGTCCCGTCTGTCCGTCCGTATGAACACCTAGATCTCAGAGACTATAAGAGCTAGAGTTACCAAATTTGGTGACAACACTCTTATAGTGTGCAGGCAGATCAAGTTTGTTTTAGATTTTTGCCACGCCCACTTCCGCCCCCGCAAATCGAAAAAAAGCGTATTATAAGAGCTACAGACTTGCCACACTTGGCAGATTTGGTACACATAGAGTGTGCATGTGTGCGGACGCTTTCCAAAAATTTCATCGCGATCGAACCATAAACAAAGGAGATTTTAAGGAATGAATGACCAACAAATTCATAAGGGCTGAGCAGCATTGGAGCAACAACAACAGCAAGACTCGCTACGAGTGCGCGGGTTCAAATCTCGCTGCTGACAATTTAAATTTGAGTTTTATTTTTCAATTATTAATTAATTGTTGTTATTAGACTCTGTACTTTAAAAAAGTACATAGTCTTCTAAGTTTGACGAAAGCGATTTGTGCGTAACAGGCAGAAGGAGTCATCTCCGACCCTATAAAGTATATATATTCTGGATCAGCATCAACAGCCGAGACGATATAGCCATGTCCGTCTGTCCGTCTGTCCGTCCGTATGAACACCTAGATCTCAGAGACTATTAGAGCTAGAGTTACCAAGTTTGGTGACAACACTCTTATAGTGTGCAGGCAGATCAAGTTTGTTTTAGATTTTTGCCACGCCCACTTCCGCCCCCGCAAATCGAAAAAAGCGTATTATAAGAGCTACAGACTTGCCACACTTGGCAGATTTGGTACCCATAGAGTGTGCATGTGTGCGGACGCTTTCCAAAAATTTCATCGCGATCGAACCATAAACAAAGGAGATTTTAAGGAATGAATGACCAACAAATTCATAAGGGCTGAGCAGCATTGGAGCAACAACAACAGCAAGACTCGCTACGAGTGCGCGGGTTCAAATCTCGCTGCTGACAATTTAAATTTGAGTTTTATTTTTCAATTATTAATTAATTGTTGTTATTAGACTCTGTACTTTAAAAAAGTACATAGTCTTCTAAGTTTGACGAAAGCGATTTGTGCGTAACAGGCAGAAGGAGTCATCTCCGACCCTATAAAGTATATATATTCTGGATCAGCATCAACAGCCGAGACGATATAGCCATGTCCGTCTGTCCGTCTGTCCGTCCGTATGAACACCTAGATCTCAGAGACTATAAGAGCTAGAGTTACCAAATTTGGTGACAACACTCTTATAGTGTGCAGGCAGATCAAGTTTGTTTTAGATTTTTGCCACGCCCACTTCCGCCCCCCGCAAATCGAAAAAAGCGTATTATAAGAGCTACAGACTTGCCACACTTGGCAGATTTGGTACACATAGAGTGTGCATGTGTGCGGACGCTTTCCGAAAATTTCATCGCGATCGAACCATAAACAAAGGAGATTTTAAGGAATGAATGACCAACAAATTCATAAGGGCTGAGCAGCATTAGAGCAACAACAACAGCAAGACTCGCTACGAGTGCGCGGGTTCAAATCTCGCTGCTGACAATTTAAATTTGAGTTTTATTTTTCAATTATTAATTAATTGTTGTTATTAGACTCTGTACTTTAAAAAAGTACATAGTCTTCTAAGTTTGACGAAAGCGATTTGTGCGTAACAGGCAGAAGGAGTCATCTCCGACCCTATAAAGTATATATATTCTGGATCAGCATCAACAGCCGAGACGATATAGCCATGTCCGTCTGTCCGTCTGTCCCTGTCCGTCCGTATGAACACCTAGATCTCAGAGACTATTAGAGCTAGAGTTACCAAGTTTGGTGACAACACTCTTATAGTGTGCAGGCAGATCAAGTTTGTTTTAGATTTTTGCCACGCCCACTTCCGCCCCCGCAAATCGAAAAAAGCGTATTATAAGAGCTACAGACTTGCCAGACTTGGCAGATTTGGTACACATAGAGTGTGCATGTGTGCGGACGCTTTCCGAAAATTTCATCGCGATCGAACCATAAACAAAGGAGATTTTAAGGAATGAATGACCAACAAATTCATAAGGGCTGAGCAGCATTAGAGCAACAACAACAGCAAGACTCGCTACGAGTGCGCGGGTTCAAATCTCGCTGCTGACAATTTAAATTTGAGTTTTATTTTTCAATTATTAATTAATTGTTGTTATTAGACTCTGTACTTTAAAAAAGTACATAGTCTTCTAAGTTTGACGAAAGCGATTTGTGCGTAACAGGCAGAAGGAGTCATCTCCGACCCTATAAAGTATATATATTCTTGATCAGCATCAACAGCCGAGACGATATAGCCATGTCCGTCTGTCCGTCTGTCCGTCCGTATGAACACCTAGATCTCAGAGACTATAAGAGCTAGAGTTACCAAATTTGGTGACAACACTCTTATAGTGTGCAGGCAGATCAAGTTTGTTTTAGATTTTTGCCACGCCCACTTCCGCCCCCCTCAATTCGAAAAAAGCGTATTATAAGAGCTACAGACTTGCCACACTTGGCAGATTTGGTACACATAGAGTGTGCATGTGTGCGGACGCTTTCCGAAAATTTCATCGCGATCGAACCATAAACAAAGGAGATTTTAAGGAATGAATGACCAACAAATTCATAAGGGCTGAGCAGCATTAGAGCAACAACAACAGCAAGACTCGCTACGAGTGCGCGGGTTCAAATCTCGCTGCTGACAATTTAAATTTGAGTTTTATTTTTCAATTATTAATTAATTGTTGTTATTAGACTCTGTACTTTAGAAAAGTACATAGTCTTCTAAGTTTGACGAAAGCGATTTGTGCGTAACAGGCAGAAGGAGTCATCTCCGACCCTATAAAGTATATATATTCTGGATCAGCATCAACAGCCGAGACGATATAGCCATGTCCGTCTGTCCGTCTGTCCGTCCGTATGAACACCTAGATCTCAGAGACTATTAGAGCTAGAATTACCAAGTTTGGTAACACTTTTATATGGGGGGGAATAAATTTTTTTTTAGATTTTTGCCACGCTCACTTCCGCCCCCGCAAATCGAAAAAAGCGTATTATAAGAGCTACAGACTTGCCACACTTGGCAGATTTGGTACACATAGAGTGTGCATGTGTGCGGACGCTTTCCGAAAATTTCATCGCGATCGAACCATAAACAAAGGAGATTTTAAGGAATGAATGACCAACAAATTCATAAGGGCTGAGCAGCATTGGAGCAACAACAACAGCAAGACTCGCTACGAGTGCGCGGGTTCAAATCTCGCTGCTGACAATTTAAATTTGAGTTTTATTTTTCAATTATTAATTAATTGTTGTTATTAGACTCTGTACTTTAAAAAAGTACATAGTCTTCTAAGTTTGACGAAAGCGATTTGTGCGTAACAGGCAGAAGGAGTCATCTCCGACCCTATAAAGTATATATATTCTTGATCAGCATCAACAGCCGAGACGATATAGCCATGTCCGTCTGTCCGTCTGTCCGTCCGTATGAACACCTAGATCTCAGAGACTATAAGAGCTAGAGTTACCAAATTTGGTGACAACACTCTTATAGTGTGCAGGCAGATCAAGTTTGTTTTAGATTTTTGCCACGCTCACTTCCGCCCCCCGCAAATCGAAAAAAGCGTATTATAAGAGCTACAGACTTGCCACACTTGGCAGATTTGGTACACATAGAGTGTGCATGTGTGCGGACGCTTTCCAAAAATTTCATCGCGATCGAACCATAAACTAAGGAGATTTTAAGGAATGAATGACCAACAAATTCATAAGGGCTGAGCAGCATTAGAGCAACAACAACAGCAAGACTCGCTACGAGTGCGCGGGTTCAAATCTCGCTGCTGACAATTTAAATTTGAGTTTTATTTTTCAATTATTAATTAAATGTTGTTATTAGACTCTGTACTTTAAAAAAGTACATAGTCTTCTAAGTTTGACGAAAGCGATTTGTGCGTAACAGGCAGAAGGAGTCATCTCCGACCCTATAAAGTATATATATTCTTGATCAGCATCAACAGCCGAGACGATATAGCCATGTCCGTCTGTCCGTCTGTCCGTCCGTATGAACACCTAGATCTCAGAGACTATTAGAGCTAGAGTTACCAAGTTTGGTGACAACACTCTTATAGTGTGCAGGCAGATCAAGTTTGTTTTAGATTTTTGCCACGCCCACTTCCGCCCCCGCAAATCGAAAAAAGCGTATTATAAGAGCTACAGACTTGCCAGACTTGGCAGATTTGGTACACATAGAGTGTGCATGTGTGCGGACGCTTTCCGAAAATTTCATCGCTATCGAACCATAAACAAAGGAGATTTTAAGGAATGAATGACCAACAAATTCATAAGGGCTGAGCAGCATTAGAGCAACAACAACAGCAAGACTCGCTACGAGTGCGCGGATTCAAATCTCGCTGCTGACAATTTAAATTTGAGTTTTATTTTTCAATTATTAATTAATTGTTGTTATTAGACTCTGTACTTTAGAAAAGTACATAGTCTTCTAAGTTTGACGAAAGCGATTTGTGCGTAACAGGCAGAAGGAGTCATCTCCGACCCTATAAAGTATATATATTCTTGATCAGCATCAACAGCCGAGACGATATAGCCATGTCCGTCTGTCCGTCTGTCCGTCCGTATGAACACCTAGATCTCAGAGACTATTAGAGCTAGAGTTACCAAATTTGGTGACAACACTCTTATAGTGTGCAGGCAGATCAAGTTTGTTTTAGATTTTTGCCACGCCCACTTCCGCCCCCGCAAATCGAAAAAAAGCGTATTATAAGAGCTACAGACTTGCCACACTTGGCAGATTTGGTACACATAGAGTGTGCATGTGTGCGGACGCTTTCCAAAAATTTCATCGCGATCGAACCATAAACAAAGGAGATTTTAAGGAATGAATGACCAACAAATTCATAAGGGCTGAGCAGCATTAGAGCAACAACAACAGCAAGACTCGCTACGAGTGCGCGGGTTCAAATCTCGCTGCTGACAATTTAAATTTGAGTTTTATTTTTCAATTATTAATTAATTGTTGTTATTAGACTCTGTACTTTAAAAAAGTACATAGTCTTCTAAGTTTGACGAAAGCGATTTGTGCGTAACAGGCAGAAGGAGTCATCTCCGACCCTATAAAGTATATATATTCTTGATCAGCAACAACAGCCGAGACGATATAGCCATGTCCGTCTGTCCGTCTGTCCGTCCGTATGAACACCTAGATCTCAGAGACTATTAGAGCTAGAGTTACCAAGTTTGGTGACAACACTCTTATAGTGTGCAGGCAGATCAAGTTTGTTTTAGATTTTTGCCACGCTCACTTCCGCCCCCCGCAAATCGAAAAAAGCGTATTATAAGAGCTACAGACTTGCCACACTTGGCAGATTTGGTACACATAGAGTGTGCATGTGTGCGGACGCTTTCCGAAAATTTCATCGCGATCGAACCATAAACAAAGGAGATTTTAAGGAATGAATGACCAACAAATTCATAAGGGCTGAGCAGCATTAGAGCAACAACAACAGCAAGACTCGCTACGAGTGCGCGGGTTCAAATCTCGCTGCTGACAATTTAAATTTGAGTTTTATTTTTCAATTATTAATTAATTGTTGTTATTAGACTCTGTACTTTAAAAAAGTACATAGTCTTCTAAGTTTGACGAAAGCGATTTGTGCGTAACAGGCAGAAGGAGTCATCTCCGACCCTATAAAGTATATATATTCTTGATCAGCATCAACAGCCGAGACGATATAGCCATGTCCGTCTGTCCGTCTGTCCGTCCGTATGAACACCTAGATCTCAGAGACTATAAGAGCTAGAGTTACCAAATTTGGTGACAACACTCTTATAGTGTGCAGGCAGATCAAGTTTGTTTTAGATTTTTGCCACGCCCACTTCCGCCCCCGCAAATCGAAAAAAAGCGTATTATAAGAGCTACAGACTTGCCACACTTGGCAGATTTGGTACACATAGAGTGTGCATGTGTGCGGACGCTTTCCAAAAATTTCATCGCGATCGAACCATAAACAAAGGAGATTTTAAGGAATGAATGACCAACAAATTCATAAGGGCTGAGCAGCATTGGAGCAACAACAACAGCAAGACTCGCTACGAGTGCGCGGGTTCAAATCTCGCTGCTGACAATTTAAATTTGAGTTTTATTTTTCAATTATTAATTAATTGTTGTTATTAGACTCTGTACTTTAAAAAAGTACATAGTCTTCTAAGTTTGACGAAAGCGATTTGTGCGTAACAGGCAGAAGGAGTCATCTCCGACCCTATAAAGTATATATATTCTTGATCAGCAACAACAGCCGAGACGATATAGCCATGTCCGTCTGTCCGTCTGTCCGTCCGTATGAACACCTAGATCTCAGAGACTATAAGAGCTAGAGTTACCAAATTTGGTGACAACACTCTTATAGTGTGCAGGCAGATCAAGATTTTTGTTTTAGATTTTTGCCACGCCCACTTCCGCCCCCCAATTCGAAAAAAGCGTATTATAAGAGCTACAGACTTGCCACACTTGGCAGATTTGGTACACATAGAGTGTGCATGTGTGCGGACGCTTTCCGAAAATTTCATCGCGATCGAACCATAAACAAAGGAGATTTTAAGGAATGAATGACCAACAAATTCATAAGGGCTGAGCAGCATTAGAGCAACAACAACAGCAAGACTCGCTACGAGTGCGCGGGTTCAAATCTCGCTGCTGACAATTTAAATTTGAGTTTTATTTTTCAATTATTAATTAATTGTTGTTATTAGACTCTGTACTTTAGAAAAGTACATAGTCTTCTAAGTTTGACGAAAGCGATTTGTGCGTAACAGGCAGAAGGAGTCATCTCCGACCCTATAAAGTATATATATTCTTGATCAGCATCAACAGCCGAGACGATATAGCCATGTCCGTCTGTCCGTCTGTCCGTCCGTATGAACACCTAGATCTCAGAGACTATAAGAGCTAGAGTTACCAAATTTGGTGACAACACTCTTATAGTGTGCAGGCAGATCAAGTTTGTTTTAGATTTTTGCCACGCCCACTTCCGCCCCCCGCAAATCGAAAAAAAGTATTATAAGAGCTACAGACTTGCCAGACTTGGCAGATTTGGTACACATAGAGTGTGCATGTGTGCGGACGCTTTCCGAAAATTTCATCGCGATCGAACCATAAACAAAGGAGATTTTAAGGAATGAATGACCAACAAATTCATAAGGGCTGAGCAGCATTAGAGCAACAACAACAGCAAGACTCGCTACGAGTGCGCGGATTCAAATCTCGCTGCTGACAATTTAAATTTGAGTTTTATTTTTCAATTATTAATTAATTGTTGTTATTAGACTCTGTACTTTAGAAAAGTACATAGTCTTCTAAGTTTGACGAAAGCGATTTGTGCGTAACAGGCAGAAGGAGTCATCTCCGACCCTATAAAGTATATATATTCTTGATCAGCATCAACAGCCGAGACGATATAGCCATGTCCGTCTGTCCGTCTGTCCGTCCGTATGAACACCTAGATCTCAGAGACTATAAGAGCTAGAGTTACCAAATTTGGTGACAACACTCTTATAGTGTGCAGGCAGATCAAGTTTGTTTTAGATTTTTGCCACGCCCACTTCCGCCCCCGCAATTCGAAAAAAGCGTATTATAAGAGCTACAGACTTGCCACACTTGGCAGATTTGGTACACATAGAGTGTGCATGTGTGCGGACGCTTTCCGAAAATTTCATCGCGATCGAACCATAAACAAAGGAGATTTTAAGGAATGAATGACCAACAAATTCATAAGGGCTGAGCAGCATTAGAGCAACAACAACAGCAAGACTCGCTACGAGTGCGCGGATTCAAATCTCGCTGCTGACAATTTAAATTTGAGTTTTATTTTTCAATTATTAATTAATTGTTGTTATTAGACTCTGTACTTTAGAAAAGTACATAGTCTTCTAAGTTTGACGAAAGCGATTTGTGCGTAACAGGCAGAAGGAGTCATCTCCGACCCTATAAAGTATATATATTCTTGATGAGCATCAACAGCCGAGACGATATAGCCATGTCCGTCTGTCCGTCTGTCCGTCCGTATGAACACCTAGATCTCAGAGACTATAAGAGCTAGAGTTACCAAATTTGGTGACAACACTCTTATAGTGTGCAGGCAGATCAAGTTTGTTTTAGATTTTTGCCACGCCCACTTCCGCCCCCTCAATTCGAAAAAAGCGTATTATAAGAGCTACAGACTTGCCACACTTGGCAGATTTGGTACACATAGAGTGTGCATGTGTGCGGACGCTTTCCGAAAATTTCATCGCGATCGAACCATAAACAAAGGAGATTTTAAGGAATGAATGACCAACAAATTCATAAGGGCTGAGCAGCATTAGAGCAACAACAACAGCAAGACTCGCTACGAGTGCGCGGATTCAAATCTCGCTGCTGACAATTTAAATTTGAGTTTTATTTTTCAATTATTAATTAATTGTTGTTATTAGACTCTGTACTTTAGAAAAGTACATAGTCTTCTAAGTTTGACGAAAGCGATTTGTGCGTAACAGGCAGAAGGAGTCATCTCCGACCCTATAAAGTATATATATTCTTGATGAGCATCAACAGCCGAGACGATATAGCCATGTCCGTCTGTCCTCCGTCTGTCCGTCCGTATGAACACCTAGATCTCAGAGACTATAAGAGCTAGAGTTACCAAATTTGGTGACAACACTCTTATAGTGTGCAGGCAGATCAAGTTTGTTTTAGATTTTTGCCACGCCCACTTCCGCCCCCGCAAATCGAAAAAAGCGTATTATAAGAGCTACAGACTTGCCACACTTGGCAGATTTGGTACACATAGAGTGTGCATGTGTGCGGACGCTTTCCGAAAATTTCATCGCGATCGAACCATAAACAAAGGAGATTTTAAGGAATGAATGACCAACAAATTCATAAGGGCTGAGCAGCATTAGAGCAACAACAACAGCAAGACTCGCTACGAGTGCGCGGATTCAAATCTCGCTGCTGACAATTTAAATTTGAGTTTTATTTTTCAATTATTAATTAATTGTTGTTATTAGACTCTGTACTTTAGAAAAGTACATAGTCTTCTAAGTTTGACGAAAGCGATTTGTGCGTAACAGGCAGAAGGAGTCATCTCCGACCCTATAAAGTATATATATTCTTGATCAGCATCAACAGCCGAGACGATATAGCCATGTCCGTCTGCTCCGTCCGTATGAACACCTAGAAATCTAAACCGAGACTATAAGAGCTAGAGTTACCAAATTTGGTGACAACATTCTTATAGTGTGCAGGCAGATCAAGTTTGTTTTAGATTTTTGCCACGCCCACTTCCGCCCCCGCAAATCGAAAAAACGTATTATAAGAGCTACAGACTTGCCAGACTTGGCAGATTTGGTACACATAGAGTGTGCATGTGTGCGGACGCTTTCCGAAAATTTCATCGCGATCGAACCATAAACAAAGGAGATTTTAAGGAATGAATGACCAACAAATTCATAAGGGCTGAGCAGCATTAGAGCAACAACAACAGCAAGACTCGCTACGAGTGCGCGGGTTCAAATCTCGCTGCTGACAATTTAAATTTGAGTTTTATTTTTCAATTATTAATTAATTGTTGTTATTAGACTCTGTACTTTAGAAAAGTACATAGTCTTCTAAGTTTGACGAAAGCGATTTGTGCGTAACAGGCAGAAGGAGTCATCTCCGACCCTATAAAGTATATATATTCTTGATCAGCATCAACAGCCGAGACGATATAGCCATGTCCGTCTGTCCGTCTGTCCGTCCGTATGAACACCTAGATCTCAGAGACTATAAGAGCTAGAGTTACCAAATTTGGTGACAACACTCTTATAGTGTGCAGGCAGATCAAGTTTGTTTTAGATTTTTGCCACGCCCACTTCCGCCCCCGCAATTCGAAAAAAGCGTATTATAAGAGCTACAGACTTGCCACACTTGGCAGATTTGGTACACATAGAGTGTGCATGTGTGCGGACGCTTTCCGAAAATTTCATCGCGATCGAACCATAAACAAAGGAGATTTTAAGGAATGAATGACCAACAAATTCATAAGGGCTGAGCAGCATTGGAGCAACAACAACAGCAAGACTCGCTACGAGTGCGCGGGTTCAAATCTCGCTGCTGACAATTTAAATTTGAGTTTTATTTTTCAATTATTAATTAATTGTTGTTATTAGACTCTGTACTTTAAAAAAGTACATAGTCTTCTAAGTTTGACGAAAGCGATTTGTGCGTAACAGGCAGAAGGAGTCATCTCCGACCCTATAAAGTATATATATTCTTGATCAGCATCAACAGCCGAGACGATATAGCCATGTCCGTCTGTCCGTCTGTCCGTCCGTATGAACACCTAGATCTCAGAGACTATAAGAGCTAGAGTTACCAAATTTGGTGACAACACTCTTATAGTGTGCAGGCAGATCAAGTTTGTTTTAGATTTTTGCCACGCCCACTTCCGCCCCCGCAATTCGAAAAAAAGCGTATTATAAGAGCTACAGACTTGCCACACTTGGCAGATTTGGTACACATAGAGTGTGCATGTGTGCGGACGCTTTCCGAAAATTTCATCGCGATCGAACCATAAACAAAGGAGATTTTAAGGAATGAATGACCAACAAATTCATAAGGGCTGAGCAGCATTGGAGCAACAACAACAGCAAGACTCGCTACGAGTGCGCGGGTTCAAATCTCGCTGCTGACAATTTAAATTTGAGTTTTATTTTTCAATTATTAATTAATTGTTGTTATTAGACTCTGTACTTTAAAAAAGTACATAGTCTTCTAAGTTTGACGAAAGCGATTTGTGCGTAACAGGCAGAAGGAGTCATCTCCGACCCTATAAAGTATATATATTCTTGATCAGCATCAACAGCCGAGACGATATAGCCATGTCCGTCTGTCCGTCTGTCCCGTCCGTCCGTATGAACACCTAGATCTCAGAGACTATAAGAGCTAGAGTTACCAAGTTTGGTGACAACACTCTTATAGTGTGCAGGCAGATCAAGTTTGTTTTAGATTTTTGCCACGCCCACTTCCGCCCCCCGCAAATCGAAAAAAGCGTATTATAAGAGCTACAGACTTGCCACACTTGGCAGATTTGGTACACATAGAGTGTGCATGTGTGCGGACGCTTTCCAAAAATTTCATCGCGATCGAACCATAAACAAAGGAGATTTTAAGGAATGAATGACCAACAAATTCATAAGGGCTGAGCAGCATTGGAGCAACAACAACAGCAAGACTCGCTACGAGTGCGCGGGTTCAAATCTCGCTGCTGACAATTTAAATTTGAGTTTTATTTTTCAATTATTAATTAATTGTTGTTATTAGACTCTGTACTTTAAAAAAGTACATAGTCTTCTAAGTTTGACGAAAGCGATTTGTGCGTAACAGGCAGAAGGAGTCATCTCCGACCCTATAAAGTATATATATTCTTGATCAGCATCAACAGCCGAGACGATATAGCCATGTCCGTCTGTCCGTCTGTCCGTCCGTATGAACACCTAGATCTCAGAGACTATAAGAGCTAGAGTTACCAAATTTGGTGACAACACTCTTATAGTGTGCAGGCAGATCAAGTTTGTTTTAGATTTTTGCCACGCCCACTTCCGCCCCCGCAAATCGAAAAAAAGCGTATTATAAGAGCTACAGACTTGCCACACTTGGCAGATTTGGTACACATAGAGTGTGCATGTGTGCGGACGCTTTCCGAAAATTTCATCGCGATCGAACCATAAACAAAGGAGATTTTAAGGAATGAATGACCAACAAATTCATAAGGGCTGAGCAGCATTGGAGCAACAACAACAGCAAGACTCGCTACGAGTGCGCGGGTTCAAATCTCGCTGCTGACAATTTAAATTTGAGTTTTATTTTTCAATTATTAATTAATTGTTGTTATTAGACTCTGTACTTTAAAAAAGTACATAGTCTTCTAAGTTTGACGAAAGCGATTTGTGCGTAACAGGCAGAAGGAGTCATCTCCGACCCTATAAAGTATATATATTCTTGATCAGCATCAACAGCCGAGACGATATAGCCATGTCCGTCTGTCCGTCTGTCCGGTCCGTATGAACACCTAGATCTCAGAGACTATTAAGAGCTAGAGTTACCAAATTTGGTGACAACACTCTTATAGTGTGCAGGCAGATCAAGTTTGTTTTAGATTTTTGCCACGCCCACTTCCGCCCCCGCAAATCGAAAAAAACGTATTATAAGAGCTACAGACTTGCCAGACTTGGCAGATTTGGTACACATAGAGTGTGCATGTGTGCGGACGCTTTCCGAAAATTTCATCGCGATCGAACCATAAACAAAGGAGATTTTAAGGAATGAATGACCAACAAATTCATAAGGGCTGAGCAGCATTAGAGCAACAACAACAGCAAGACTCGCTACGAGTGCGCGGGTTCAAATCTCGCTGCTGACAATTTAAATTTGAGTTTTATTTTTCAATTATTAATTAATTGTTGTTATTAGACTCTGTACTTTAAAAAAGTACATAGTCTTCTAAGTTTGACGAAAGCGATTTGTGCGTAACAGGCAGAAGGAGTCATCTCCGACCCTATAAAGTATATATATTCTTGATCAGCATCAACAGCCGAGACGATATAGCCATGTCCGTCTGTCCGTCTGTCCGTCCGTATGAACACCTAGATCTCAGAGACTATAAGAGCTAGAGTTACCAAATTTGGTGACAACACTCTTATAGTGTGCAGGCAGATCAAGTTTGTTTTAGATTTTTGCCACGCCCACTTCCGCCCCCGCAAATCGAAAAAAGCGTATTATAAGAGCTACAGACTTGCCACACTTGGCAGATTTGGTACACATAGAGTGTGCATGTGTGCGGACGCTTTCCAAAAATTTCATCGCGATCGAACCATAAACAAAGGAGATTTTAAGGAATGAATGACCAACAAATTCATAAGGGCTGAGCAGCATTAGAGCAACAACAACAGCAAGACTCGCTACGAGTGCGCGGGTTCAAATCTCGCTGCTGACAATTTAAATTTGAGTTTTATTTTTCAATTATTAATTAATTGTTGTTATTAGACTCTGTACTTTAAAAAAGTACATAGTCTTCTAAGTTTGACGAAAGCGATTTGTGCGTAACAGGCAGAAGGAGTCATCTCCGACCCTATAAAGTATATATATTCTTGATCAGCATCAACAGCCGAGACGATATAGCCATGTCCGTCTGTCCGTCTGTCCCGTCCGTATGAACACCTAGATCTCAGAGACTATAAGAGCTAGAGTTACCAAATTTGGTGACAACACTCTTATAGTGTGCAGGCAGATCAAGTTTGTTTTAGATTTTTGCCACGCCCACTTCCGCCCCCGCAATTCGAAAAAAGCGTATTATAAGAGCTACAGACTTGCCACACTTGGCAGATTTGGTACACATAGAGTGTGCATGTGTGCGGACGCTTTCCGAAAATTTCATCGCGATCGAACCATAAACAAAGGAGATTTTAAGGAATGAATGACCAACAAATTCATAAGGGCTGAGCAGCATTAGAGCAACAACAACAGCAAGACTCGCTACGAGTGCGCGGGTTCAAATCTCGCTGCTGACAATTTAAATTTGAGTTTTATTTTTCAATTATTAATTAATTGTTGTTATTAGACTCTGTACTTTAGAAAAGTACATAGTCTTCTAAGTTTGACGAAAGCGATTTGTGCGTAACAGGCAGAAGGAGTCATCTCCGACCCTATAAAGTATATATATTCTTGATCAGCATCAACAGCCGAGACGATATAGCCATGTCCGTCTGTCCGTCTGTCCGTCCGTATGAACACCTAGATCTCAGAGACTATAAGAGCTAGAGTTACCAAATTTGGTGACAACACTCTTATAGTGTGCAGGCAGATCAAGTTTGTTTTAGATTTTTGCCACGCCCACTTCCGCCCCCCGCAAATCGAAAAAAAGTATTATAAGAGCTACAGACTTGCCACACTTGGCAGATTTGGTACACATAGAGTGTGCATGTGTGCGGACGCTTTCCGAAAATTTCATCGCGATCGAACCATAAACAAAGGAGATTTTAAGGAATGAATGACCAACAAATTCATAAGGGCTGAGCAGCATTAGAGCAACAACAACAGCAAGACTCGCTACGAGTGCGCGGGTTCAAATCTCGCTGCTGACAATTTAAATTTGAGTTTTATTTTTCAATTATTAATTAATTGTTGTTATTAGACTCTGTACTTTAAAAAAGTACATAGTCTTCTAAGTTTGACGAAAGCGATTTGTGCGTAACAGGCAGAAGGAGTCATCTCCGACCCTATAAAGTATATATATTCTTGATCAGCATCAACAGCCGAGACGATATAGCCATGTCCGTCTGTCCGTCTGTCCGTCCGTATGAACACCTAGATCTCAGAGACTATAAGAGCTAGAGTTACCAAATTTGGTGACAACACTCTTATAGTGTGCAGGCAGATCAATTTTGTTTTTAGATTTTTGCCACGCCCACTTCCGCCCCCTCAATTCGAAAAAAGCGTATTATAAGAGCTACAGACTTGCCACACTTGGCAGATTTGGTACACATAGAGTGTGCATGTGTGCGGACGCTTTCCGAAAATTTCATCGCGATCGAACCATAAACAAAGGAGATTTTAAGGAATGAATGACCAACAAATTCATAAGGGCTGAGCAGCATTAGAGCAACAACAACAGCAAGACTCGCTACGAGTGCGCGGGTTCAAATCTCGCTGCTGACAATTTAAATTTGAGTTTTATTTTTCAATTATTAATTAATTGTTGTTATTAGACTCTGTACTTTAGAAAAGTACATAGTCTTCTAAGTTTGACGAAAGCGATTTGTGCGTAACAGGCAGAAGGAGTCATCTCCGACCCTATAAAGTATATATATTCTTGATCAGCATCAACAGCCGAGACGATATAGCCATGTCCGTCTGTCCGTCTGTCCGTCCGTATGAACACCTAGATCTCAGAGACTATAAGAGCTAGAGTTACCAAATTTGGTGACAACACTCTTATAGTGTGCAGGCAGATCAAGTTTGTTTTAGATTTTTGCCACGCCCACTTCCGCCCCCGCAAATCGAAAAAAAGCGTATTATAAGAGCTACAGACTTGCCACACTTGGCAGATTTGGTACACATAGAGTGTGCATGTGTGCGGACGCTTTCCGAAAATTTCATCGCGATCGAACCATAAACAAAGGAGATTTTAAGGAATGAATGACCAACAAATTCATAAGGGCTGAGCAGCATTGGAGCAACAACAACAGCAAGACTCGCTACGAGTGCGCGGGTTCAAATCTCGCTGCTGACAATTTAAATTTGAGTTTTATTTTTCAATTATTAATTAATTGTTGTTATTAGACTCTGTACTTTAAAAAAGTACATAGTCTTCTAAGTTTGACGAAAGCGATTTGTGCGTAACAGGCAGAAGGAGTCATCTCCGACCCTATAAAGTATATATATTCTGGATCAGCATCAACAGCCGAGACGATATAGCCATGTCCGTCTGTCCGTCTGTCCGTCCGTATGAACACCTAGATCTCAGAGACTATAAGAGCTAGAGTTACCAAATTTGGTGACAACACTCTTATAGTGTGCAGGCAGATCAAGTTTGTTTTAGATTTTTGCCACGCCCACTTCCGCCCCCGCAAATCGAAAAAAGCGTATTATAAGAGCTACAGACTTGCCACACTTGGCAGATTTGGTACACATAGAGTGTGCATGTGTGCGGACGCTTTCCAAAAATTTCATCGCGATCGAACCATAAACAAAGGAGATTTTAAGGAATGAATGACCAACAAATTCATAAGGGCTGAGCAGCATTAGAGCAACAACAACAGCAAGACTCGCTACGAGTGCGCGGGTTCAAATCTCGCTGCTGACAATTTAAATTTGAGTTTTATTTTTCAATTATTAATTAATTGTTGTTATTAGACTCTGTACTTTAAAAAAGTACATAGTCTTCTAAGTTTGACGAAAGCGATTTGTGCGTAACAGGCAGAAGGAGTCATCTCCGACCCTATAAAGTATATATATTCTTGATCAGCATCAACAGCCGAGACGATATAGCCATGTCCGTCTGTCCGTCTGTCCGTCCGTATGAACACCTAGATCTCAGAGACTATAAGAGCTAGAGTTACCAAATTTGGTGACAACACTCTTATAGTGTGCAGGCAGATAATTTTTTTTATTATTTTTGCCACGCCCACTTCCGCCCCCGCAAATCGAAAAAAGCGTATTATAAGAGCTACAGACTTGCCACACTTGGCAGATTTGGTACACATAGAGTGTGCATGTGTGCGGACGCTTTCCGAAAATTTCATCGCGATCGAACCATAAACAAAGGAGATTTTAAGGAATGAATGACCAACAAATTCATAAGGGCTGAGCAGCATTGGAGCAACAACAACAGCAAGACTCGCTACGAGTGCGCGGGTTCAAATCTCGCTGCTGACAATTTAAATTTGAGTTTTATTTTTCAATTATTAATTAATTGTTGTTATTAGACTCTGTACTTTAAAAAAGTACATAGTCTTCTAAGTTTGACGAAAGCGATTTGTGCGTAACAGGCAGAAGGAGTCATCTCCGACCCTATAAAGTATATATATTCTTGATCAGCATCAACAGCCGAGACGATATAGCCATGTCCTCTGTCCGTCTGTCCGTCCGTATGAACACCTAGATCTCAGAGACTATAAGAGCTAGAGTTACCAAATTTGGTGACAACACTCTTATAGTGTGCAGGCAGATCAAGTTTGTTTTAGATTTTTGCCACGCCCACTTCCGCCCCCTCAATTCGAAAAAAGCGTATTATAAGAGCTACAGACTTGCCACACTTGGCAGATTTGGTACACATAGAGTGTGCATGTGTGCGGACGCTTTCCGAAAATTTCATCGCGATCGAACCATAAACAAAGGAGATTTTAAGGAATGAATGACCAACAAATTCATAAGGGCTGAGCAGCATTAGAGCAACAACAACAGCAAGACTCGCTACGAGTGCGCGGGTTCAAATCTCGCTGCTGACAATTTAAATTTGAGTTTTATTTTTCAATTATTAATTAATTGTTGTTATTAGACTCTGTACTTTAGAAAAGTACATAGTCTTCTAAGTTTGACGAAAGCGATTTGTGCGTAACAGGCAGAAGGAGTCATCTCCGACCCTATAAAGTATATATATTCTTGATCAGCATCAACAGCCGAGACGATATAGCCATGTCCGTCTGTCCGTCTGTCCGTCCGTATGAACACCTAGATCCTCAGAGACTATAAGAGCTAGAGTTACCAAATTTGGTGACAACATTCTTATAGTGTGCAGGCAGATCAAGTTTGTTTTAGATTTTTGCCACGCCCACTTCCGCCCCCGCAAATCGAAAAAAGCGTATTATAAGAGCTACAGACTTGCCAGACTTGGCAGATTTGGTACACATAGAGTGTGCATGTGTGCGGACGCTTTCCGAAAATTTCATCGCGATCGAACCATAAACAAAGGAGATTTTAAGGAATGAATGACCAACAAATTCATAAGGGCTGAGCAGCATTAGAGCAACAACAACAGCAAGACTCGCTACGAGTGCGCGGGTTCAAATCTCGCTGCTGACAATTTAAATTTGAGTTTTATTTTTCAATTATTAATTAATTGTTGTTATTAGACTCTGTACTTTAGAAAAGTACATAGTCTTCTAAGTTTGACGAAAGCGATTTGTGCGTAACAGGCAGAAGGAGTCATCTCCGACCCTATAAAGTATATATATTCTTGATCAGCATCAACAGCCGAGACGATATAGCCATGTCCGTCTGTCCGTCTGTCCGTCCGTATGAACACCTAGATCTCAGAGACTATAAGAGCTAGAGTTACCAAATTTGGTGACAACACTCTTATAGTGTGCAGGCAGATCAATTTTTTTTTAGATTTTTGCCACGCCCACTTCCGCCCCCTCAATTCGAAAAAAAGCGTATTATAAGAGCTACAGACTTGCCACACTTGGCAGATTTGGTACACATAGAGTGTGCATGTGTGCGGACGCTTTCCGAAAATTTCATCGCGATCGAACCATAAACAAAGGAGATTTTAAGGAATGAATGACCAACAAATTCATAAGGGCTGAGCAGCATTGGAGCAACAACAACAGCAAGACTCGCTACGAGTGCGCGGGTTCAAATCTCGCTGCTGACAATTTAAATTTGAGTTTTATTTTTCAATTATTAATTAATTGTTGTTATTAGACTCTGTACTTTAGAAAAGTACATAGTCTTCTAAGTTTGACGAAAGCGATTTGTGCGTAACAGGCAGAAGGAGTCATCTCCGACCCTATAAAGTATATATATTCTTGATCAGCATCAACAGCCGAGACGATATAGCCATGTCCGTCTGTCCGTCTGTCCGTCCGTATGAACACCTAGATCTCAGAGACTATAAGAGCTAGAGTTACCAAATTTGGTGACAACACTCTTATAGTGTGCAGGCAGATCAAGTTTGTTTTAGATTTTTGCCACGCCCACTTCCGCCCCCGCAATTCGAAAAAAAGCGTATTATAAGAGCTACAGACTTGCCACACTTGGCAGATTTGGTACACATAGAGTGTGCATGTGTGCGGACGCTTTCCGAAAATTTCATCGCGATCGAACCATAAACAAAGGAGATTTTAAGGAATGAATGACCAACAAATTCATAAGGGCTGAGCAGCATTGGAGCAACAACAACAGCAAGACTCGCTACGAGTGCGCGGGTTCAAATCTCGCTGCTGACAATTTAAATTTGAGTTTTATTTTTCAATTATTAATTAATTGTTGTTATTAGACTCTGTACTTTAAAAAAGTACATAGTCTTCTAAGTTTGACGAAAGCGATTTGTGCGTAACAGGCAGAAGGAGTCATCTCCGACCCTATAAAGTATATATATTCTGGATCAGCATCAACAGCCGAGACGATATAGCCATGTCCGTCTGTCCGTCTGTCCGTCCGTATGAACACCTAGATCTCAGAGACTATAAGAGCTAGAGTTACCAAATTTGGTGACAACACTCTTATAGTGTGCAGGCAGATCAAGTTTGTTTTAGATTTTTGCCACGCCCACTTCCGCCCCCTCAATTCGAAAAAAAGCGTATTATAAGAGCTACAGACTTGCCACACTTGGCAGATTTGGTACACATAGAGTGTGCATGTGTGCGGACGCTTTCCAAAAATTTCATCGCGATCGAACCATAAACAAAGGAGATTTTAAGGAATGAATGACCAACAAATTCATAAGGGCTGAGCAGCATTGGAGCAACA
Source organism: Drosophila funebris (assembly GCA_018901825.1). Classification (NCBI taxonomy): domain Eukaryota; kingdom Metazoa; phylum Arthropoda; class Insecta; order Diptera; family Drosophilidae; genus Drosophila; species Drosophila funebris. Next base: position 15,723 of record JAEIFK010000637.1, on the reverse strand, counting down.
ACAACAGCAAGACTCGCTACGAGTGCGCGGGTTCAAATCTCGCTGCTGACAATTTAAATTTGAGTTTTATTTTTCAATTATTAATTAATTGTTGTTATTAGACTCTGTACTTTAAAAAAGTACATAGTCTTCTAAGTTTGACGAAAGCGATTTGTGCGTAACAGGCAGAAGGAGTCATCTCCGACCCTATAAAGTATATATATTCTGGATCAGCATCAACAGCCGAGACGATATAGCCATGTCCGTCTGTCCGTCTGTCCGTCCGTATGAACACCTAGATCTCAGAGACTATTAGAGCTAGAGTTACCAAGTTTGGTAAAAAAATTTTATAGTGTGGAGGGAGATCAATTTTTTTTTAGATTTTTGCCACGCCCACTTCCGCCCCCCGCAAATCGAAAAAAGCGTATTATAAGAGCTACAGACTTGCCACACTTGGCAGATTTGGTACACATAGAGTGTGCATGTGTGCGGACGCTTTCCAAAAATTTCATCGCGATCGAACCATAAACAAAGGAGATTTTAAGGAATGAATGACCAACAAATTCATAAGGGCTGAGCAGCATTGGAGCAACAACAACAGCAAGACTCGCTACGAGTGCGCGGGTTCAAATCTCGCTGCTGACAATTTAAATTTGAGTTTTATTTTTCAATTATTAATTAATTGTTGTTATTAGACTCTGTACTTTAAAAAAGTACATAGTCTTCTAAGTTTGACGAAAGCGATTTGTGCGTAACAGGCAGAAGGAGTCATCTCCGACCCTATAAAGTATATATATTCTTGATCAGCATCAACAGCCGAGACGATATAGCCATGTCCGTCTGTCCGTCTGTCCGTCCGTATGAACACCTAGATCTCAGAGACTATAAGAGCTAGAGTTACCAAATTTGGTGACAACACTCTTATAGTGTGCAGGCAGATCAAGTTTGTTTTAGATTTTTGCCACGCCCACTTCCGCCCCCGCAAATCGAAAAAAGCGTATTATAAGAGCTACAGACTTGCCACACTTGGCAGATTTGGTACACATAGAGTGTGCATGTGTGCGGACGCTTTCCAAAAATTTCATCGCGATCGAACCATTAACTAAGGAGATTTTAAGGAATGAATGACCAACAAATTCATAAGGGCTGAGCAGCATTAGAGCAACAACAACAGCAAGACTCGCTACGAGTGCGCGGGTTCAAATCTCGCTGCTGACAATTTAAATTTGAGTTTTATTTTTCAATTATTAATTAATTGTTGTTATTAGACTCTGTACTTTAAAAAAGTACATAGTCTTCTAAGTTTGACGAAAGCGATTTGTGCGTAACAGGCAGAAGGAGTCATCTCCGACCCTATAAAGTATATATATTCTGGATCAGCATCAACAGCCGAGACGATATAGCCATGTCCGTCTGTCCGTCTGTCCCTGTCCGTCCGTATGAACACCTAGATCTCAGAGACTATAAGAGCTAGAGTTACCAAATTTGGTGACAACACTCTTATAGTGTGCAGGCAGATCAAGTTTGTTTTAGATTTTTGCCACGCCCACTTCCGCCCCCGCAAATCGAAAAAAGCGTATTATAAGAGCTACAGACTTGCCACACTTGGCAGATTTGGTACACATAGAGTGTGCATGTGTGCGGACGCTTTCCGAAAATTTCATCGCGATCGAACCATAAACAAAGGAGATTTTAAGGAATGAATGACCAACAAATTCATAAGGGCTGAGCAGCATTAGAGCAACAACAACAGCAAGACTCGCTACGAGTGCGCGGATTCAAATCTCGCTGCTGACAATTTAAATTTGAGTTTTATTTTTCAATTATTAATTAATTGTTGTTATTAGACTCTGTACTTTAGAAAAGTACATAGTCTTCTAAGTTTGACGAAAGCGATTTGTGAGTAACAGGCAGAAGGAGTCATCTCCGACCCTATAAAGAATATATATTCTTGATCAGCATCAACAGCCGAGACGATATAGCCATGTCCGTCTGTCCGTCCGTATGAACACCTAGATCTCAGAGACTATAAGAGCTAGAGTTACCAAATTTGGTGACAACACTCTTATAGTGTGCAGGCAGATCAAGTTTGTTTTAGATTTTTGCCACGCCCACTTCCGCCCCCTCAATTCGAAAAAAGCGTATTATAAGAGCTACAGACTTGCCACACTTGGCAGATTTGGTACACATAGAGTGTGCATGTGTGCGGACGCTTTCCGAAAATTTCATCGCGATCGAACCATAAACAAAGGAGATTTTAAGGAATGAATGACCAACAAATTCATAAGGGCTGAGCAGCATTAGAGCAACAACAACAGCAAGACTCGCTACGAGTGCGCGGGTTCAAATCTCGCTGCTGACAATTTAAATTTGAGTTTTATTTTTCAATTATTAATTAATTGTTGTTATTAGACTCTGTACTTTAGAAAAGTACATAGTCTTCTAAGTTTGACGAAAGCGATTTGTGCGTAACAGGCAGAAGGAGTCATCTCCGACCCTATAAAGTATATATATTCTGGATCAGCATCAACAGCCGAGACGATATAGCCATGTCCGTCTGTCCGTCTGTCCGTCCGTATGAACACCTAGATCTCAGAGACTATTAGAGCTAGAGTTACCAAGTTTGGTAAAAAATTTTTTTAGTGTGGAGGGAGATCAAGTTTGTTTTAGATTTTTGCCACGCTCACTTCCGCCCCCGCAAATCGAAAAAAGCGTATTATAAGAGCTACAGACTTGCCACACTTGGCAGATTTGGTACACATAGAGTGTGCATGTGTGCGGACGCTTTCCGAAAATTTCATCGCGATCGAACCATAAACAAAGGAGATTTTAAGGAATGAATGACCAACAAATTCATAAGGGCTGAGCAGCATTGGAGCAACAACAACAGCAAGACTCGCTACGAGTGCGCGGGTTCAAATCTCGCTGCTGACAATTTAAATTTGAGTTTTATTTTTCAATTATTAATTAATTGTTGTTATTAGACTCTGTACTTTAGAAAAGTACATAGTCTTCTAAGTTTGACGAAAGCGATTTGTGCGTAACAGGCAGAAGGAGTCATCTCCGACCCTATAAAGTATATATATTCTTGATCAGCATCAACAGCCGAGACGATATAGCCATGTCCGTCTGTCCGTCTGTCCGTCCGTATGAACACCTAGATCTCAGAGACTATAAGAGCTAGAGTTACCAAATTTGGTGACAACACTCTTATAGTGTGCAGGCAGATCAAGTTTGTTTTAGATTTTTGCCACGCCCACTTCCGCCCCCCGCAAATCGAAAAAAAGCGTATTATAAGAGCTACAGACTTGCCACACTTGGCAGATTTGGTACACATAGAGTGTGCATGTGTGCGGACGCTTTCCAAAAATTTCATCGCGATCGAACCATAAACAAAGGAGATTTTAAGGAATGAATGACCAACAAATTCATAAGGGCTGAGCAGCATTAGAGCAACAACAACAGCAAGACTCGCTACGAGTGCGCGGGTTCAAATCTCGCTGCTGACAATTTAAATTTGAGTTTTATTTTTCAATTATTAATTAATTGTTGTTATTAGACTCTGTACTTTAAAAAAGTACATAGTCTTCTAAGTTTGACGAAAGCGATTTGTGCGTAACAGGCAGAAGGAGTCATCTCCGACCCTATAAAGTATATATATTCTTGATCAGCATCAACAGCCGAGACGATATAGCCATGTCCGTCTGTCCGTCTGTCCGTCCGTATGAACACCTAGATCTCAGAGACTATTAGAGCTAGAGTTACCAAGTTTGGTGACAACACTCTTATAGTGTGCAGGCAGATCAAGTTTGTTTTAGATTTTTGCCACGCCCACTTCCGCCCCCGCAAATCGAAAAAAGCGTATTATAAGAGCTACAGACTTGCCAGACTTGGCAGATTTGGTACACATAGAGTGTGCATGTGTGCGGACGCTTTCCGAAAATTTCATCGCGATCGAACCATAAACAAAGGAGATTTTAAGGAATGAATGACCAACAAATTCATAAGGGCTGAGCAGCATTAGAGCAACAACAACAGCAAGACTCGCTACGAGTGCGCGGGTTCAAATCTCGCTGCTGACAATTTAAATTTGAGTTTTATTTTTCAATTATTAATTAATTGTTGTTATTAGACTCTGTACTTTAGAAAAGTACATAGTCTTCTAAGTTTGACGAAAGCGATTTGTGAGTAACAGGCAGAAGGAGTCATCTCCGACCCTATAAAGAATATATATTCTTGATCAGCATCAACAGCCGAGACGATATAACCGTCCATGTCCGTCTGTCCGTCCGTATGAACACCTAGATCTCAGAGACTATAAGAGCTAGAGTTACCAAATTTGGTGACAACACTCTTATAGTGTGCAGGCAGATCAAGTTTGTTTTAGATTTTTGCCACGCCCACTTCCGCCCCCTCAATTCGAAAAAAAGCGTATTATAAGAGCTACAGACTTGCCACACTTGGCAGATTTGGTACACATAGAGTGTGCATGTGTGCGGACGCTTTCCGAAAATTTCATCGCGATCGAACCATAAACAAAGGAGATTTTAAGGAATGAATGACCAACAAATTCATAAGGGCTGAGCAGCATTAGAGCAACAACAACAGCAAGACTCGCTACGAGTGCGCGGGTTCAAATCTCGCTGCTGACAATTTAAATTTGAGTTTTATTTTTCAATTATTAATTAATTGTTGTTATTAGACTCTGTACTTTAAAAAAGTACATAGTCTTCTAAGTTTGACGAAAGCGATTTGTGCGTAACAGGCAGAAGGAGTCATCTCCGACCCTATAAAGTATATATATTCTGGATCAGCATCAACAGCCGAGACGATATAGCCATGTCCGTCTGTCCGTCTGTCCGTCCGTATGAACACCTAGATCTCAGAGACTATTAGAGCTAGAGTTACCAAGTTTGGTAAAAAAAATTTTTTTTTGTGGAGGGAGATAAATTTTTTTTTAGATTTTTGCCACGCCCACTTCCGCCCCCGCAAATCGAAAAAAGCGTATTATAAGAGCTACAGACTTGCCACACTTGGCAGATTTGGTACACATAGAGTGTGCATGTGTGCGGACGCTTTCCGAAAATTTCATCGCGATCGAACCATAAACAAAGGAGATTTTAAGGAATGAATGACCAACAAATTCATAAGGGCTGAGCAGCATTGGAGCAACAACAACAGCAAGACTCGCTACGAGTGCGCGGGTTCAAATCTCGCTGCTGACAATTTAAATTTGAGTTTTATTTTTCAATTATTAATTAATTGTTGTTATTAGACTCTGTACTTTAAAAAAGTACATAGTCTTCTAAGTTTGACGAAAGCGATTTGTGCGTAACAGGCAGAAGGAGTCATCTCCGACCCTATAAAGTATATATATTCTTGATCAGCATCAACAGCCGAGACGATATAGCCATGTCCGTCTGTCCGTCTGTCCGTCCGTATGAACACCTAGATCTCAGAGACTATAAGAGCTAGAGTTACCAAATTTGGTGACAACACTCTTATAGTGTGCAGGCAGATCAAGTTTGTTTTAGATTTTTGCCACGCCCACTTCCGCCCCCGCAAATCGAAAAAAGCGTATTATAAGAGCTACAGACTTGCCACACTTGGCAGATTTGGTACACATAGAGTGTGCATGTGTGCGGACGCTTTCCGAAAAATTTCATCGCGATCGAACCATAAACAAAGGAGATTTTAAGGAATGAATGACCAACAAATTCATAAGGGCTGAGCAGCATTAGAGCAACAACAACAGCAAGACTCGCTACGAGTGCGCGGGTTCAAATCTCGCTGCTGACAATTTAAATTTGAGTTTTATTTTTCAATTATTAATTAATTGTTGTTATTAGACTCTGTACTTTAAAAAAGTACATAGTCTTCTAAGTTTGACGAAAGCGATTTGTGCGTAACAGGCAGAAGGAGTCATCTCCGACCCTATAAAGTATATATATTCTGGATCAGCATCAACAGCCGAGACGATATAGCCATGTCCGTCTGTCCGTCTGTCCCGTCCGTCCGTATGAACACCTAGATCTCAGAGACTATAAGAGCTAGAGTTACCAAATTTGGTGACAACACTCTTATAGTGTGCAGGCAGATCAAGTTTGTTTTAGATTTTTGCCACGCCCACTTCCGCCCCCGCAAATCGAAAAAAGCGTATTATAAGAGCTACAGACTTGCCACACTTGGCAGATTTGGTACACATAGAGTGTGCATGTGTGCGGACGCTTTCCGAAAATTTCATCGCGATCGAACCATAAACAAAGGAGATTTTAAGGAATGAATGACCAACAAATTCATAAGGGCTGAGCAGCATTAGAGCAACAACAACAGCAAGACTCGCTACGAGTGCGCGGGTTCAAATCTCGCTGCTGACAATTTAAATTTGAGTTTTATTTTTCAATTATTAATTAATTGTTGTTATTAGACTCTGTACTTTAAAAAAGTACATAGTCTTCTAAGTTTGACGAAAGCGATTTGTGCGTAACAGGCAGAAGGAGTCATCTCCGACCCTATAAAGTATATATATTCTGGATCAGCATCAACAGCCGAGACGATATAGCCATGTCCGTCTGTCCGTCTGTCCACTGTCCGTCCGTATGAACACCTAGATCTCAGAGACTATAAGAGCTAGAGTTACCAAATTTGGTGACAACACTCTTATAGTGTGCAGGCAGATCAAGTTTGTTTTAGATTTTTGCCACGCCCACTTCCGCCCCCCGCAAATCGAAAAAAGCGTATTATAAGAGCTACAGACTTGCCAGACTTGGCAGATTTGGTACACATAGAGTGTGCATGTGTGCGGACGCTTTCCGAAAATTTCATCGCGATCGAACCATAAACAAAGGAGATTTTAAGGAATGAATGACCAACAAATTCATAAGGGCTGAGCAGCATTAGAGCAACAACAACAGCAAGACTCGCTACGAGTGCGCGGATTCAAATCTCGCTGCTGACAATTTAAATTTGAGTTTTATTTTTCAATTATTAATTAATTGTTGTTATTAGACTCTGTACTTTAGAAAAGTACATAGTCTTCTAAGTTTGACGAAAGCGATTTGTGAGTAACAGGCAGAAGGAGTCATCTCCGACCCTATAAAGTATATATATTCTGGATCAGCATCAACAGCCGAGACGATATAGCCATGTCCGTCTGTCCGTCTGTCCGTCCGTATGAACACCTAGATCTCAGAGACTATTAGAGCTAGAGTTACCAAGTTTGGTAAAAAAATTTTATATTGTGGAGGGAGATAAATTTTTTTTTAGATTTTTGCCACGCTCACTTCCGCCCCCGCAAATCGAAAAAAGCGTATTATAAGAGCTACAGACTTGCCACACTTGGCAGATTTGGTACACATAGAGTGTGCATGTGTGCGGACGCTTTCCGAAAATTTCATCGCGATCGAACCATAAACAAAGGAGATTTTAAGGAATGAATGACCAACAAATTCATAAGGGCTGAGCAGCATTGGAGCAACAACAACAGCAAGACTCGCTACGAGTGCGCGGGTTCAAATCTCGCTGCTGACAATTTAAATTTGAGTTTTATTTTTCAATTATTAATTAATTGTTGTTATTAGACTCTGTACTTTAAAAAAGTACATAGTCTTCTAAGTTTGACGAAAGCGATTTGTGCGTAACAGGCAGAAGGAGTCATCTCCGACCCTATAAAGTATATATATTCTTGATCAGCATCAACAGCCGAGACGATATAGCCATGTCCGTCTGTCCGTCTGTCCGTCCGTATGAACACCTAGATCTCAGAGACTATAAGAGCTAGAGTTACCAAATTTGGTGACAACACTCTTATAGTGTGCAGGCAGATCAAGTTTGTTTTAGATTTTTGCCACGCCCACTTCCGCCCCCCGCAAATCGAAAAAAGCGTATTATAAGAGCTACAGACTTGCCACACTTGGCAGATTTGGTACACATAGAGTGTGCATGTGTGCGGACGCTTTCCAAAAATTTCATCGCGATCGAACCATAAACAAAGGAGATTTTAAGGAATGAATGACCAACAAATTCATAAGGGCTGAGCAGCATTAGAGCAACAACAACAGCAAGACTCGCTACGAGTGCGCGGGTTCAAATCTCGCTGCTGACAATTTAAATTTGAGTTTTATTTTTCAATTATTAATTAATTGTTGTTATTAGACTCTGTACTTTAAAAAAGTACATAGTCTTCTAAGTTTGACGAAAGCGATTTGTGCGTAACAGGCAGAAGGAGTCATCTCCGACCCTATAAAGTATATATATTCTTGATCAGCATCAACAGCCGAGACGATATAGCCATGTCCGTCTGTCCGTCTGTCCGTCCGTATGAACACCTAGATCTCAGAGACTATTAGAGCTAGAGTTACCAAATTTGGTGACAACACTCTTATAGTGTGCAGGCAGATCAAGTTTGTTTTAGATTTTTGCCACGCCCACTTCCGCCCCCGCAAATCGAAAAAAGCGTATTATAAGAGCTACAGACTTGCCAGACTTGGCAGATTTGGTACACATAGAGTGTGCATGTGTGCGGACGCTTTCCGAAAATTTCATCGCGATCGAACCATAAACAAAGGAGATTTTAAGGAATGAATGACCAACAAATTCATAAGGGCTGAGCAGCATTAGAGCAACAACAACAGCAAGACTCGCTACGAGTGCGCGGATTCAAATCTCGCTGCTGACAATTTAAATTTGAGTTTTATTTTTCAATTATTAATTAATTGTTGTTATTAGACTCTGTACTTTAGAAAAGTACATAGTCTTCTAAGTTTGACGAAAGCGATTTGTGAGTAACAGGCAGAAGGAGTCATCTCCGACCCTATAAAGAATATATATTCTTGATCAGCATCAACAGCCGAGACGATATATCCATGTCCGTCTGTCCGTCCGTATGAACACCTAGATCTCAGAGACTATAAGAGCTAGAGTTACCAAATTTGGTGACAACACTCTTATAGTGTGCAGGCAGATCAAGTTTGTTTTAGATTTTTGCCACGCCCACTTCCGCCCCCGCAATTCGAAAAAAAGCGTATTATAAGAGCTACAGACTTGCCACACTTGGCAGATTTGGTACACATAGAGTGTGCATGTGTGCGGACGCTTTCCGAAAATTTCATCGCGATCGAACCATAAACAAAGGAGATTTTAAGGAATGAATGACCAACAAATTCATAAGGGCTGAGCAGCATTGGAGCAACAACAACAGCAAGACTCGCTACGAGTGCGCGGGTTCAAATCTCGCTGCTGACAATTTAAATTTGAGTTTTATTTTTCAATTATTAATTAATTGTTGTTATTAGACTCTGTACTTTAAAAAAGTACATAGTCTTCTAAGTTTGACGAAAGCGATTTGTGCGTAACAGGCAGAAGGAGTCATCTCCGACCCTATAAAGTATATATATTCTTGATCAGCATCAACAGCCGAGACGATATAGCCATGTCCGTCTGTCCGTCTGTCCGTCCGTATGAACACCTAGATCTCAGAGACTATAAGAGCTAGAGTTACCAAATTTGGTGACAACACTCTTATAGTGTGCAGGCAGATCAAGTTTGTTTTAGATTTTTGCCACGCCCACTTCCGCCCCCCGCAAATCGAAAAAAGCGTATTATAAGAGCTACAGACTTGCCACACTTGGCAGATTTGGTACACATAGAGTGTGCATGTGTGCGGACGCTTTCCAAAAATTTCATCGCGATCGAACCATAAACAAAGGAGATTTTAAGGAATGAATGACCAACAAATTCATAAGGGCTGAGCAGCATTAGAGCAACAACAACAGCAAGACTCGCTACGAGTGCGCGGGTTCAAATCTCGCTGCTGACAATTTAAATTTGAGTTTTATTTTTCAATTATTAATTAATTGTTGTTATTAGACTCTGTACTTTAAAAAAGTACATAGTCTTCTAAGTTTGACGAAAGCGATTTGTGCGTAACAGGCAGAAGGAGTCATCTCCGACCCTATAAAGTATATATATTCTGGATCAGCATCAACAGCCGAGACGATATAGCCATGTCCGTCTGTCCGTCTGTCCGTCCGTATGAACACCTAGATCTCAGAGACTATAAGAGCTAGAGTTACCAAATTTGGTGACAACACTCTTATAGTGTGCAGGCAGATCAAGTTTGTTTTAGATTTTTGCCACGCCCACTTCCGCCCCCGCAATTCGAAAAAAGCGTATTATAAGAGCTACAGACTTGCCACACTTGGCAGATTTGGTACACATAGAGTGTGCATGTGTGCGGACGCTTTCCAAAAATTTCATCGCGATCGAACCATAAACAAAGGAGATTTTAAGGAATGAATGACCAACAAATTCATAAGGGCTGAGCAGCATTAGAGCAACAACAACAGCAAGACTCGCTACGAGTGCGCGGATTCAAATCTCGCTGCTGACAATTTAAATTTGAGTTTTATTTTTCAATTATTAATTAATTGTTGTTATTAGACTCTGTACTTTAGAAAAGTACATAGTCTTCTAAGTTTGACGAAAGCGATTTGTGCGTAACAGGCAGAAGGAGTCATCTCCGACCCTATAAAGTATATATATTCTTGATGAGCAACAACAGCCGAGACGATATAGCCATGTCCGTCTGTCGTCCGTCTGTCCGTCCGTATGAACACCTAGATCTCAGAGACTATAAGAGCTAGAGTTACCAAATTTGGTGACAACACTCTTATAGTGTGCAGGCAGATCAAGTTTGTTTTAGATTTTTGCCACGCCCACTTCCGCCCCCTCAATTCGAAAAAAGCGTATTATAAGAGCTACAGACTTGCCACACTTGGCAGATTTGGTACACATAGAGTGTGCATGTGTGCGGACGCTTTCCGAAAATTTCATCGCGATCGAACCATAAACAAAGGAGATTTTAAGGAATGAATGACCAACAAATTCATAAGGGCTGAGCAGCATTAGAGCAACAACAACAGCAAGACTCGCTACGAGTGCGCGGATTCAAATCTCGCTGCTGACAATTTAAATTTGAGTTTTATTTTTCAATTATTAATTAATTGTTGTTATTAGACTCTGTACTTTAGAAAAGTACATAGTCTTCTAAGTTTGACGAAAGCGATTTGTGCGTAACAGGCAGAAGGAGTCATCTCCGACCCTATAAAGTATATATATTCTTGATGAGCAACAACAGCCGAGACGATATAGCCATGTCCGTCTGTCCGTCTGTCCGTCCGTATGAACACCTAGATCTCAGAGACTATAAGAGCTAGAGTTACCAAATTTGGTGACAACACTCTTATAGTGTGCAGGCAGATCAAGTTTGTTTTAGATTTTTGCCACGCCCACTTCCGCCCCCGCAATTCGAAAAAAGCGTATTATAAGAGCTACAGACTTGCCACACTTGGCAGATTTGGTACACATAGAGTGTGCATGTGTGCGGACGCTTTCCGAAAATTTCATCGCGATCGAACCATAAACAAAGGAGATTTTAAGGAATGAATGACCAACAAATTCATAAGGGCTGAGCAGCATTAGAGCAACAACAACAGCAAGACTCGCTACGAGTGCGCGGGTTCAAATCTCGCTGCTGACAATTTAAATTTGAGTTTTATTTTTCAATTATTAATTAATTGTTGTTATTAGACTCTGTACTTTAGAAAAGTACATAGTCTTCTAAGTTTGACGAAAGCGATTTGTGCGTAACAGGCAGAAGGAGTCATCTCCGACCCTATAAAGTATATATATTCTTGATCAGCAACAACAGCCGAGACGATATAGCCATGTCCGTCTGTCCGTCTGTCCGTCTGTCCGTCCGTATGAACACCTAGATCTCAGAGACTATAAGAGCTAGAGTTACCAAATTTGGTGACAACACTCTTATAGTGTGCAGGCAGATCAAGTTTGTTTTAGATTTTTGCCACGCCCACTTCCGCCCCCTCAATTCGAAAAAAGCGTATTATAAGAGCTACAGACTTGCCACACTTGGCAGATTTGGTATACATAGAGTGTGCATGTGTGCGGACGCTTTCCGAAAATTTCATCGCGATCGAACCATAAACAAAGGAGATTTTAAGGAATGAATGACCAACAAATTCATAAGGGCTGAGCAGCATTAGAGCAACAACAACAGCAAGACTCGCTACGAGTGCGCGGGTTCAAATCTCGCTGCTGACAATTTAAATTTGAGTTTTATTTTTCAATTATTAATTAATTGTTGTTATTAGACTCTGTACTTTAGAAAAGTACATAGTCTTCTAAGTTTGACGAAAGCGATTTGTGCGTAACAGGCAGAAGGAGTCATCTCCGACCCTATAAAGTATATATATTCTTGATCAGCAACAACAGCCGAGACAATATAGCCATGTCCGTCTGTCCGTCTGTCCGTCCGTATGAACACCTAGATCTCAGAGACTATAAGAGCTAGAGTTACCAAATTTGGTGACAACACTCTTATAGTGTGCAGGCAGATCAATTTTTTTTTAGATTTTTGCCACGCCCACTTCCGCCCCCGCAATTCGAAAAAAGCGTATTATAAGAGCTACAGACTTGCCACACTTGGCAGATTTGGTATACATAGAGTGTGCATGTGTGCGGACGCTTTCCGAAAATTTCATCGCGATCGAACCATAAACAAAGGAGATTTTAAGGAATGAATGACCAACAAATTCATAAGGGCTGAGCAGCATTAGAGCAACAACAACAGCAAGACTCGCTACGAGTGCGCGGGTTCAAATCTCGCTGCTGACAATTTAAATTTGAGTTTTATTTTTCAATTATTAATTAATTGTTGTTATTAGACTCTGTACTTTAAAAAAGTACATAGTCTTCTAAGTTTGACGAAAGCGATTTGTGCGTAACAGGCAGAAGGAGTCATCTCCGACCCTATAAAGTATATATATTCTTGATCAGCAACAACAGCCGAGACGATATAGCCATGTCCGTCTGTCCGTCCTCTGTCCGTCCGTATGAACACCTAGATCTCAGAGACTATAAGAGCTAGAGTTACCAAATTTGGTGACAACACTCTTATAGTGTGCAGGCAGATCAAGTTTGTTTTAGATTTTTGCCACGCCCACTTCCGCCCCCTCAATTCGAAAAAAGCGTATTATAAGAGCTACAGACTTGCCACACTTGGCAGATTTGGTATACATAGAGTGTGCATGTGTGCGGACGCTTTCCGAAAATTTCATCGCGATCGAACCATAAACAAAGGAGATTTTAAGGAATGAATGACCAACAAATTCATAAGGGCTGAGCAGCATTAGAGCAACAACAACAGCAAGACTCGCTACGAGTGCGCGGGTTCAAATCTCGCTGCTGACAATTTAAATTTGAGTTTTATTTTTCAATTATTAATTAATTGTTGTTATTAGACTCTGTACTTTAAAAAAGTACATAGTCTTCTAAGTTTGACGAAAGCGATTTGTGCGTAACAGGCAGAAGGAGTCATCTCCGACCCTATAAAGTATATATATTCTTGATCAGCAACAACAGCCGAGACAATATAGCCATGTCCGTCTGTCCGTCCGTATGAACACCTAGATCTCAGAGACTATAAGAGCTAGAGTTACCAAATTTGGTGAGAACATTCTTATAGTGTGCAGGCAGATCAAGTTTGTTTTAGATTTTTGCCACGCCCACTTCCGCCCCCGCAAATCGAAAAAATGTATTATAAGAGCTCCAGACTTGCCAGACTTGGCAGATTTGGTACACATAGAGTGTGCATGTGTGCGGACGCTTTCCGAAAATTTCATCGCGATCGAACCATAAACAAAGGAGATTTTAAGGAATGAATGACCAACAAATTCATAAGGGCTGAGCAGCATTAGAGCAACAACAACAGCAAGACTCGCTACGAGTGCGCGGGTTCAAATCTCGCTGCTGACAATTTAAATTTGAGTTTTATTTTTCAATTATTAATTAATTGTTGTTATTAGACTCTGTATTTTAGAAAAGTACATAGTCTTCTAAGTTTGACGAAAGCGATTTCTGCGTAACAGGCAGAAGGAGTCATCTCCGACCCTATAAAGTATATATATTCTTGATCAGCATCAACAGCCGAGACGATATAGCCATGTCCGTCTGTTCGTCTGTCCGTCCGTATGAACACCTAGATCTCAGAGACTATTAGAGCTAGAGTTACCAAGTTTGGTGACAACACTCTTATAGTGTGCAGGCAGATCAAGTTTGTTTTAGATTTTTGCCACGCCCACTTCCGCCCCCTCAATTCGAAAAAAAGCGTATTATAAGAGCTACAGACTTGCCACACTTGGCAGATTTGGTATACATAGAGTGTGCATGTGTGCGGACGCTTTCCGAAAATTTCATCGCGATCGAACCATAAACAAAGGAGATTTTAAGGAATGAATGACCAACAAATTCATAAGGGCTGAGCAGCATTAGAGCAACAACAACAGCAAGACTCGCTACGAGTGCGCGGATTCAAATCTCGCTGCTGACAATTTAAATTTGAGTTTTATTTTTCAATTATTAATTAATTGTTGTTATTAGACTCTGTACTTTAGAAAAGTACATAGTCTTCTAAGTTTGACGAAAGCGATTTGTGCGTAACAGGCAGAAGGAGTCATCTCCGACCCTATAAAGTATATATATTCTTGATGAGCAACAACAGCCGAGACGATATAGCCATGTCCGTCTGTCAGTCTGTCCGTCTGTCCGTCCGTATGAACACCTAGATCTCAGAGACTATAAGAGCTAGAGTTACCAAATTTGGTGACAGCACTCTTATAGTGTGCAGGCAGATCAAGTTTGTTTTAGATTTTTGCCACGCCCACTTCCGCCCCCCTCAATTCGAAAAAAGCGTATTATAAGAGCTACAGACTTGCCACACTTGGCAGATTTGGTATACATAGAGTGTGCATGTGTGCGGACGCTTTCCGAAAATTTCATCGCGATCGAACCATAAACAAAGGAGATTTTAAGGAATGAATGACCAACAAATTCATAAGGGCTGAGCAGCATTAGAGCAACAACAACAGCAAGACTCGCTACGAGTGCGCGGGTTCAAATCTCGCTGCTGACAATTTAAATTTGAGTTTTATTTTTCAATTATTAATTAATTGTTGTTATTAGACTCTGTACTTTAGAAAAGTACATAGTCTTCTAAGTTTGACGAAAGCGATTTGTGCGTAACAGGCAGAAGGAGTCATCTCCGACCCTATAAAGTATATATATTCTTGATCAGCAACAACAGCCGAGACAATATAGCCATGTCCGTCTGTCCGTCTGTCCGTCCGTATGAACACCTAGATCTCAGAGACTATAAGAGCTAGAGTTACCAAATTTGGTGACAACACTCTTATAGTGTGCAGGCAGATCAAGTTTGTTTTAGATTTTTGCCACGCCCACTTCCGCCCCCCGCAAATCGAAAAAACGTATTATAAGAGCTACAGACTTGCCAGACTTGGCAGATTTGGTACACATAGAGTGTGCATGTGTGCGGACGCTTTCCGAAAATTTCATCGCGATCGAACCATAAACAAAGGAGATTTTAAGGAATGAATGACCAACAAATTCATAAGGGCTGAGCAGCATTAGAGCAACAACAACAGCAAGACTCGCTACGAGTGCGCGGGTTCAAATCTCGCTGCTGACAATTTAAATTTGAGTTTTATTTTTCAATTATTAATTAATTGTTGTTATTAGACTCTGTACTTTAGAAAAGTACATAGTCTTCTAAGTTTGACGAAAGCGATTTGTGCGTAACAGGCAGAAGGAGTCATCTCCGACCCTATAAAGTATATATATTCTTGATCAGCAACAACAGCCGAGACAATA
>JAEIFK010000636.1:0-33632 GCA_018901825.1 Drosophila funebris | reverse complement strand
AATATTGGCCACATTTTTCAACGTAGACACCTCTAACTGATCAGATGCGTAAAGAATATTATATAGAAGGAATGCTGAAAGTTTCATCAAGATCGGTTAATAAATAAGACAGATAATCAGAATAGAAATATAAGTATTTTTTCCATTGAATCGTTGGGCTTTACGGGCAGCCCATGTGTGCGAGCGAGACAGAGAACGACTGCAGTACATGCAGAAGTAAATGAAGCGACGTAATACTCAGCTTTTGTTCGAGTGTGTATACATATGCAAAAGCTTGGTGCTATAAGTATGCAAAGACTTCATATGCGAAATGAGAGTTTCAAAAGATTATTCTTTAAATACTTGTTACTTACTTGCTTCTATTAAATCAATAGACTTCTCAAAAAACTTTTATTATAGAACCCTTTACAGAATATTATATTGCCGGTGGCGGTGGACTGTAGCGTTTTTATACTCTGTACAGGGATATATTACTTTTCTGCAAAAAGTATGTTACAGGCAGAAGGAGGCATCACCCATAAAGTTTATATATTCTTGATCAGTATCAACATCCGAGTCGATTGAGCCATTTTCGTCTGCCTGTCCGTCCGTCCGTCCGTCCGTCCGTCTGTCCGTCCGTCTGTCCGTCCGTCGGTCCGTCCGTCCGTCCGTCTATATGAACGGGTCGATCTCAGCAACTATAAGAGCTAGAGACTATAAATTTGACAAGAAAATTCCTTTATACCATCCACAGATCAAGTTTATATTCAATTTTGGATAGCTCCCCCATTTCCATCGCAAATCGAAAAAAACCAATATTGGCCACATTTTTCAACGTAGACACCTCTAACTGATCATATGCGTAAAGAATATTATATAGAAGGAATGCTGAAAGTTTCATCAAGATCGGTTAATAAATAAGACAGATAATCAGAATAGAAATATAAGTATTTTTTCCATTGAATCGTTGGGCTTTACGGGCAGCCCATGTGTGCGAGCGAGACAGAGAACGACTGCAGTACATGCAGAAGTAAATGAAGCGACGTAATACTCGGCTTTTGTTCGAGTGTGTATACATATGCAAAAGCTTGGTGCTATAAGTATGCAAAGACTTCATATGCGAAATGAGAGTTTCAAAAGATTATTCTTTAAATAATTGTTACTTACTTGCTTCTATTAAATCAAAAGTCTTATCAAAAAACTTTTATTATAGAATCCTTTACAGAGTATTATATTGCCGGTGGCGGTGGACTGTAGCGTTTTTATACTCTGTACAGGGATATATTACTTTTCTGCAAAAAGTATGTTACAGGCAGAAGGAGGCATCACCCATAAAGTTTATATATTCTTGATCAGTATCAACATCCGAGTCGATTGAGCCATTTTCGTCTGCCTGTCCGTCCGTCCGTCCGTCCGTCCGTCCGTCCGTCCGTCTCGTCCGCGTCCGTCGGTCCGTCCGTCCGTCCGTCCGTCTATATGAACGGGTCGATCTCAGCAACTATAAGAGCCCCATTTCCATCGCAAATCGAAAAAAACCAATATTGGCCACATTTCTCAACGTAGACACCTCTAACTGATCAGATGCGTAAAGAATATTATATAGAAGGAATGCTGAAAGTTTCATCAAGATCGGTTAATAAATAAGACAGATAATCAGAATAGAATTAAAGTATTTTTTCCATTGAATCGTTGGGCTTTACGGGCAGCCCATGTGTGCGAGCGAGACAAAGAACGACTGCAGTACATGCAGAAGTAAATGAAGCGACGTAATACTCAGCTTTTGTTCGAGTGTGTATACATATGCAAAAGCTTGGTGCTATAAGTATGCAAAGACTTCATATGCAAATGAGAGTTTCAAAATAAAATGAGAGTTTCAAAAGATTATGGGACTGTAGCGTTTTTATACTCTGTACAGGGATATATTACTTTTCTGCAAAAAGTATGTTACAGGCAGAAGGAGGCATCACCCATAAAGTTTATATATTCTTGATCAGTATCAACATCCGAGTCGATTGAGCCATTTTCGTCTGCCTGTCCGTCCGTCCGTCCGTCCGTCCGTCCGCCGTCTATATGAACGGGTCGATCTCAGCAACTAGAAGAGCTAGAGACTATAAATTTGATAAGAAAATTCCTTTAAACCATCCACAGATCAAGTTTATATTCAATTTTGGATAGCTCCCCCATTTCCATCGCAAATCGAAAAAAACCAATATTGGCCACAGTTTTCAACGTAGACACCTCTAACTGATCATATGCGTAAAGAATATTATATAGAAGGAATGCTGAAAGTTTCAACAAGATCGGTTAATAAATAAGACAGATAATCAGAATAGAAATATAAGTATTTTTTCCATTGAATCGTTGGGCTTTACGGGCAGCCCATGTGTGCGAGCGAGACAGAGAACGACTGCAGTACATGCAGAAGTAAATGAAGCGACGTAATACTCAGCTTTTGTTCGAGTGTGTATACATATGCAAAAGCTTGGTGCTATAAGTATGCAAAGACTTCATATGCGAAATGAGAGTTTCAAAAGATTATTCTTTAAATACTTGTTACTTACTTGCTTCTATTAAATCAAAAGACTTCTCAAAAAACTTTTATTATAGAACCCTTTACAGAGTATTATATTGCCGGTGGCGGTGGACTGTAGCGTTTTTATACTCTGTACAGGGATATATTACTTTTCTGCAAAAAGTATGTTACAGGCAGAAGGAGGCATCACCCATAAAGTTTATATATTCTTGATCAGTATCAACATCCGAGTCGATTGAGCCATTTTCGTCTGCCTGTCCGTCCGTCCGTCCGTCCGTCCGTCCGGCCGTCTATATGAACGGGTCGATCTCAGCAACTATAAGAGCTAGAGACTATAAATTTGATAAGAAAATTCCTTTAAACCATCCACAGATCAAGTTTATATTCAATTTTGGATAGCTCCCCCATTTCCATCGCAAATCGAAAAAAACCAATATTGGCCACATTTTTCAACGTAGACACCTCTAACTGATCATATGCGTAAAGAATATTATATAGAAGGAATGCTGAAAGTTTCATCAAGATCGGTTAATAAATAAGACAGATAATCAGAATAGAAATATAAGTATTTTTTCCATTGAATCGTTGGGCTTTACGGGCAGCCCATGTGTGCGAGCGAGACAGAGAACGACTGCAGTACATGCAGAAGTAAATGAAGCGACGTAATACTCAGCTTTTGTTCGAGTGTGTATACATATGCAAAAGCTTGGTGCTATAAGTATGCAAAGACTTCATATGCGAAATGAGAGTTTCAAAAGATTATTCTTTAAATAATTGTTACTTACTTGCTTCTATTAAATCAAAAGACTTATCAAAAAACTTTTATTATAGAATCCTTTACAGAGTATTATATTGCCGGTGGCGGTGGACTGTAGCGTTTTTATACTCTGTACAGGGATATATTACTTTTCTGCAAAAAGTATGTTACAGGCAGAAGGAGGCATCACCCATAAAGTTTATATATTCTTGATCAGTATCAACATCCGAGTCGATTGAGCCATTTTCGTCTGCCCCGTCCGTCCGTCCGTCGTGTCCGTCCGTCCGTCCGTCCGTCCGTCCGTCCGTCCGTCTATATGAACGGGTCGATCTCAGCAACTATAAGAGCTAGAGACTATAAATTTGACAAGAAAATTCCTTTAAACCATCCACAGATCAAGTTTATATTCAATTTTGGATAGCTCCCCCATTTCCATCGCAAATCGAAAAAAACCAATATTGGCCACATTTTTCAACGTAGACACCTCTAACTGATCATATGCGTAAAGAATATTATATAGAAGGAATGCTGAAAGTTTCATCAAGATCGGTTAATAAATAAGACAGATAATCAGAATAGAAATATAAGTATTTTTTCCATTGAATCGTTGGGCTTTACGGGCAGCCCATGTGTGCGAGCGAGACAGAGAACGACTGCAGTACATGCAGAAGTAAATGAAGCGACGTAATACTCAGCTTTTGTTCGAGTGTGTATACATATGCAAAAGCTTGGTGCTATAAGTATGCAAAGACTTCATATGCGAAATGAGAGTTTCAAAAGATTATTCTTTAAATACTTGTTACTTACTTGCTTCTATTAAATCAAAAGACTTATCAAAAAACTTTTATTATAGAACCCTTTACAGAGTATTATATTGCCGGTGGCGGTGGACTGTAGCGTTTTTATACTCTGTACAGGGATATATTACTTTTCTGCAAAAAGTATGTTACAGGCAGAAGGAGGCATCACCCATAAAGTTTATATATTCTTGATCAGTATCAACATCCGAGTCGATTGAGCCATTTTCGTCTGCCTGTCCGTCCGTCCGTCCGTCCGTCCGTCGTCCGTCCGTCTGTCGTCCGTCTGTCCGTCCGTCGTCCGTCCGTCCGCCGTCTCTATATGAACGGGTCGATCTCAGCAACTATAAGAGCTAGAGACTAAAATTTGAAAGAAAAATTCCTTTAAACCATCCACAGATCAATTTATATTTCAATTTTGGAGAGCTCCCCCATTTCCATCGCAAATCGAAAAAAACCAATATTGGCCACATTTTTCAACGTAGACACCTCTAACTGATCAGATGCGTAAAGAATATTATATAGAAGGAATGCTGAAAGTTTCATCAAGATCGGTTAATAAATAAGACAGATAATCAGAATAGAATTATAAGTATTTTTTCCATTGAATCGTTGGGCTTTACGGGCAGCCCATGTGTGCGAGCGAGACAAAGAACGACTGCAGTACATGCAGAAGTAAATGAAGCGACGTAATACTCAGCTTTTGTTCGAGTGTGTATACATATGCAAAAGCTTGGTGCTATAAGTATGCAAAGACTTCATATGCGAAATGAGAGTTTCAAAAGATTATTCTTTAAATAATTGTTACTTACTTGCTTCTATTAAATCAAAAGACTTATCAAAAAACTTTTATTATAGAATCCTTTACAGAGTATTATATTGCCGGTGGCGGTGGACTGTAGCGTTTTTATACTCTGTACAGGGATATATATACTTTTCTGCAAAAAGTATGTTACAGGCAGAAGGAGGCATCACCCATAAAGTTTATATATTCTTGATCAGTATCAACATCCGAGTCGATTGAGCCATTTTCGTCTGCCTGTCCGTCCGTCCGTCCGTCCGTCCGTCCGTCCGTCCGTCCGTCCGTACTATATAGAAAACGGGTCGATCTCAGCAACTATAAGAGCTAGAGACTATAAATTTGATAAGAAAATTCCTTTAAACCATCCACAGATCAAGTTTATATTCAATTTTGGATAGCTCCCCCATTTCCATCGCAAATCGAAAAAAAACCAATATTGGCCACATTTTTCAACGTAGACACCTCTAACTGATCAGATGCGTAAAGAATATTATATAGAAGGAATGCTGAAAGTTTCATCAAGATCGGTTAATAAATAAGACAGATAATCAGAATAGAAATATAAGTATTTTTTCCATTGAATCGTTGGGCTTTACGGGCAGCCCATGTGTGCGAGCGAGACAGAGAACGACTGCAGTACATGCAGAAGTAAATGAAGCGACGTAATACTCAGCTTTTGTTCGAGTGTGTATACATATGCAAAAGCTTGGTGCTATAAGTATGCAAAGACTTCATATGCGAAATGAGAGTTTCAAAAGATTATTCTTTAAATACTTGTTACTTACTTGCTTCTATTAAATCAAAAGACTTCTCAAAAAACTTTTATTATAGAACCCTTTACAGAATATTATATTGCCGGTGGCGGTGGACTGTAGCGTTTTTATACTCTGTACAGGGATATATTACTTTTCTGCAAAAAGTATGTTACAGGCAGAAGGAGGCATCACCCATAAAGTTTATATATTCTTGATCAGTATCAACATCCGAGTCGATTGAGCCATTTTCGTCTGCCTGTCCGTCCGTCCGTCCGTCCGTCCGTCCGTCCGTCCGTCGTCCGTCGTCCGTCTATATGAACGGGTCGATCCTCAGCAACTATAAGAGTCCGAGACTATAAATAAATTGATAAGAAAATTCCTTTAAACCATCCACAGATCAAGTTTATATTCAATTTTGGAGAGCTCCCCCATTTCCATCGCAAATCGAAAAAAACCAATATTGGCCACATTTTTCAACGTAGACACCTCTAACTGATCAGATGCGTAAAGAATATTATATAGAAGGAATGCTGAAAGTTTCATCAAGATCGGTTAATAAATAAGACAGATAATCAGAATAGAATTATAAGTATTTTTTCCATTGAATCGTTGGGCTTTACGGGCAGCCCATGTGTGCGAGCGAGACAAAGAACGACTGCAGTACATGCAGAAGTAAATGAAGCGACGTAATACTCAGCTTTTGTTCGAGTGTGTATACATATGCAAAAGCTTGGTGCTATAAGTATGCAAAGACTTCATATGCGAAATGAGAGTTTCAAAAGATTATTCTTTAAATAATTGTTACTTACTTGCTTCTATTAAATCAAAAGACTTATCAAAAAACTTTTATTATAGAATCCTTTACAGAGTATTATATTGCCGGTGGCGGTGGACTGTAGCGTTTTTATACTCTGTACAGGGATATATTACTTTTCTGCAAAAAGTATGTTACAGGCAGAAGGAGGCATCACCCATAAAGTTTATATATTCTTGATCAGTATCAACATCCGAGTCGATTGAGCCATTTTCGTCTGCCTGTCCGTCCGTCCGTCCGTCCGTCCGTCTGTCCGTCCGTCTGTGCGTCCGTCGGTCCGTCCGTCCGTCCGTCTATATAACGGGTCGATCTCAGCAACTATAAGAGCTAGAGACTATAAATTTGACAAGAAAATTCCTTTAAACCATCCACAGATCAAGTTTATTTTCAATTTTGGATAAGCTCCCCCATTTCCATCGCAAATCGAAAAAAACCAATATTGGCCACATTTTTCAACGTAGACACCTCTAACTGATCAGATGCGTAAAGAATATTATATAGAAGGAATGCTGAAAGTTTCATCAAGATCGGTTAATAAATAAGACAGATAATCAGAATAGAATTATAAGTATTTTTTCCATTGAATCGTTGGGCTTTACGGGCAGCCCATGTGTGCGAGCGAGACAGAGAACGACTGCAGTACATGCAGAAGTAAATGAAGCGACGTAATACTCAGCTTTTGTTCGAGTGTGTATACATATGCAAAAGCTTGGTGCTATAAGTATGCAAAGACTTCATATGCGAAATGAGAGTTTCAAAAGATTATTCTTTAAATACTTGTTACTTACTTGCTTCTATTAAATCAAAAGACTTATCAAAAAACTTTTATTATAGAATCCCCTTTACAGAGTATTATATTGCCGGTGGCGGTGGACTGTAGCGTTTTTATACTCTGTACAGGGATATATTACTTTTCTGCAAAAAGTATGTTACAGGCAGAAGGAGGCATCACCCATAAAGTTTATATATTCTTGATCAGTATCAACATCCGAGTCGATTGAGCCATTTTCGTCTGCCTGTCCGTCCGTCCGTCCGTCCGTCTATATGAACGGGTCGATCTCAGCAACTATAAGAGCTAGAGACTATAAATTTGATAAGAAAATTCCTTTAAACCATCCACAGATCAAGTTTATATTCAATTTTGGATAGCTCCCCCATTTCCATCGCAAATCGAAAAAAACCAATATTGGCCACATTTTTCAACGTAGACACCTCTAACTGATCAGATGCGTAAAGAATATTATATAGAAGGAATGCTGAAAGTTTCATCAAGATCGGTTAATAAATAAGACAGATAATCAGAATAGAATTATAAGTATTTTTTCCATTGAATCGTTGGGCTTTACGGGCAGCCCATGTGTGCGAGCGAGACAGAGAACGACTGCAGTACATGCAGAAGTAAATGAAGCGACGTAATACTCAGCTTTTGTTCGAGTGTGTATACATATGCAAAAGCTTGGTGCTATAAGTATGCAAAGACTTCATATGCGAAATGAGAGTTTCAAAAGATTATTCTTTAAATACTTGTTACTTACTTGCTTCTATTAAATCAAAAGACTTATCAAAAAACTTTTATTATAGAACCCTTTACAGAGTATTATATTGCCGGTGGCGGTGGACTGTAGCGTTTTTATACTCTGTACAGGGATATATTACTTTTCTGCAAAAAGTATGTTACAGGCAGAAGGAGGCATCACCCATAAAGTTTATATATTCTTGATCAGTATCAACATCCGAGTCGATTGAGCCATTTTCGTCTGCCTGTCCGTCCGTCCGTCCGTCCGTCCGTCCGTCCGTCCGATATGAACGGGTCGATCTCAGCAACTATAAGAGCTAGAGACTATAAATTTGATAAGAAAATTCCTTTAAACCATCCACAGATCAAGTTTATATTCAATTTTGGATAGCTCCCCCATTTCCATCGCAAATCGAAAAAAAACCAATATTGGCCACATTTTTCAACGTAGACACCTCTAACTGATCAGATGCGTAAAGAATATTATATAGAAGGAATGCTGAAAGTTTCATCAAGATCGGTTAATAAATAAGACAGATAATCAGAATAGAAATATAAGTATTTTTTCCATTGAATCGTTGGGCTTTACGGGCAGCCCATGTGTGCGAGCGAGACAGAGAACGACTGCAGTACATGCAGAAGTAAATGAAGCGACGTAATACTCAGCTTTTGTTCGAGTGTGTATACATATGCAAAAGCTTGGTGCTATAAGTATGCAAAGACTTCATATGCGAAATGAGAGTTTCAAAAGATTATTCTTTAAATACTTGTTACTTACTTGCTTCTATTAAATCAAAAGACTTCTCAAAAAACTTTTTATTATAGAACCCTTTACAGAGTATTATATTGCCGGTGGCGGTGGACTGTAGCGTTTTTATACTCTGTACAGGGATATATTACTTTTCTGCAAAAAGTATGTTACAGGCAGAAGGAGGCATCACCCATAAAGTTTATATATTCTTGATCAGTATCAACATCCGAGTCGATTGAGCCATTTTCGTCTGCCTGTCCGTCCGTCCGTCCGTCCGTCCGTCTATATGAACGGGTCGATCTCAGTAACTATAAGAGCTAGAGACTATAAATTTGATCAAGAAAATTCCTTTAAACCATCCACAGATCAATTTTAGTTTCAATTTTGGATAGAGCCCCCCATTTCCATCGCAAATCGAAAAAAACCAATATTGGCCACATTTTTCAACGTAGACACCTCTAACTGATCAGATGCGTAAAGAATATTATATAGAAGGAATGCTGAAAGTTTCATCAAGATCGGTTAATAAATAAGACAGATAATCAGAATAGAATTATAAGTATTTTTTCCATTGAATCGTTGGGCTTTACGGGCAGCCCATGTGTGCGAGCGAGACAGAGAACGACTGCAGTACATGCAGAAGTAAATGAAGCGACGTAATACTCAGCTTTTGTTCGAGTGTGTATACATATGCAAAAGCTTGGTGCTATAAGTATGCAAAGACTTCATATGCGAAATGAGAGTTTCAAAAGATTATTCTTTAAATACTTGTTACTTACTTGCTTCTATTAAATCAAAAGACTTCTCAAAAAACTTTTATTATAGAACCCTTTACAGAGTATTATATTGCCGGTGGCGGTGGACTGTAGCGTTTTTATACTCTGTACAGGGATATATTACTTTTCTGCAAAAAGTATGTTACAGGCAGAAGGAGGCATCACCCATAAAGTTTATATATTCTTGATCAGTATCAACATCCGAGTCGATTGAGCCATTTTCGTCTGCCTGTCCGTCCGTCCGTCCGTCCGTCTATATGAACGGGTCGATCTCAGCAACTATAAGAGCTAGAGACTATAAATTTGATAAGAAAATTCCTTTAAACCATCCACAGATCAAGTTTATTTTTATTAATTTTGGATAGCTCCCCATTTCATTTCCATCGCAAATCGAAAAAAACCAATATTGGCCACATTTTTCAACGTAGACACCTCTAACTGATCAGATGCGTAAAGAATATTATATAGAAGGAATGCTGAAAGTTTCATCAAGATCGGTTAATAAATAAGACAGATAATCAGAATAGAATTAAAGTATTTTTTCCATTGAATCGTTGGGCTTTACGGGCAGCCCATGTGTGCGAGCGAGAAAAACGACTGCAGTACATAAATGCAGAAGTAAATGAAGCGAACGTAATACTCAGCTTTTGTTCGAGTGTGTATACATATGCAAAAGCTTGGTGCTATAAGTATGCAAAGACTTCATATGCGAAATGAGAGTTTCAAAAGATTATTCTTTAAATACTTGTTACTTACTTGCTTCTATTAAATCAAAAGACTTATCAAAAAACTTTTATTATAGAACCCTTTACAGAGTATTATATTGCCGGTGGCGGTGGACTGTAGCGTTTTTATACTCTGTACAGGGATATATTACTTTTCTGCAAAAAGTATGTTACAGGCAGAAGGAGGCATCACCCATAAAGTTTATATATTCTTGATCAGTATCAACATCCGAGTCGATTGAGCCATTTTCGTCTGCCTGTCCGTCCGTCCGTCCGTCCGTCCGTCTATATGAACGGGTCGATCTCAGCAACTATAAGAGCTAGAGACTATAAATTTGATAAGAAAATTCCTTTAAACCATCCACAGATCAAGTTTATTTTCAATTTTGGATAGAGCTCCCCCATTTCCATCGCAAATCGAAAAAAAACCAATATTGGCCACATTTTTCAACGTAGACACCTCTAACTGATCAGATGCGTAAAGAATATTATATAGAAGGAATGCTGAAAGTTTCATCAAGATCGGTTAATAAATAAGACAGATAATCAGAATAGAATTATAAGTATTTTTTCCATTGAATCGTTGGGCTTTACGGGCAGCCCATGTGTGCGAGCGAGACAGAGAACGACTGCAGTACATGCAGAAGTAAATGAAGCGACGTAATACTCAGCTTTTGTTCGAGTGTGTATACATATGCAAAAGCTTGGTGCTATAAGTATGCAAAGACTTCATATGCGAAATGAGAGTTTCAAAAGATTATTCTTTAAATACTTGTTACTTACTTGCTTCTATTAAATCAAAAGACTTCTCAAAAAACTTTTATTATAGAACCCTTTACAGAGTATTATATTGCCGGTGGCGGTGGACTGTAGCGTTTTTATACTCTGTACAGGGATATATTACTTTTCTGCAAAAAGTATGTTACAGGCAGAAGGAGGCATCACCCATAAAGTTTATATATTCTTGATCAGTATCAACATCCGAGTCGATTGAGCCATTTTCGTCTGCCTGTCCGTCCGTCCGTCCGTCCGTCCGTCCGTCTATATGAACGGGTCGATCTCAGCAACTATAAGAGCTAGAGACTATAAATTTGATAAGAAAATTCCTTTAAACCATCCACAGATCAAGTTTATTTTCAATTTTGGATAGCTCCCCCATTTCCATCGCAAATCGAAAAAAACCAATATTGGCCACATTTTTCAACGTAGACACCTCTAACTGATCAGATGCGTAAAGAATATTATATAGAAGGAATGCTGAAAGTTTCATCAAGATCGGTTAATAAATAAGACAGATAATCAGAATAGAATTATAAGTATTTTTTCCATTGAATCGTTGGGCTTTACGGGCAGCCCATGTGTGCGAGCGAGACAGAGAACGACTGCAGTACATGCAGAAGTAAATGAAGCGACGTAATACTCAGCTTTTGTTCGAGTGTGTATACATATGCAAAAGCTTGGTGCTATAAGTATGCAAAGACTTCATATGCGAAATGAGAGTTTCAAAAGATTATTCTTTAAATACTTGTTACTTACTTGCTTCTATTAAATCAAAAGACTTATCAAAAAACTTTTATTATAGAACCCTTTACAGAGTATTATATTGCCGGTGGCGGTGGACTGTAGCGTTTTTATACTCTGTACAGGGATATATTACTTTTCTGCAAAAAGTATGTTACAGGCAGAAGGAGGCATCACCCATAAAGTTTATATATTCTTGATCAGTATCAACATCCGAGTCGATTGAGCCATTTTCGTCTGCCTGTCCGTCCGTCCGTCCGTCCGTCCGTCGTTCCGTCCGTCCGTCCGTCTGAAATGAACGGGTCGATCTCAGCAACTATAAGAGCTAGAGACTATAAATTTGATAAGAAAATTCCTTTAAACCATCCACAGATCAAGTTTATATTCAATTTTGGATAGCTCCCCCATTTCCATCGCAAATCGAAAAAAACCAATATTGGCCACATTTTTCAACGTAGACACCTCTAACTGATCAGATGCGTAAAGAATATTATATAGAAGGAATGCTGAAAGTTTCATCAAGATCGGTTAATAAATAAGACAGATAATCAGAATAGAATTATAAGTATTTTTTCCATTGAATCGTTGGGCTTTACGGGCAGCCCATGTGTGCGAGCGAGACAGAGAACGACTGCAGTACATGCAGAAGTAAATGAAGCGACGTAATACTCAGCTTTTGTTCGAGTGTGTATACATATGCAAAAGCTTGGTGCTATAAGTATGCAAAGACTTCATATGCGAAATGAGAGTTTCAAAAGATTATTCTTTAAATACTTGTTACTTACTTGCTTCTATTAAATCAAAAGACTTCTCAAAAAACTTTTATTATAGAACCCTTTACAGAGTATTATATTGCCGGTGGCGGTGGACTGTAGCGTTTTTATACTCTGTACAGGGATATATTACTTTTCTGCAAAAAGTATGTTACAGGCAGAAGGAGGCATCACCCATAAAGTTTATATATTCTTGATCAGTATCAACATCCGAGTCGATTGAGCCATTTTCGTCTGCCTGTCCGTCCGTCCGTCCGTCCGTCCGTCTAGTCCGTGAACTATAGAACGGGTCGATCTCAGCAACTATAAGAGCTAGAGACTATAAATTTGATAAGAAAATTCCTTTAAACCATCCACAGATCAAGTTTATTTTCAATTTTGGATAGCTCCCCCATTTCCATCGCAAATCGAAAAAAACCAATATTGGCCACATTTTTCAACGTAGACACCTCTAACTGATCAGATGCGTAAAGAATATTATATAGAAGGAATGCTGAAAGTTTCATCAAGATCGGTTAATAAATAAGACAGATAATCAGAATAGAAATATAAGTATTTTTTCCATTGAATCGTTGGGCTTTACGGGCAGCCCATGTGTGCGAGCGAGACAGAGAACGACTGCAGTACATGCAGAAGTAAATGAAGCGACGTAATACTCAGCTTTTGTTCGAGTGTGTATACATATGCAAAAGCTTGGTGCTATAAGTATGCAAAGACTTCATATGCGAAATGAGAGTTTCAAAAGATTATTCTTTAAATACTTGTTACTTACTTGCTTCTATTAAATCAAAAGACTTATCAAAAAACTTTTATTATAGAACCCTTTACAGAGTATTATATTGCCGGTGGCGGTGGACTGTAGCGTTTTTATACTCTGTACAGGGATATATTACTTTTCTGCAAAAAGTATGTTACAGGCAGAAGGAGGCATCACCCATAAAGTTTATATATTCTTGATCAGTATCAACATCCGAGTCGATTGAGCCATTTTCGTCTGCCTGTCCGTCCGTCCGTCCGTCCGTCCGTCCGTCCGGGTCGGTCCGTCCGTAACTATAAAGCTAGAGACTATATAACGGGTCTGATCTCAGAAAATTCCTATCCTTTAAACCATCCACAGATCAAGTTTATTTTCAATTTTGGATAGCTCCCCCATTTCCATCGCAAATCGAAAAAAACCAATATTGGCCACATTTTTCAACGTAGACACCTCTAACTGATCAGATGCGTAAAGAATATTATATAGAAGGAATGCTGAAAGTTTCATCAAGATCGGTTAATAAATAAGACAGATAATCAGAATAGAATTATAAGTATTTTTTCCATTGAATCGTTGGGCTTTACGGGCAGCCCATGTGTGCGAGCGAGACAGAGAACGACTGCAGTACATGCAGAAGTAAATGAAGCGACGTAATACTCAGCTTTTGTTCGAGTGTGTATACATATGCAAAAGCTTGGTGCTATAAGTATGCAAAGACTTCATATGCGAAATGAGAGTTTCAAAAGATTATTCTTTAAATACTTGTTACTTACTTGCTTCTATTAAATCAAAAGACTTATCAAAAAACTTTTATTATAGAACCCTTTACAGAGTATTATATTGCCGGTGGCGGTGGACTGTAGCGTTTTTATACTCTGTACAGGGATATATTACTTTTCTGCAAAAAGTATGTTACAGGCAGAAGGAGGCATCACCCATAAAGTTTATATATTCTTGATCAGTATCAACATCCGAGTCGATTGAGCCATTTTCGTCTGCCTGTCCGTCCGTCCCGTCCGTCCGTCCGTCCGTCACGGGTCGATCTCAGCGGCCGTACGTACGTCCGCTAGAGACTATAAATTTGATAAGAAAATTCCTTTAAACCATCCACAGATCAAGTTTATATTCAATTTTGGATAGCTCCCCCATTTCCATCGCAAATCGAAAAAAACCAATATTGGCCACATTTTTCAACGTAGACACCTCTAACTGATCAGATGCGTAAAGAATATTATATAGAAGGAATGCTGAAAGTTTCATCAAGATCGGTTAATAAATAAGACAGATAATCAGAATAGAATTATAAGTATTTTTTCCATTGAATCGTTGGGCTTTACGGGCAGCCCATGTGTGCGAGCGAGACAGAGAACGACTGCAGTACATGCAGAAGTAAATGAAGCGACGTAATACTCAGCTTTTGTTCGAGTGTGTATACATATGCAAAAGCTTGGTGCTATAAGTATGCAAAGACTTCATATGCGAAATGAGAGTTTCAAAAGATTATTCTTTAAATAATTGTTACTTACTTGCTTCTATTAAATCAAAAGACTTATCAAAAAACTTTTATTATAGAATCCTTTACAGAGTATTATATTGCCGGTGGCGGTGGACTGTAGCGTTTTTATACTCTGTACAGGGATATATTACTTTTCTGCAAAAAGTATGTTACAGGCAGAAGGAGGCATCACCCATAAAGTTTATATATTCTTGATCAGTATCAACATCCGAGTCGATTGAGCCATTTTCGTCTGCCTGTCCGTCCGTCCGTCCGTCCGTCCGTCTGTCCGTCCGTCCGTCCGTCTCAGCAACTATAAGAGCTAGAGACTATAAATTTGATAAGAAAATTCCTTCTAAACCATCCACAGATCGAGTCTCATTTTCAATTATTGGATAGCTCCCCCATTTCCATCGCAAATCGAAAAAAACCAATATTGGCCACATTTCTCAACGTAGACACCTCTAACTGATCAGATGCGTAAAGAATATTATATAGAAGGAATGCTGAAAGTTTCATCAAGATCGGTTAATAAATAAGACAGATAATCAGAATAGAATTAAAGTATTTTTTCCATTGAATCGTTGGGCTTTACGGGCAGCCCATGTGTGC
This sequence comes from Drosophila funebris, assembly GCA_018901825.1. Classification (NCBI taxonomy): domain Eukaryota; kingdom Metazoa; phylum Arthropoda; class Insecta; order Diptera; family Drosophilidae; genus Drosophila; species Drosophila funebris. The sequence goes on along the minus strand of JAEIFK010000636.1, from coordinate 18,269 downwards.
GAGCGAGACAAAGAACGACTGCAGTACATGCAGAAGTAAATGAAGCGACGTAATACTCAGCTTTTGTTCGAGTGTGTATACATATGCAAAAGCTTGGTGCTATAAGTATGCAAAGACTTCATATGCGAAATGAGAGTTTCAAAAGATTATGCTTTAAATACTTGTTACTTACTGCTTCTATTAAATCAAAAGACTTCTCAAAAAACTTTTATTATAGAACCTTTACAGAGTATTATATTGCCGGTGGCGGTGGACTGTAGCGTTTTTATACTCTGTACAGGGATATATTACTTTTCTGCAAAAAGTATGTTACAGGCAGAAGGAGGCATCACCCATAAAGTTTATATATTCTTGATCAGTATCAACATCCGAGTCGATTGAGCCATTTTCGTCTGCCTGTCCGTCCGTCCGTCCGTCCGTCCGTCCGTCTATATGAACGGGTCGATCTCAGCAACTATAAGAGCTAGAGACTATAAATTTGATAAGAAAATTCCTTTAAACCATCCACAGATCAAGTTTATATTCAATTTTGGATAGCTCCCCCATTTCCATCGCAAATCGAAAAAAACCAATATTGGCCACATTTTTCAACGTAGACACCTCTAACTGATCATATGCGTAAAGAATATTATATAGAAGGAATGCTGAAAGTTTCAACAAGATCGGTTAATAAATAAGACAGATAATCAGAATAGAAATATAAGTATTTTTTCCATTGAATCGTTGGGCTTTACGGGCAGCCCATGTGTGCGAGCAAGACAGAGAACGACTGCAGTACATGCAGAAGTAAATGAAGCGACGTAATACTCAGCTTTTGTTCGAGTGTGTATAAATATGCAAAAGCTTGGTGCTATAAGTATGCAAAGACTTCATATGCGAAATGAGAGTTTCAAAAGATTATTCTTTAAATACTTGTTACTTACTTGCTTCTATTAAATCAATAGACTTCTCAAAAAACTTTTATTATAGAACCCTTTACAGAGTATTATATTGCCGGTGGCGGTGGACTGTAGCGTTTTTATACTCTGTACAGGGATATATTACTTTTCTGCAAAAAGTATGTTACAGGCAGAAGGAGGCATCACCCATAAAGTTTATATATTCTTGATCAGTATCAACATCCGAGTCGATTGAGCCATTTTCGTCTGCCTGTCCGTCCGTCCGTCCGTCCGTCCGTCCGTCCGTCTGTCCGTCCGTCTGTGCGTCCGTCGGTCCGTCCGGGTCCGATCTCAGCAACTATAAGAGCTAGAGACTATAAATTTGACAAGAAAATTCCTTTATTAAACCATCCACAGATCAAGTTTATTTTCATTAATTTTGGATAGCTCCCCCATTTCCATCGCAAATCGAAAAAAACCAATATTGGCCACATTTTTCAACGTAGACACCTCTAACTGATCAGATGCGTAAAGAATATTATATAGAAGGAATGCTGAAAGTTTCATCAAGATCGGTTAATAAATAAGACAGATAATCAGAATAGAATTAAAGTATTTTTTCCATTGAATCGTTGGGCTTTACGGGCAGCCCATGTGTGCGAGCGAGACAAAGAACGACTGCAGTACATGCAGAAGTAAATGAAGCGACGTAATACTCAGCTTTTGTTCGAGTGTGTATACATATGCAAAAGCTTGGTGCTATAAGTATGCAAAGACTTCATATGCGAAATGAGAGTTTCAAAAGATTATTCTTTAAATACTTGTTACTTACTTGCTTCTATTAAATCAAAAGCTTAAAAACTTTTATTATAGAACCCTTTACAGAATATTATATTGCCGGTGGCGGTGGACTGTAGCGTTTTTATACTCTGTACAGGGATATATTACTTTTCTGCAAAAAGTATGTTACAGGCAGAAGGAGGCATCACCCATAAAGTTTATATATTCTTGATCAGTATCAACATCCGAGTCGATTGAGCCATTTTCGTCTGCCTGTCCGTCCGTCCGTCCGTCCGTCTATATGAACGGGTCGATCTCAGCAACTATAAGAGCTAGAGACTATAAATTTGATAAGAAAATTCCTTTAAACCATCCACAGATCAAGTTTATATTCAATTTTGGATAGCTCCCCCATTTCCATCGCAAATCGAAAAAAACCAATATTGGCCACATTTTTCAACGTAGACACCTCTAACTGATCATATGCGTAAAGAATATTATATAGAAGGAATGCTGAAAGTTTCAACAAGATCGGTTAATAAATAAGACAGATAATCAGAATAGAAATATAAGTATTTTTTCCATTGAATCGTTGGGCTTTACGGGCAGCCCATGTGTGCGAGCGAGACAGAGAACGACTGCAGTACATGCAGAAGTAAATGAAGCGACGTAATACTCAGCTTTTGTTCGAGTGTGTATACATATGCAAAAGCTTGGTGCTATAAGTATGCAAAGACTTCATATGCGAAATGAGAGTTTCAAAAGATTATTCTTTAAATACTTGTTACTTACTTGCTTCTATTAAATCAAAAGACTTCTCAAAAAACTTTTATTATAGAACCCTTTACAGAGTATTATATTGCCGGTGGCGGTGGACTGTAGCGTTTTTATACTCTGTACAGGGATATATTACTTTTCTGCAAAAAGTATGTTACAGGCAGAAGGAGGCATCACCCATAAAGTTTATATATTCTTGATCAGTATCAACATCCGAGTCGATTGAGCCATTTTCGTCTGCCTGTCCGTCCGTCCGTCCGTCCGTCCGTCCGTCTCTATATGAACGGGTCGATCTCAGCAACTATAAGAGCTAGAGACTATAAATTTGATAAGAAAATTCCTTTAAACCATCCACAGATCAAGTTTATATTCAATTTTGGATAGCTCCCCCATTTCCATCGCAAATCGAAAAAAACCAATATTGGCCACATTTTTCAACGTAGACACCTCTAACTGATCATATGCGTAAAGAATATTATATAGAAGGAATGCTGAAAGTTTCAACAAGATCGGTTAATAAATAAGACAGATAATCAGAATAGAAATATAAGTATTTTTTCCATTGAATCGTTGGGCTTTACGGGCAGCCCATGTGTGCGAGCAAGACAGAGAACGACTGCAGTACATGCAGAAGTAAATGAAGCGACGTAATACTCAGCTTTTGTTCGAGTGTGTATACATATGCAAAAGCTTGGTGCTATAAGTATGCAAAGACTTCATATGCGAAATGAGAGTTTCAAAAGATTATTCTTTAAATACTTGTTACTTACTTGCTTCTATTAAATCAATAGACTTCTCAAAAAACTTTTATTATAGAACCCTTTACAGAGTATTATATTGCCGGTGGCGGTGGACTGTAGCGTTTTTATACTCTGTACAGGGATATATTACTTTTCTGCAAAAAGTATGTTACAGGCAGAAGGAGGCATCACCCATAAAGTTTATATATTCTTGATCAGTATCAACATCCGAGTCGATTGAGCCATTTTCGTCTGCCTGTCCGTCCGTCCGTCCGTCCGTCCGTCCGTCCGTCGGTCCGTCCGTCCGTCCGTCTATATGAACGGGTCGATCTCAGCAACTATAAGAGCTAGAGACTATAAATTTGATAAGAAAATTCCTTTAAACCATCCACAGATCAAGTTTATATTCAATTTTGGATAGCTCCCCCATTTCCATCGCAAATCGAAAAAAACCAATATTGGCCACATTTTTCAACGTAGACACCTCTAACTGATCATATGCGTAAAGAATATTATATAGAAGGAATGCTGAAAGTTTCATCAAGATCGGTTAATAAATAAGACAGATAATCAGAATAGAAATATAAGTATTTTTTCCATTGAATCGTTGGGCTTTACGGGCAGCCCATGTGTGCGAGCGAGACAGAGAACGACTGCAGTACATGCAGAAGTAAATGAAGCGACGTAATACTCAGCTTTTGTTCGAGTGTGTATACATATGCAAAAGCTTGGTGCTATAAGTATGCAAAGACTTCATATGCGAAATGAGAGTTTCAAAAGATTATTCTTTAAATACTTGTTACTTACTTGCTTCTATTAAATCAAAAGACTTATCAAAAAACTTTTATTATAGAACCCTTTACAGAGTATTATATTGCCGGTGGCGGTGGACTGTAGCGTTTTTATACTCTGTACAGGGATATATTACTTTTCTGCAAAAAGTATGTTACAGGCAGAAGGAGGCATCACCCATAAAGTTTATATATTCTTGATCAGTATCAACATCCGAGTCGATTGAGCCATTTTCGTCTGCCTGTCCGTCCGTCCGTCCGTCCGTCCGTCCGTCCGTCCGTCCGTCCGTCCGTCGGTCCATCTCAGCAACTATAGAGAGCTAGAGACTATAAATTTGATAAGAAAATTCCTTTAAACCATCCACAGATCAAGTTTATTTTCAATTTTGGATAGCTCCCCCATTTCCATCGCAAATCGAAAAAAACCAATATTGGCCACATTTTTCAACGTAGACACCTCTAACTGATCAGATGCGTAAAGAATATTATATAGAAGGAATGCTGAAAGTTTCATCAAGATCGGTTAATAAATAAGACAGATAATCAGAATAGAATTATAAGTATTTTTTCCATTGAATCGTTGGGCTTTACGGGCAGCCCATGTGTGCGAGCGAGACAGAGAACGACTGCAGTACATGCAGAAGTAAATGAAGCGACGTAATACTCAGCTTTTGTTCGAGTGTGTATACATATGCAAAAGCTTGGTGCTATAAGTATGCAAAGACTTCATATGCGAAATGAGAGTTTCAAAAGATTATTCTTTAAATACTTGTTACTTACTTGCTTCTATTAAATCAAAAGACTTCTCAAAAAACTTTTATTATAGAACCTTTTTAGAGAATATTATATTGCCGGTGGCGGTGGACTGTAGCGTTTTTATACTCTGTACAGGGATATATTACTTTTCTGCAAAAAGTATGTTACAGGCAGAAGGAGGCATCACCCATAAAGTTTATATATTCTTGATCAGTATCAACATCCGAGTCGATTGGGCCATTTTCGTCTGCCTGTCCGTCCGTCCGTCCGTCCGTCCGTCTATATGAACGGGTCGATCTCAGCAACTATAAGAGCTAGAGACTATAAATTTGATAAGAAAATTCCTTTAAACCATCCACAGATCAAGTTTATATTCAATTTTGGATAGCTCCCCCATTTCCATCGCAAATCGAAAAAAACCAATATTGGCCACATTTTTCAACGTAGACACCTCTAACTGATCATATGCGTAAAGAATATTATATAGAAGGAATGCTGAAAGTTTCATCAAGATCGGTTAATAAATAAGACAGATAATCAGAATAGAAATATAAGTATTTTTTCCATTGAATCGTTGGGCTTTACGGGCAGCCCATGTGTGCGAGCAAGACAGAGAACGACTGCAGTACATGCAGAAGTAAATGAAGCGACGTAATACTCAGCTTTTGTTCGAGTGTGTATACATATGCAAAAGCTTGGTGCTATAAGTATGCAAAGACTTCATATGCGAAATGAGAGTTTCAAAAGATTATTCTTTAAATACTTGTTACTTACTTGCTTCTATTAAATCAAAAGACTTCTCAAAAAACTTTTATTATAGAACCCTTTACAGAGTATTATATTGCCGGTGGCGGTGGACTGTAGCGTTTTTATACTCTGTACAGGGATATATTACTTTTCTGCAAAAAGTATGTTACAGGCAGAAGGAGGCATCACCCATAAAGTTTATATATTCTTGATCAGTATCAACATCCGAGTCGATTGAGCCATTTTCGTCTGCCTGTCCGTCCGTCCGTCCGTCCGTCTATATGAACGGGTCGATCTCAGCAACTATAAGAGCTAGAGACTATAAATTTGATAAGAAAATTCCTTTAAACCATCCACAGATCAAGTTTATTTTCAATTTTGGATAGCTCCCCCATTTCCATCGCAAATCGAAAAAAACCAATATTGGCCACATTTTTCAACGTAGACACCTCTAACTGATCATATGCGTAAAGAATATTATATAGAAGGAATGCTGAAAGTTTCAACAAGATCGGTTAATAAATAAGACAGATAATCAGAATAGAAATATAAGTATTTTTTCCATTGAATCGTTGGGCTTTACGGGCAGCCCATGTGTGCGAGCAAGACAGAGAACGACTGCAGTACATGCAGAAGTAAATGAAGCGACGTAATACTCAGCTTTTGTTCGAGTGTGTATACATATGCAAAAGCTTGGTGCTATAAGTATGCAAAGACTTCATATGCGAAATGAGAGTTTCAAAAGATTATTCTTTAAATACTTGTTACTTACTTGCTTCTATTAAATCAAAAGACTTCTCAAAAAACTTTTATTATAGAACCCTTTACAGAGTATTATATTGCCGGTGGCGGTGGACTGTAGCGTTTTTATACTCTGTACAGGGATATATTACTTTTCTGCAAAAAGTATGTTACAGGCAGAAGGAGGCATCACCCATAAAGTTTATATATTCTTGATCAGTATCAACATCCGAGTCGATTGAGCCATTTTCGTCTGCCTGTCCGTCCGTCCGTCCGTCCGTCCGTCCGTCCGTCCGTCCGTCCGTCCGTCCGTCTATATGAACGGGTCGATCTCAGCAACTATAAGAGCTAGAGACTATAAATTTGATAAGAAAATTCCTTTAAACCATCCACAGATCAAGTTTATTTTCAATTTTGGATAGCTCCCCCATTTCCATCGCAAATCGAAAAAAACCAATATTGGCCACATTTTTCAACGTAGACACCTCTAACTGATCATATGCGTAAAGAATATTATATAGAAGGAATGCTGAAAGTTTCATCAAGATCGGTTAATAAATAAGACAGATAATCAGAATAGAATTATAAGTATTTTTTCCATTGAATCGTTGGGCTTTACGGGCAGCCCATGTGTGCGAGCGAGACAGAGAACGACTGCAGTACATGCAGAAGTAAATGAAGCGACGTAATACTCAGCTTTTGTTCGAGTGTGTATACATATGCAAAAGCTTGGTGCTATAAGTATGCAAAGACTTCATATGCGAAATGAGAGTTTCAAAAGATTATTCTTTAAATACTTGTTACTTACTTGCTTCTATTAAATCAAAAGACTTATCAAAAAACTTTTATTATAGAATCCTTTACAGAGTATTATATTGCCGGTGGCGGTGGACTGTAGCGTTTTTATACTCTGTACAGGGATATATTAGTTTTCTGCAAAAAGTATGTTACAGGCAGAAGGAGGCATCACCCATAAAGTTTATATATTCTTGATCAGTATCAACATCCGAGTCGATTGAGCCATTTTCGTCTGCCTGTCCGTCCGTCCGTCCGTCCGTCCATCCGTCCGTCTATATGAACGGGTCGATCTCAGCAACTATAAGAGCTAAAGAGACTATAAATTTGATAAGAAAATTCCTTTAAACCATCCACAGATCAAGTTTATTTTCAATTTTGGATAGCTCCCCCATTTCCATCGCAAATCGAAAAAAACCAATATTGGCCACATTTTTCAACGTAGACACCTCTAACTGATCAGATGCGTAAAGAATATTATATAGAAGGAATGCTGAAAGTTTCATCAAGATCGGTTAATAAATAAGACAGATAATCAGAATAGAAATATAAGTATTTTTTCCATTGAATCGTTGGGCTTTACGGGCAGCCCATGTGTGCGAGCGAGACAGAGAACGACTGCAGTACATGCAGAAGTAAATGAAGCGACGTAATACTCAGCTTTTGTTCGAGTGTGTATACATATGCAAAAGCTTGGTGCTATAAGTATGCAAAGACTTCATATGCGAAATGAGAGTTTCAAAAGATTATTCTTTAAATACTTGTTACTTACTTGCTTCTATTAAATCAAAAGACTTCTCAAAAAACTTTTATTATAGAACCCTTTACAGAGTATTATATTGCCGGTGGCGGTGGACTGTAGCGTTTTTATACTCTGTACAGGGATATATTAGTTTTCTGCAAAAAGTATGTTACAGGCAGAAGGAGGCATCACCCATAAAGTTTATATATTCTTGATCAGTATCAACATCCGAGTCGATTGAGCCATTTTCGTCTGCCTGTCCGTCCGTCCGTCCGTCTGTCCGTCCGTCCGTCCGTCCGTCCGTCCGTCTATATGAACGGGTCGATCTCAGCAACTATAAGAGCTAGAGACTATAAATTTGATAAGAAAATTCCTTTAAACCATCCACAGATCAAGTTTATATTCAATTTTGGATAGCTCCCCCATTTCCATCGCAAATCGAAAAAAAACCAATATTGGCCACATTTTTCAACGTAGACACCTCTAACTGATCATATGCGTAAAGAATATTATATAGAAGGAATGCTGAAAGTTTCATCAAGATCGGTTAATAAATAAGACAGATAATCAGAATAGAATTATAAGTATTTTTTCCATTGAATCGTTGGGCTTTACGGGCAGCCCATGTGTGCGAGCAAGACAGAGAACGACTGCAGTACATGCAGAAGTAAATGAAGCGACGTAATACTCAGCTTTTGTTCGAGTGTGTATACATATGCAAAAGCTTGGTGCTATAAGTATGCAAAGACTTCATATGCGAAATGAGAGTTTCAAAAGATTATTCTTTAAATACTTGTTACTTACTTGCTTCTATTAAATCAAAAGACTTCTCAAAAAACTTTTATTATAGAACCCTTTACAGAGTATTATATTGCCGGTGGCGGTGGACTGTAGCGTTTTTATACTCTGTACAGGGATATATTACTTTTCTGCAAAAAGTATGTTACAGGCAGAAGGAGGCATCACCCATAAAGTTTATATATTCTTGATCAGTATCAACATCCGAGTCGATTGAGCCATTTTCGTCTGCCTGTCCGTCCGTCCGTCCGTCCGTCCGTCTGTCCGTCCGGTCGATCCGTCAGCCAACTATAAGAGCGGGTCGATACTCAGCAACTATAAAGAGAATAAATTTGACAAGAAAATTCCTTTAAACCATCCACAGATCAAGTTTATTTTCAATTTTGGATAGCTCCCCCATTTCCATCGCAAATCGAAAAAAACCAATATTGGCCACATTTTTCAACGTAGACACCTCTAACTGATCAGATGCGTAAAGAATATTATATAGAAGGAATGCTGAAAGTTTCATCAAGATCGGTTAATAAATAAGACAGATAATCAGAATAGAATTAAAGTATTTTTTCCATTGAATCGTTGGGCTTTACGGGCAGCCCATGTGTGCGAGCGAGACAGAGAACGACTGCAGTACATGCAGAAGTAAATGAAGCGACGTAATACTCAGCTTTTGTTCGAGTGTGTATACATATGCAAAAGCTTGGTGCTATAAGTATGCAAAGACTTCATATGCGAAATGAGAGTTTCAAAAGATTATTCTTTAAATACTTGTTACTTACTTGCTTCTATTAAATCAAAAGACTTCTCAAAAAACTTTTATTATAGAACCCTTTACAGAGTATTATATTGCCGGTGGCGGTGGACTGTAGCGTTTTTATACTCTGTACAGGGATATATTAGTTTTGTGCAAAAAGTATGTTACAGGCAGAAGGAGGCATCACCCATAAAGTTTATATATTCTTGATCAGTATCAACATCCGAGTCGATTGAGCCATTTTCGTCTGCCTGTCCGTCCGTCCGTCCGTCTGTCCGTCCGTCCGTCCGTCCGTCCGTCCCGTCCGTCTATATGAACGGGTCGATCTCAGCAACTATAAGAGCTAGAGACTATAAATTTGATAAGAAAATTCCTTTAAACCATCCACAGATCAAGTTTATTTTCAATTTTGGATAGCTCCCCCATTTCCATCGCAAATCGAAAAAAACCAATATTGGCCACATTTTTCAACGTAGACACCTCTAACTGATCATATGCGTAAAGAATATTATATAGAAGGAATGCTGAAAGTTTCATCAAGATCGGTTAATAAATAAGACAGATAATCAGAATAGAAATATAAGTATTTTTTCCATTGAATCGTTGGGCTTTACGGGCAGCCCATGTGTGCGAGCAAGACAGAGAACGACTGCAGTACATGCAGAAGTAAATGAAGCGACGTAATACTCAGCTTTTGTTCGAGTGTGTATACATATGCAAAAGCTTGGTGCTATAAGTATGCAAAGACTTCATATGCGAAATGAGAGTTTCAAAAGATTATTCTTTAAATACTTGTTACTTACTTGCTTCTATTAAATCAAAAGACTTCTCAAAAAACTTTTATTATAGAACCCTTTACAGAGTATTATATTGCCGGTGGCGGTGGACTGTAGCGTTTTTATACTCTGTACAGGGATATATTACTTTTCTGCAAAAAGTATGTTACAGGCAGAAGGAGGCATCACCCATAAAGTTTATATATTCTTGATCAGTATCAACATCCGAGTCGATTGAGCCATTTTCGTCTGCCTGTCCGTCCGTCCGTCCGTCCGTCCGTCCGTCCGTCCGTCCGTCCGTCCGTCCGTCTATATGAACGGGTCGATCTCAGCAACTATAAGAGCTAGAGACTATAAATTTGATAAGAAAATTCCTTTAAACCATCCACAGATCAAGTTTATTTTCAATTTTGGATAGCTCCCCCATTTCCATCGCAAATCGAAAAAAACCAATATTGGCCACATTTTTCAACGTAGACACCTCTAACTGATCATATGCGTAAAGAATATTATATAGAAGGAATGCTGAAAGTTTCATCAAGATCGGTTAATAAATAAGACAGATAATCAGAATAGAAATATAAGTATTTTTTCCATTGAATCGTTGGGCTTTACGGGCAGCCCATGTGTGCGAGCAAGACAGAGAACGACTGCAGTACATGCAGAAGTAAATGAAGCGACGTAATACTCAGCTTTTGTTCGAGTGTGTATACATATGCAAAAGCTTGGTGCTATAAGTATGCAAAGACTTCATATGCGAAATGAGAGTTTCAAAAGATTATTCTTTAAATACTTGTTACTTACTTGCTTCTATTAAATCAAAAGACTTCTCAAAAAACTTTTATTATAGAACCCTTTACAGAGTATTATATTGCCGGTGGCGGTGGACTGTAGCGTTTTTATACTCTGTACAGGGATATATTACTTTTCTGCAAAAAGTATGTTACAGGCAGAAGGAGGCATCACCCATAAAGTTTATATATTCTTGATCAGTATCAACATCCGAGTCGATTGAGCCATTTTCGTCTGCCTGTCCGTCCGTCCTGTCCGTCCGTCCGTCCGTCCGTCCGTCCGTCTATATGAACGGGTCGATCTCAGCAACTATAAGAGCTAGAGACTATAAATTTGATAAGAAAATTCCTTTAAACCATCCACAGATCAAGTTTATTTTCAATTTTGGATAGCTCCCCCATTTCCATCGCAAATCGAAAAAAAAAAATATTGGCCACATTTTTCAACGTAGACACCTCTAACTGATCAGATGCGTAAAGAATATTATATAGAAGGAATGCTGAAAGTTTCATCAAGATCGGTTAATAAATAAGACAGATAATCAGAATAGAATTAAAGTATTTTTTCCATTGAATCGTTGGGCTTTACGGGCAGCCCATGTGTGCGAGCGAGACAAAGAACGACTGCAGTACATGCAGAAGTAAATGAAGCGACGTAATACTCAGCTTTTGTTCGAGTGTGTATACATATGCAAAAGCTTGGTGCTATAAGTATGCAAAGACTTCATATGCGAAATGAGAGTTTCAAAAGATTATTCTTTAAATACTTGTTACTTACTTGCTTCTATTAAATCAAAAGACTTATCAAAAAACTTTTATTATAGAATCCTTTACAGAGTATTATATTGCCGGTGGCGGTGGACTGTAGCGTTTTTATACTCTGTACAGGGATATATTAGTTTTCTGCAAAAAGTATGTTACAGGCAGAAGGAGGCATCACCCATAAAGTTTATATATTCTTGATCAGTATCAACATCCGAGTCGATTGAGCCATTTTCGTCTGCCTGTCCGTCCGTCCGTCCGTCTGTCCGTCCGTCCGTCCGTCCGTCCGTCTATATGAACGGGTCGATCTCAGCAACTATAAGAGCTAGAGACTATAAATTTGATAAGAAAATTCCTTTAAACCATCCACAGATCAAGTTTATTTTCAATTTTGGATAGCTCCCCCATTTCCATCGCAAATCGAAAAAAACCAATATTGGCCACATTTTTCAACGTAGACACCTCTAACTGATCAGATGCGTAAAGAATATTATATAGAAGGAATGCTGAAAGTTTCATCAAGATCGGTTAATAAATAAGACAGATAATCAGAATAGAATTATAAGTATTTTTTCCATTGAATCGTTGGGCTTTACGGGCAGCCCATGTGTGCGAGCAAGACAGAGAACGACTGCAGTACATGCAGAAGTAAATGAAGCGACGTAATACTCAGCTTTTGTTCGAGTGTGTATACATATGCAAAAGCTTGGTGCTATAAGTATGCAAAGACTTCATATGCGAAATGAGAGTTTCAAAAGATTATTCTTTAAATACTTGTTACTTACTTGCTTCTATTAAATCAAAAGACTTCTCAAAAAACTTTTATTATAGAACCCTTTACAGAGTATTATATTGCCGGTGGCGGTGGACTGTAGCGTTTTTATACTCTGTACAGGGATATATTAGATTTTCTGCAAAAAGTATGTTACAGGCAGAAGGAGGCATCACCCATAAAGTTTATATATTCTTGATCAGTATCAACATCCGAGTCGATTGAGCCATTTTCGTCTGCCTGTCCGTCCGTCCGTCCGTCCGTCCGTCTATATGAACTATATGAACGGGTCGATCTCAGCAACTATAAGAGCTAGAGACTATAAATTTGATAAGAAAATTCCTTTAAACCATCCACAGATCAAGTTTATTTTCAATTTTGGATAGCTCCCCCATTTCCATCGCAAATCGAAAAAAACCAATATTGGCCACATTTTTCAACGTAGACACCTCTAACTGATCATATGCGTAAAGAATATTATATAGAAGGAATGCTGAAAGTTTCATCAAGATCGGTTAATAAATAAGACAGATAATCAGAATAGAATTATAAGTATTTTTTCCATTGAATCGTTGGGCTTTACGGGCAGCCCATGTGTGCGAGCAAGACAGAGAACGACTGCAGTACATGCAGAAGTAAATGAAGCGACGTAATACTCAGCTTTTGTTCGAGTGTGTATACATATGCAAAAGCTTGGTGCTATAAGTATGCAAAGACTTCATATGCGAAATGAGAGTTTCAAAAGATTATTCTTTAAATACTTGTTACTTACTTGCTTCTATTAAATCAAAAGACTTCTCAAAAAACTTTTATTATAGAACCCTTTACAGAGTATTATATTGCCGGTGGCGGTGGACTGTAGCGTTTTTATACTCTGTACAGGGATATATTAGTTTTCTGCAAAAAGTATGTTACAGGCAGAAGGAGGCATCACCCATAAAGTTTATATATTCTTGATCAGTATCAACATCCGAGTCGATTGAGCCATTTTCGTCTGCCTGTCCGTCCGTCCGTCCGTCCGTCCGTCCGTCCGTCCGTCCGTCCGTCCGTCCGTCTATATGAACGGGTCGATCTCAGCAACTATAAGAGCTAGAGACTATAAATTTGATAAGAAAATTCCTTTAAACCATCCACAGATCAAGTTTATTTTCAATTTTGGATAGCTCCCCCATTTCCATCGCAAATCGAAAAAAAACCAATATTGGCCACATTTTTCAACGTAGACACCTCTAACTGATCAGATGCGTAAAGAATATTATATAGAAGGAATGCTGAAAGTTTCATCAAGATCGGTTAATAAATAAGACAGATAATCAGAATAGAATTATAAGTATTTTTTCCATTGAATCGTTGGGCTTTACGGGCAGCCCATGTGTGCGAGCAAGACAGAGAACGACTGCAGTACATGCAGAAGTAAATGAAGCGACGTAATACTCAGCTTTTGTTCGAGTGTGTATACATATGCAAAAGCTTGGTGCTATAAGTATGCAAAGACTTCATATGCGAAATGAGAGTTTCAAAAGATTATTCTTTAAATACTTGTTACTTACTTGCTTCTATTAAATCAAAAGACTTCTCAAAAAACTTTTATTATAGAACCCTTTACAGAGTATTATATTGCCGGTGGCGGTGGACTGTAGCGTTTTTATACTCTGTACAGGGATATATTAGTTTGCTGCAAAAAGTATGTTACAGGCAGAAGGAGGCATCACCCATAAAGTTTATATATTCTTGATCAGTATCAACATCCGAGTCGATTGAGCCATTTTCGTCTGCCTGTCCGTCCGTCCGTCCGTCCGTCCGTCCGTCTGTCCGTCCGTCCGGCGTCTATATGAACGGGTCGATCTCAGCAACTATAAGAGCTAGAGACTATAAATTTGACAAGAAAATTCCTTTATACCATCCACAGATCAAGTTTATATTCAATTTTGGATAGCTCCCCCATTTCCATCGCAAATCGAAAAAAACCAATATTGGCCACATTTTTCAACGTAGACACCTCTAACTGATCAGATGCGTAAAGAATATTATATAGAAGGAATGCTGAAAGTTTCATCAAGATCGGTTAATAAATAAGACAGATAATCAGAATAGAAATATAAGTATTTTTTCCATTGAATCGTTGGGCTTTACGGGCAGCCCATGTGTGCGAGCAAGACAGAGAACGACTGCAGTACATGCAGAAGTAAATGAAGCGACGTAATACTCAGCTTTTGTTCGAGTGTGTATACATATGCAAAAGCTTGGTGCTATAAGTATGCAAAGACTTCATATGCGAAATGAGAGTTTCAAAAGATTATTCTTTAAATACTTGTTACTTACTTGCTTCTATTAAATCAAAAGACTTCTCAAAAAACTTTTATTATAGAACCCTTTACAGAGTATTATATTGCCGGTGGCGGTGGACTGTAGCGTTTTTATACTCTGTACAGGGATATATTAGTTTGCTGCAAAAAGTATGTTACAGGCAGAAGGAGGCATCACCCATAAAGTTTATATATTCTTGATCAGTATCAACATCCGAGTCGATTGAGCCATTTTCGTCTGCCTGTCCGTCCGTCCGTCCGTCCGTCCGTCCGTCCGTCCGTCCGTCCGTCTATATGAACGGGTCGATCTCAGCAACTATAAGAGCTAGAGACTATAAATTTGACAAGAAAATTCCTTTAAACCATCCACAGATCAAGTTTATTTTCAATTTTGGATAGCTCCCCCATTTCCATCGCAAATCGAAAAAAAACCAATATTGGCCACATTTTTCAACGTAGACACCTCTAACTGATCAGATGCGTAAAGAATATTATATAGAAGGAATGCTGAAAGTTTCATCAAGATCGGTTAATAAATAAGACAGATAATCAGAATAGAAATATAAGTATTTTTTCCATTGAATCGTTGGGCTTTACGGGCAGCCCATGTGTGCGAGCAAGACAGAGAACGACTGCAGTACATGCAGAAGTAAATGAAGCGACGTAATACTCAGCTTTTGTTCGAGTGTGTATACATATGCAAAAGCTTGGTGCTATAAGTATGCAAAGACTTCATATGCGAAATGAGAGTTTCAAAAGATTATTCTTTAAATACTTGTTACTTACTTGCTTCTATTAAATCAAAAGACTTCTCAAAAAACTTTTATTATAGAACCCTTTACAGAGTATTATATTGCCGGTGGCGGTGGACTGTAGCGTTTTTATACTCTGTACAGGGATATATTAGTTTGCTGCAAAAAGTATGTTACAGGCAGAAGGAGGCATCACCCATAAAGTTTATATATTCTTGATCAGTATCAACATCCGAGTCGATTGAGCCATTTTCGTCTGCCTGTCCGTCCGTCCGTCCGTCCGTCCGTCTATCGTCCGTCCGACTATATGAACGGGTCGATCTCAGCAACTATAAGAGCTAGAGACTATAAATTTGACAAGAAAATTCCTTTATACCATCCACAGATCAAGTTTATATTCAATTTTGGATAGCTCCCCCATTTCCATCGCAAATCGAAAAAAACCAATATTGGCCACATTTTTCAACGTAGACACCTCTAACTGATCAGATGCGTAAAGAATATTATATAGAAGGAATGCTGAAAGTTTCATCAAGATCGGTTAATAAATAAGACAGATAATCAGAATAGAAATATAAGTATTTTTTCCATTGAATCGTTGGGCTTTACGGGCAGCCCATGTGTGCGAGCAAGACAGAGAACGACTGCAGTACATGCAGAAGTAAATGAAGCGACGTAATACTCAGCTTTTGTTCGAGTGTGTATACATATGCAAAAGCTTGGTGCTATAAGTATGCAAAGACTTCATATGCGAAATGAGAGTTTCAAAAGATTATTCTTTAAATACTTGTTACTTACTTGCTTCTATTAAATCAAAAGACTTCTCAAAAAACTTTTATTATAGAACCCTTTACAGAGTATTATATTGCCGGTGGCGGTGGACTGTAGCGTTTTTATACTCTGTACAGGGATATATTAGTTTTGTGCAAAAAGTATGTTACAGGCAGAAGGAGGCATCACCCATAAAGTTTATATATTCTTGATCAGTATCAACATCCGAGTCGATTGAGCCATTTTCGTCTGCCTGTCCGTCCGTCCGTCCGTCTGTCCGTCCGTCTGTCCGTCCGGATGTCTGTCCGTCTATATGAACGGGTCGATCTCAGCAACTATAAGAGCTAGAGACTATAAATTTGACAAGAAAATTCCTTTATACCATCCACAGATCAAGTTTATATTCAATTTTGGATAGCTCCCCCATTTCCATCGCAAATCGAAAAAAAACCAATATTGGCCACATTTTTCAACGTAGACACCTCTAACTGATCAGATGCGTAAAGAATATTATATAGAAGGAATGCTGAAAGTTTCATCAAGATCGGTTAATAAATAAGACAGATAATCAGAATATAAATATAAGTAATTTTTCCATTGAATCGTTGGGCTTTACGGGCAGCCCATGTGTGCGAGCGAGACAGAGAACGACTGCAGTACATGCAGAAGTAAATGAAGCGACATAATACTCAGCTTTTGTTCGAGTGTGTATACATATGTAAAAGCTTGGTGCTATAAGTATGCAAAGACTTCATATGCGAAATGAGAGTTTCAAAAGATTATTCTTTAAATACTTGTTACTTACTTGCTTCTATTAAATCAATAGACTTCTCAAAAAACTTTTATTATAGAACCCTTTACAGAATATTATATTGCCGGTGGCGGTGGACTGTAGCGTTTTTATACTCTGTACAGGGATATATTAGTATTGTGCATAAAGTATGTTACAGGCAGAAGGAGGCATCACCCATAAAGTTTATATATTCTTGATCAGTATCAACATCCGAGTCGATTGAGCCATTTTCGTCTGCCTGTCCGTCCGGTCTGTCCGTCTGTCCGTCCGTCTGTCCGTCCGTCGGCCGTCCGTCCGTCCGTCTATATGAACGGGTCGATCTCAGCAACTATAAGAGCTAGAGACTATAAATTTGACAAGAAAATTCCTTTATACCATCCACAGATCAAGTTTATATTCAATTTTGGATAGCTCCCCCATTTCCATCGCAAATCGAAAAAAAACCAATATTGGCCACATTTTTCAACGTAGACACCTCTAACTGATCATATGCGTAAAGAATATTATATAGAAGGAATGCTGAAAGTTTCATCAAGATCGGTTAATAAATAAGACAGATAATCAGAATAGAAATATAAGTATTTTTTCCATTGAATCGTTGGGCTTTACGGGCAGCCCATGTGTGCGAGCAAGACAGAGAACGACTGCAGTACATGCAGAAGTAAATGAAGCGACGTAATACTCAGCTTTTGTTCGAGTGTGTATACATATGCAAAAGCTTGGTGCTATAAGTATGCAAAGACTTCATATGCGAAATGAGAGTTTCAAAAGATTATTCTTTAAATACTTGTTACTTACTTGCTTCTATTAAATCAAAAGACTTCTCAAAAAACTTTTATTATAGAACCCTTTACAGAGTATTATATTGCCGGTGGCGGTGGACTGTAGCGTTTTTATACTCTGTACAGGGATATATTAGTTTTGTGCAAAAAGTATGTTACAGGCAGAAGGAGGCATCACCCATAAAGTTTATATATTCTTGATCAGTATCAACATCCGAGTCGATTGGGCCATTTTCGTCTGCCTGTCCGTCCGTCCGATCGTCCGTCTATATGAACGGGTCGATCTCAGCAACTATAAGAGCTAGAGACTATAAATTTGATAAGAAAATTCCTTTAAACCATCCACAGATCAAGTTTATTTTCAATTTTGGATAGCTCCCCCATTTCCATCGCAAATCGAAAAAAACCAATATTGGCCACATTTTTCAACGTAGACACCTCTAACTGATCATATGCGTAAAGAAAATA